>CM067327.1:81097500-81697500 GCA_034376525.1 Nicotiana benthamiana
TACTTCATATTTGTACCTTGTGAAGAGCAAAACTGGCAGCTCCTACTGCTATTGTAAGATCTGAAAACATGCAGAGAATCGGAGAAAATTTAGAGAGAGAAAGTAGAGAGAAGGAGGAGAGAATAGAAGAGTCTCGAAGAAGACTCGGTCATAAGCCAAATGACCCTTCTGAAGGGTCAAGCGTTAAGTGAGAGTATATCTCAAATATACTTATTACAAAACTAGCCTATTTACAAATACAACCTATTTGCACATATAGCCTATTTTACAAAAGAATACAAAAGAATAAAGGAATTACAGAATTAGCCACAATTAAGGAAATGACCAATTATTAGGCTCAGAATTAGTGTATCATCATAGCCTATATCTCAACACCCCCCCTCAAGTTGAAGGGGGGGAAACCACCTTTAACTTGGACAAAATAGGAGAAAGAGCAGTCCCGGATAATGCTTTCGTCAACGGATCAGCCAACTGTTGAGAAGTGGAAACATGGGAAAGTGTGAGAAAACCATTGCGTATCAAAGTACGAACGTAATGACAATCCACCTCAATATGCTTAGTACGCTCATGGAAAACTGGATTATTAGCAATGTGTACAGCAGCTTGACTATCACAAAACACAGAAATAGGAGATGAAACAGATACCCCAAGATCAGCAAGCAAACGAGATAACCAAGTGAGTTCAGCAGTAACCTTGCTTAAAGCCCTATACTCAGCTTCAGCTGAAGAAAGAGAGACAACAGGTTGTTTCTTCGACTTCCAACTTACCAGGCTGCCACCCAACAATACACAAAAACCAGTAACGGAGCGGCGAGTGTCGGGACAAGCTGCCCAATCACTATCAGAGTACCCAGACAAAGAGAAGTCAGCAGCATCAGAGTAAAATAGACCCAAAGAGGAAGTGCCCTTAAGATACCTCAAAACATGTAAAGCAGCAGACATATGGGGAACCCTTGGGGATTTGAGATACTGACTCAGATGTTGCACGGCAAAGCATATATCAGGTCTAGTATGGGTTAAAAACAATAATTTGCCAACAAGACTCCTGAACTGATCAGGAGCGGGTAAAAGATCACCAGAATCAGCATGTAATTTTAAAGAAATGTCCAGAGGGGATACAACAGGGGAAACAGATACACAGTCGAAATGATGCAACAAATCATGAACATATTTATGCTGATTCAGATGAATCCCACCAGGGATTTGTTTAACCTCAAGACCCAAGAAATAATGCAATGACCCTAAATCCTTTATCTTGAAAGTATCATCCAAGAAGGCTTTTAAGCCTGCAATCTCATCACAGTCAACCCCGGTAACAATTATATCATCCACATACACAGCCACCACAACAAGGGAATCAGGATTACCTTTCAAGAACAGTGAATAATCATTCAAAGAATGCCTGTAACCTCTAGAATGAAGGGCAGAGGACAGCTTAGCATACCACTGCCTGGAGGCCTGCCTGAGCCCATACAAAGACTTCTTTAGTTTACAGACCAGAGGAAGAGAAGAAGAAGAAGAAGAAGCAGTAGAAGAAGAAGTAGAAGAAGGATCAGACACCACCAAACCTGGAGGAAGTTTCATATACACTTCCTCATCCAAATCACCATGAAGAAAGGCATTGTTAACATCCAGTTGGAACAATGGCCAGTGATTTTTAACAGCCACTGCAATGAGACACTTGACTGAAGTCATCTTTACAACAGGAGAAAAAGTGTCTGTAAAGTCCACACCTTCAACCTGTGTGTCACCCCTAATAACCAACCTTGCTTTGTATCTTTCAATAGAGCCATCAGATTTATATTTGATCTTGTAAACCCACTTACAGCCAATAGGTTTCTTACCTGGAGGAAGATGCACAATGTCCCAAGTGTGGTTAGCATCCAATGCATCAAATTCCTTCCTCATAGCATCCTGCCAAGCTGGTACAGAGGCAGCTTGAGAGTAAAACATAGGTTCAGATTCCAAGTGAGAGGAAGAGGAGCCAGAAAAGGCTGGAAGTTGACAAACATAGTCTTTGAGGTAAGAAGGAGGGAGATGTGATCTGGTGGACTTTCTGGGCAAAAAAACAGGCTGGGAGACAGGCAATGTAGGAGGGGAGATGTCATGACTGAAAATAGGAGAAGGAATAGACACTGGAGAATCAGGAGAAGGATGAGGAGAAGAAGAAGGAGAAGATTCATGGGAAGATGGTAGGCTGAAAGGTTGAGGGAGAATGTCATCAGAAAATGGAACAGGTGGAGGAGAAGGAGAAGAGGGAGGAGGAGACTTGAATGGAAAGTGAGTTTCATGAAAAACAACATCTCTAGAAATAAAGCATTTCTTGGAATTCAAGTCATAAAGTTTATAACCTTTCTTGCCAAAGGGATAACCAAGGAAAACACAGGAATGAGCTCTGGATTCAGCTTATCCCTATGAGGGATAGGCACAGCAGCATAAGCCAAACAGCCAAAAACTCTCAGATGAGAATAGGAAGGGGGAGAGCCATGTAATAATTCATGAGGAGATTTGTAATGAAGCACCCTGGATGGCAGTCTATTAATGATGTATGTTGCAGTTAACAGACAATCACCCCAAAAAGAAATAGGCAAACCAGACTGAAAGAGAAGTGCTCTACAAGTTTCAAGTAAAGACCTGTGCTTTCTCTCAACAACCCCATTCTGTTGAGGAGAATGGGGGCAAGTTGTTTGATGCACAATCCCAAGTTTACTAAAATAGGAAATCCCTTCAGCACTGGAACCCAGTTCCAGGGCATTATCACTTCTGACAACCTTGACCAGGGAATTAAATTGAGTTTGAACATAGGAAATGAAGGATTGTAGTAGAGGGAATGCATTACTTTTAGAACCCATTAGATGTGTCCAGGTAGCTCTGGAAAAGTCATCAACTATGGTGAGGAAATACTTGCTACCAAGGGATGTAGGGGTATGGTAAGGACCCCAAGTATCCACATGAATAAGTTGGAATGGTTTGGTAGTGCTAATGCTACTGTCAGGAAAGGGCAATCTGGTTTGTTTAGCCATAGGGCAAATTGAGCAAGGAAAAGGTTGTTTAGCAGCAATAGAAAAAGGCAAATTAGAAACATGTTTCATATTAGCAAAAGATGTATGTGCTAATCTCAAATGCCAAATATAGTTCATATCATCAGGGACAGCATTATTACAACTAGAAGATTGAATAACTGAGCTAGAATGTTTGTTATCAGAAACAATATCATCATTACAAACATCTGAGTCACTATGCTCAAGAGAAGAAGGCTTGGAAGAGGCAGAAGAGGAAGAGGGTGACCAAGAGTACTTGTACAAGCCAGCCTCCTCTTTACCAAGATCCAGAAGCCTCTTCAGAGAAAGGTCCTGTAACAGGTAAAGAAGGCCTGAGGTTGGTGTAAACAAGACTAAACAATTCAATTGTTTCATCAACTTATGAACAGAGAATCGGAGAAAATTTAGAGAGAGAAAGTAGAGAGAAGGAGGAGAGAATAGAAGAGTCTCGAAGAAGACTCGGTCATAAGCCAAATGACCCTTCTGAAGGGTCAAGCGTTAAGTGAGAGTATATATCAAATATACTTATTACAAAACTAGCCTATTTACAAATACAACCTATTTGCACATATAGCCTATTTTACAAAAGAATACAAAAGAATAAAGGAATTACAGAATTAGCCACAATTAAGGAAATGACCAATTATTAGGCTCAGAATTAGTGTATCATCATAGCCTATATCTCAACAAGATCACTAGAAACATCAGATATTGGCCTGCAATAGAATATATGGTCAATGATAGGAATTGTGTCGAGAAAAAACATAAACTTCTCTGTTTATGTTTTTAGACCAAGGTTTCAATACATGGTGCAACTTACATCTCAACACTGTAATGCTGGATATTGGAACCTTAAAGCTATCTAAATTCAAGCGGATGAAACCTTAACGGTTGGGGCAGCATATGTTATCGTGCTATGGAGATAACTGTTAATTTTGCAAAGAAACTACGTTTAACAATGTTTCTACTTCTATAACAATGAAAATGAGGTAGCAAAATGGTTTTACTCAATAGAATATTCAGTATCAATAACTTATAGTAATTGTGGGATATCTCCTCATGGCAATCCATTTTAAGAAAGGTTCGTATTTATTTTTCATGCGATGATCGCATTCGCTTCACTGTTAAATTGATGGACATTTATAGCAGACACGACGCATTATTGTGTGTTTCCGGAAATTAATCTAAATCAAAGATAATAGAGGAATAAAATCACCACGTGTCATTATTTTAGCCTGGCTTCTTCTATTTTCATCTTCTTTCTTGCCGAGTTGATTCGATAGAACCAAACCAAAGGTAACCACATATATACAATTCCACTGTCTTTTAGCGCCAAAAACAGTTGAAACAGCAGGAGAATCACCATTCTCAAGAAGAAGAAAAAATCGAACAAAATTCACAGTATGTACTCCATAGCTGCTAAAGGTATATATGTATTTAGAAGAAGTATATAGATAAGTTGTCAAGTAAAGACGATTCTCAGAAAGAATAAAAAAGGAACATTTGTGATAGAATAAAGCATAAGAGTTTACATGATCTTACAACACAAACAAGGGATATAGGATGCAGAAAGATCACATATGCTAATGCAGAAATATGTTTCAGCAAGCAAACAAAAATAAATTTTATGCCTAGCTGCAATACAGAGAATATCTAAGCGAAACTATGTATAATGTGGCCATGAAGTGAATAATAATAAATAAAAAAAAAAGCCACAAAGGTATATTACCTTTGAATTTGTCCCAGATCATGATATGTTTAGTATTGCACAAATGCTATTTCTTTTGTTCATTTTCTTTTGTCAATATTGCTGCTGCAATCACAATTAACTATGATTAATATAATTTATTTGTTCTTTATGCAGATGGAACCTCGTAGTTGGATGTATAATAGGAATTATCCTAATCGTCGATTTTTTAGGGAGGAATTTATAGAAGGGGTTGAGGAATTTATTACGCATGCAATGTCACTTGAACCGTTTCGAATTGGACGGTTAATTAGGTGTCCTTGTGTAAAGTGCAAGTGTTTGCATTATTTTGAACCGTCATATGTTAAGCTTTATCTTTATCAAAAAGGGTTTATGGATAATTATTTTGTGTGGACTAGTCATGGAGAGATTGATGGTACTGATGGTGTATTTCATAATGTAGTTGTTGGTGAAAGTAGTAGGTCGATGGGGAATACCATTCAACATCCGAGATACCATGAAATGGTTGCGGATGCTCTTGGGATGCACTTCGAATTTGAAACCAACAAAAGTGTTGAACAACCTCCTAATGAAGAAGCAAAATATTTTTATGAACAGTTAAAAGCTGCTGGTCGTCCACTAAAACAAGGGAGTATGCACTCACAGTTGTCTGTTGCGGTTAGATTATTAAGTATCAAATCAGATACCAATATTTCTCAAGCAGGAATGGATTCTTTCATTGGCCTTATGAGTGAACTAGTTGACCCAGCTTTCAACATACCCGAAGATTTCTATAAGGCTAAAAGATTGGTTTCTAAGTTTGGACTCTCGTCTATGAGAATTGATTGTTGTGAAGATGGTTGCATATTGTATTATAAGGGTGATGCAATTTAGAAAGCTGTAAATTTTGTGAAAAACCTCGTTTTATGCGGCTTTCCAGCGGGAAGAAGGCTGTTGTGAAGTCGATGCATTACTTACCCCTCATTTTCAACTTATTATGACTTTTTGTTCTATATAAATAACCAAACTTGTGCAACTCTTTCTTGGTTTTCTCTCACCCAAATTATCCATAGCCATGGCAAAGTTAAGAAATGTTATTTTCTGGTACATTCTCGTTGTTTTACCTGCTATAGTATTAGGAGAATGTACTTGTGATTCTGAGGATGAAGAAAGAAACAAAACTGAAGCATTAAAATATATAATGGTAGCAGTTGCTTCCATTTTAGTAGCAAGTACATTAGGGATAGTTTTAATGTTTTAGGCCTGTTTACAAATGTTCAGCAGGAAGCTGGTCTATTTCTTAGTTAGCTATCAATCCTTCTGGCATTCAATAAGTCATAAAGAGTTTAAATGCAGTTGTTGCTTCTAATTTTGTGAATTTTCAGATGACTAAAGGATTCCAGAAGCCCTTCCCCGTTGCTTCTAATTTTGTGAAATTCTAGGCCTCCAAATCTGCAGTTCAATCTTACCCTTCTAATTCACGATTCACATCATTATTGCTTAGAAACATAGCTATCATGTTGTCTTGAGGGATGCCATACAAATGGTAGGTTATATCTGATATACATCTGATATATCAATAATACATCTGATATACATCTGAAAGGGAGAGGTAAATTCTTGGATTAGGCATTTGTTTTGTCCATTTTATCATTTCCTTTCCAGTTCTTTTATACCAATTGATCATGTTTAGTGTTAGGCCATTGTGTTGCTAATCATTGCTAGTATAATGATCTATCTTAAACTGTTAGATATGCAAATAAACTCTCATATAGTCGAAAAGATAAAGAAAGTTAATTACATATCTTAATGACATGAGGCTATTTATGAAAACTTGTAAGGGCTTGGCTCAAAGCTTATAATATCATAACATGCTAAGAATATTTTAGGGTCTGGTTGAGCCCAACATATAAACTTCAAATTTTGGTAGTGTTCAACGTGCTGAATAGTGAACTATACATAGAAAATACTAACGGAGACAAATTGACTTTACTGGTCGTAGGAATAAACTCTTGGGATATTTTACTGCTATATAGTAATTGACTCGTATAATAACTGCCATTTAATAGTGCATTCAACAACAAAAATTGCATAGGCATGATTGATGAGACAAAGTAAGCTTAGACGAAACAATGTCTCAGCACACAAAGAAACAATTTTGAAGACTCACAAAGTGTTAAGAATATGTCGCATCAATTTAGTGTCATATAAATCCAGCAGTACATGCTGGTGACTATCTAGTATATTACTCTAATTATTGTGTGCGCGCTACTCAGAGTATAGTGCAGTAAATGGCACAAGCACAAATTACAGAGAAGAGTTCACAGCTTGAAAGCTCTGTTGCTTATTTTGAGATGGTCCAGAGCAGAAAGAAACTGCCCCATAAATTGCAGGAATCCTTAACAGCTGCATTTGCAAAAATTCCAGTTTCATAAAGGTGTTCCTATATGTGTCAGCTTTGAATTAGTTACTCCCTCTGTATCGTTCAAGGCTAATAGGCTATGTCATACCTGCAGCTTTTCTTCCATACAACAGGATTCAGACAATGTTATCAACAAATAATTTTTTATTTAAGTATGTAAAAAAGCTGAGGAAGAGTATCTTTGGAACGAAATTAGTCCAAATTCCACGCTGCTATCACAAAACTGGCAGAGAATTTCTCCAAAACGAAAAAAGGAAGGAAAAGACTTGCATAGCGTGAGTGTTTCTCCAGACTTGCAAAACGAATTGCACCAACTAACTATTATGAATTCTTTACTAACAAAATGTCAAATATAGGATTATCGTAGTCTACAATTTACAACGAAATCTCCACACTATTTCCAAGTTGGATAACTTATGAAATGAATGTTAACGTGTTTAGTTAATTAGAGGTTTCTAACAATTTGGCCCTATTTTGCTTCCCTATATCTTCCTGAACCATATTGCCTTCAAGTTAAGTTTTGGTATCTTTTGGGTCGCAATAAATTTGCATTGTCTGTTCTTTTTCTTTGACGTTCAGTTTTTCAATGGATATTTTCAGCTTAGGTGCACTAATGACAATAGTTCTCGAAACAAGCTAGCTTGCCACTGAAGATGATTTGCATACTCCTTCATTATGTATGTCAAATTTTTATTTTCCGATATAGTTTGTTCATTTAAGGAAAGTAATCAAATGCAAGTATAGCTACAACTTTCGTTAACACATGTATTATATTTGTAGGAAAAAAAATTGGGGAGGAAGATGAGTCATGATGAGTTCTTCATGGAGACTCACATTCGAAAGAAGAAAGCACCGACAGATCCAAATAGATGGGTGGAGGACTGGGCAGAGACTACATATGTCAGTTTCATAACTACTATAAATGTTTATAATATTATATAATTACTAATTTTCTATCTTCATAAATAAAGAGTCGCTACAAGATCAATTAGGAGGAGTACACTCAAAGCTTGCCACCGAATGAGCAAGGCGAGCGACCGCCCATTTTAGACGAAGAAGAGAAGATGATATGGTTGGATACTGTCGGTGGTCCTAAAAAGGGATAGCAAAGTTCTTTCAGATAAATCGTTTCGACGTTACATGGCTGGATTGCAAGGTATAGGAACTTCAGCCCAAAGCGAGGCGATTGATAGTTCGGCTATATCCGCTATGGAAGAGAAGATCGCAAAGCTGACAGCAGAGCTTCAAGAGACCAAGGCTAGTGAAAGAAGAGATTTGATATCCTTCAAGGTCAGCTAGAAAGGAGGGACAAACAATTTGATCTCCTTCACGGTTGTTGGCCAATCTTCTTGCTTGTGGTGTTTTCCCCATTCCTCGGTCTCCTCCTCCTTCCCCACTTGCCAGCGATGAAGGTCCTACAACCGAAGATGAAAATAATTGTCCTAGGACCGAAAATAGAGATGATGACACATAAAAAAAAACTCATTGAATATTGCGTATTGTCAAAACAAAGTTGTGAACTTGTTAATATTTTGTTGTTGGTTATTTGAATGATGATTATATTGTTATTTTGTTATTGAACACTTTAATAGTTGTTGTGGTTATTAGTTGTTGGTTAGTTGTTGGTGGTGGTGGTTATAAGTTGTTGGTTAGTTGTTATTGTTGGTGGTTATTAGTTGTTGGTTAGTTGTTGTTGGTGGATTAGTTGTTGGTTAGTTGTTGTTGGTGGTGGTTATTAGTTGTTATTTTGTTGGGTTTTCATGGTTGAATGACAGCAATGTAAGCTGCCATTATAGGATGTATATTGGTTTAAATTGGCAGGTGGTGGACTCTAAAAGCAGGCAATTCCTATCCAATTTTTAGCAAAACTTCCGACCGAAATCGATCGGAAACTAATTTTTTTACCCAGAAATGCACAGTTTCCGACCGAAATCGGTCGGAAATTTCAAATAAACTCCCCAGATTATTGAAATTCCCGACCGATATCAGTCGGAAATTATGAATTTATATTTATTTCTTTAGTAAATTAATGATTTACAAAAATTATTTAATTAAATAATCTTATTAATATTTAATAGTTTCCACCGATTCGGTCGGAAAGATAATTAAAAAAAATAAATATTAATATTTTTCGATCGATTTCGGTCGGAAATTTGAAAATTAATTCCCACTCAATCAATTGAATTTTCCGACCTATTGTGGTCGGCCTGTTTTTGCGACTATTATTTTTCCCTCCAATTAAAAGTGGTCGAAAATTGATAATTTCTGGCCAATTTTGGTTGGAAATTTTTGACGAAAATTACCTAATTTCTAGTAGTGTTAATTTTGGCTAATGAATGGTAGAGAACTTTCGGTTACCCGTACATGTTGATAAAGAAACAATGGCTAGCTTGCCAGATATTACATGTTTTATAACTTTTTCTTTATGTTACTTATTGGATAAGGCTGAATGAAAGTACTCACAAGGAGGGCTTAAACCGATTTGTGCTTCAAGAAGTTGAGATTCTTACCGTTCATGATACAATTTGGTTCTTCCTAATCTTTTCTAATTAGATTATTCATCTACTATACATATGATATTGCCTCCATTGAGTAAAAAAGGGTATATTACGTTAAGTAATAATTTAGTTATTTCTATGGTTTCTTTTGATTACTTGTTGCTTATTATTTTATTTGATTTTGTAGGCACATCTATCAGAACTATGCCACATTGTATAAGAGCCCAAAAAGAATGTAACATACTATTAGTCAGCATTATTTCTAGGATTTATTGTAGATATTTCCCTTATTATAGTGAATGGATGTATACTACTGTCAAAATTCTAATACATTTTCTGGTGTATTTTGAAGTGCTTATGTTTTTTTATATACAATGAATGATTTGCTTATTTAATATTTCTTTTATGTTTGTGTTGAGATAATTAATTGTAAACTAATGAACAAGCTTTGATACTTTAGGCTGGGTGTCAAAGTAGAATAAAAAGAATATAAAAGAACAAATAACTATAGCAAGCAATAGAACCACTTTTAGACAACGTTAATGTGATATCAGCATACCATTTTGACGGTTCCAAACAGCCGTGATAATCAAAGCAGAACCGCTATTTTATCACTTGTACAATTACGGCGGTTTTTAATAACTTTGTGGCGATCGTAATTGTGGCATTTCGTAAAACCGCTGTTAGTGCTTGTAGTGGCGGTTTAAAACCGCCATAATATGCATAAAAAATCGCCGCAAATGCATAATTTTTTTTGTATGAGTAAATATATTATTTAATTTAATGAGACTGGAACATGGGAGGATATATGTTATATCACTATAATTTTAAATCAGAAGAGAGATTTCAAGAAAGACATCCATTCAGTCTATCAATAACCGAGTCAAATCTGATGTATCATAAGAGATTTATCTTTTCTATTGATTCATGTGAATTTGATCAAAAATAATTCTTGAATGAGGCCAGGGATGAATCAATAAGAAAATATTTATTGGTTCAACCTCCTAATTTTTATTTAATCAATCTTTTTTCCGAAGGATCAGAAAAAAAAAAATGGGTCCGGACCTCCCACGGGAATGATTTAGAAGATCCAAAATAAAAAATAATGGTATTTGCTAACAACAACCTAATGGAGGCAGTCACTCAATATAGATTGAACCGAAATCCGATTCAAATCCAATATAGTACCTATACGTACATAAAAAATATATTGAATCGATCTTTTTTAATGAATAAATCTGATAGTAACTTCGAATATGGAAGTCAAAGGGATCAAGTAGGAAATGATACTCTGAATCATAGAAATGGATAGAGCCTCTTATTTTGATTTCTCAACCGAGTGATCCATGAATCGGGATCTTGATGCATATAGATATAGATAGTTCAATGGGAGCAAGAATTTCCAAGAACATTTGGAACAATCCGTTTAGGAGCAAAAGAGCCATTTTTAAGTAGTAATTCGATCAATTACGTATCAATCAATATTCGATTGATTGGCTTGATGTTGTCGACAAAAAATATTTGTCTAAGCCACGTCATTTCTTTTTGTCCATGTCACCTTTTTGTAGTCCCAGTTTCTTTTTTATTAATACTTATATAAATATCAAATATATGTATTATAGTAATATTTCATATTTTTGGACCTTAAATATTTGAGTGCCTAAGACAATCCCCAACCCACCTCTATTTTTATCTCAAAACTTCATTTTGGGGCAAAAAAATAGAGGACTTTTGTGACGACCCATAATGGGTCATCACTTATTTCTTTTACCCTTATATACTTTTTAGGCCTTGAAAATCCTATTTAGGGTTGCTTCAATTTGCATGCACAGTCCGGGCGCGTAACCGAAAAGCTCAAATATAAATTTTGTGAGAAATTTGCTAAATTTTAATATTAAGTTGAATAAAATTGACGTCGGTCAATATTTTAGACAAACGGATCAGGACCCGTGATTTGACGGTATCCGCAAGAAAATATGGGACTTGGGTGTATGCCCGGAATCGAATTTCGAGGTCTAGAGTCCGAGAAATGAATTTTTGTGTGAAATTATTTTCTGGAAATGATTCAGGAACTTGGAAATGAAATTTGATTAAAAGATTATAGTATCGGGCCTGTATTTTTGTTCTGGTGCCCGGTACAGGTCTTATATGTGGTTTAAGCACTTTCTGTAAACTTTGGTTAAAAACGGACGTTGCTTGACGTGTTTCAGACTTAAAATGGGAATTTGATGTTTTATGAAAACTTGGAAGAAATTATAAATTTTGAGGCTTAATTCGATGTATATGATGTTATTTTGGCGATTTGATCGCACGGATAAATCCGTAGGATATTTTTGAAGTTGTGTGTATGTTTTGTTTGGAGCCCCGAGGACTCGGGTGAGTTTTGGATAGGTACCGTATTTCATTTCTGCATTTTTTGAAAATATGTTATCATTGGTCTGCAGGCCTAGCATTTGCAAAGCTACCATTCGCAAATACGAAGGTCCAACTCTGGAAAATGCGAAGGCTGGTTCGCAAATGAGAAATCAGCCCAAGCCTGTCAATGTTCGCAAATGCGAAGCCATTACTCGCAAATGCGAAGGTCAAGGGTTCGCAAATGCGGGATCTTATTCGCAAATGCGAAGGTTCCCTGATAGGCCTGACTTCGCAAATGCAAATTAAAATATCGCATTTCCCACGCCTACGGGGTTCGCAATTGCGAACCCAGTTTCACAAATCTCATATCCGCAGCCCAACAATTTTTATACTTAGTCGTTTTTTCACCATATTTCACCGTTGTTTCAAGACCCAAACCCTATAGGCGATTTTTCAAGGACAAAACTTCTTCCAAATCAATTTTAAGTCGATTTTTACTCAATTCTTTCAATTATTAACATTATTTTGACATGCTTTCCACTTAAATACAATAATTTTCATAGGTAAATTTGGGGTGTTTTTGGTAGAACTTAGGGTTTTCAAAAATTGGGGATTTGGACCTCAATTTGAGTCCGATTTAAAAACAAATCATAGATATGGATTCGTGAGGGAATGGTTAACCGGGTTTTGGTTGGAACCTCGGGTTTTGACTACGTGAGCCGGGGGCATTTTTGGACCTTTCAGGTAAAACTTTGGGATATTCATTTTATGCATTCAAATTGATTCATTTAGCATTTGTTGATATATTTAAGCAATTTGTGACTAGATTCGAATGATTTTGTGGTGGAACCGAGGGGTAAAGCCATAGTTTGAGGGTTGAGCTGAATTCAAGGCATCGAGGTAAGTATTTGGTCTAACCCTAGCATGAGGGAATATGAGTGAGTCATATATGTTATTTTCTAATTGTCGATTATGATGTATAGGCATGGTCACGAGTATCTATACAGTGGTTTCTAGCATGACAGTGAGTTCTTATTATGCGTATAGTTTGGATTTTGTTATACCTTCCATGCTTGATTGATGATTTCTATAAGTTGTAAAGAGCTTGTGAAAAAGGATTAGGATCTTTAAACTTCGTGGAGAGTTGGCTCGAGTAAAATACAAATTATGAAGGTATATAAGATAAGTACATCCTTGGAACATTGGGTGAAGTAATAATGTGAACTATGAGAAAATGGAAGTAAGAGAAAGAGTTAATGATATTTTCCCTTGCTGGGGCGTTGTTGATTATTGAATATTTTCCCTTGCCAAGACGTTGAGATTATTGATGTTGTACCCTGCTGGGTTTTTAAATTGATTGTTTGTGTTCCATTGTCGGGACTTCCATTATTTATTTATTTCTTCCCTTGCCCTTGTTTGTGATTGTTGATTGGGTGAGAAAGAGTGTTATAGCACGAAGGGTAATGCAGTGCATTATTTGACATTGTGAGGAAAGAGTATAAAGCATGAAGGGTGATGACGTGACGTACGATGCACCATTTTGTACTGGTATTCATTGATTACATATTGTGAGGAAAGAGTGTAAAGCACGAAGGGTCATATCGTTCCGTACGATACCATTCTGTACTGATATTCATTGATTATATATTGTAAGGAGAGAGAGTAAAAGCACGAAGGGTGATGCCGTGCACGTGATTTACTGATACGATTGATTTGGTAAGGATGAGAGTAAAAGCACAAAGGGTGATATCGTGCACTTGTTGATCTTTGTTCCTTATTGTTGTATGAGGTATGTTTTCCTTCATAATAGTCAATTTTCACTTGAAACTATTATCTCCCCATGCCATGCTTCCCCTCCCGTATCGTTTACTTGTCTGGTATTTCGATTCCACTGTATATTTATAATTGCACATGTTTATGTGGTAGTCCAGTCTAGCCTTGTCATTACTTCGTCGGGGTTAGGCTAGGCACTTTCCAGTACATAGGGTCGGTTGTGCTGATACTACACTCTGTGGTATTTTTGCATAGATCCAGTTTCGAGCAGCAGTAGCACTAGTAGCGTGGAAGCAGACTTTCAGCCTAGTGAGACCCGAGGTAGCCTTGCAGGCGTCCATATGCCTAGCGTCTCCTCTATTCTTAGTTTAGGCTGTCATCCCCTTGTATTCGAGATAAATAGATTTATGTTTCTTTCAAACTTTGTATTTTGTATTCTTAGATGTTCGTGAATATGTGACTCCAGTTCTTGGGTAGAAATTATGTTGGAAATTTCGTATTTTTATTCAGCTAATTAAATTTAAGACTTCCACTTATGATTTTAATTTCGTTGATTCTATTTTAATGTTGTTAAATTACTAAAAGGAACATGTGTTTAATGAAAAGAAATTGAGTTTTGCTTGCCTAGCTTCTATTAGTAGGCGCCATCATGATCCTCGAGGGTGGGAAATCCGGATCGTGACAAATTCGTATCATAGCACTAGGTTACATCAGTCTCACAACTCGCGGACAAACTTGGTAGAGTCTGGGGGATCGGTACGGAGACGTCTGTATGTATCCCCAGAGGCTACAAAGTTAGGAAAATTTCACATTTATTCTTTCCTGTCGTATGGTTTTGTTTCTCAAATGCTGATTGTCTATCTACTCTATTCTTCGCAGATGGCAAGAACACACACTTCCTCATCTTTTGATCAGCAATCTGAGCCCCAGGAAGCTCCCACTAGGGCACACGACAAGGCCGTGATAGAGGTCGAGGTAGGGGCAAAGCTCAGTCCGGAGCAGCAGCACCAGCAGCGAAGCCTCAGGTTGATTTTGAGGAGGAGGTTCCCGCCCCAGCAATTCCGATGGGCCCAGCTCAGGTCCTAGAGGGGTTTATTCTACCCCAGTTCTTCAGGACGCTCTGGTCCGGTTGGTGGGTATCATGGAGAGTGTCACCCGGGAAGGGTTTCTCCCTGTAGCACCAACCATCTCTCATGCTAGAAGATGGGCCCAAACATCCGCTACTCGTACTCCGGAGCAAGTAGCTCCCTAGGTTCAAGTTCTAGTAGCTCAGCCAGCTGTGGCAGTTCAGCCAGGGGTGGTTGCTTAGACCGACGATGGGGCAGCTATGTCCGCATATGCATTGTGGAGGCTTGACAGATTCACCAAGCTCTTTACTACTACCTTCAGTGGTGCACCCACCGAGGACCCTCAAGATTATTTGGACAGCTGCCACGAGGTTCTTCGGAACATGGGTATTGTTGAGTCCAATGGAGTTGATTTCGCTGTATTTCGCCTATCTGGGTCCGCCAAGACTTGGTGGAGGGATTTCTGTTTAGCTAGATCAGCAGGGTCTCCAGCCTTTACCTGGGAGCAGTTCACGCGTACTTTTCTGGAGGCATTTCGAGCGTCTCCATCAGGGGCCCATGTCAGTTACCCAGTACAAGACCATGTTTATTGAGTTGGCTCGCCATTCTATTGTCATACTCCCCACCGAGAGGGAGAGAGTGAGACGGTTTATTTATGGACTCATCCAGCCTATTCGTCTCCAGATGGCCAAAGAGACAGGGAGTGATATCACTGTTCAGGAGGCGGCCAATGTGGCCTGGAGGATCGAGATGGTATTGCCACAGGGGGTGGTCATAGAGCAGACAAGAGACCCCGTCAATCGGGCTGATTCAGTGGTGCCTCATTCGGAGGCCGAGATTTATATGATAGAGGCCAGCCTTTTAGGCCTTTCCAGTCAGCCCTCCAGGTTTCTCAAGGTGCCCCAGGTAGCCGTGGTTCTCACACGCACTATTCTAATCAGCATCCATTCAGTGCACCGCCAGCTCCCATCAGTTACCGCCACTTAAGAGCTTCCGTGGTGGTCATTCGGGTCGACAGGGTCAGTCTCAGTTTCCTCAGTAGCCGAGGTCTTGCTACACATATGTTGATCTTGGTCACATTGCCAGATTTTGCCCTCGAGCACCGAGTGGTTCGCAGCAGCAGGATTCTTGCGCCATGGTGCAGGCACCAGGTGTTCCACAGCTCGCCCCGCCAGCTAGAGGTGGAGGTAGAGGTGCTAGAGGTGGAGGTAGAGCTCATAAAGGTGGAACTCAAGCCGCCGGGGTGGAGGACAACCGCCCATCCTAGAGATGTCGCTTAGGAAAGTGGGGCCCAGCCCCCGTGTTATGCTCTTCCAGCCAGGCCAGAGGCCGAGTCTTCAGATGCAATCATTACAGGTACTATTCTAGTTGGTGATAGAGATGCTTCAGTGCTATTTGATCCAGGGTCTACGTATTCTTATGTGTCATCTTATTTTGCACCGTACCTGGTCATGCCTAGTCATGCACTGAGTATTTCTGTTTATGTGTCTATACTGGTGGGTGATTCTATCATGGTCGACCGAGTTCATTGTTCATGTGTGTTAGTGATTGGAGGTCTTGATACCCGTGTCGATTTGTTGCTTTTAGACATGGTCAACTTCGATGTCATATTTGGGAGGGATTGGTTGTCCCCGTATCATGCTATATTAGATTGCCATGCCGAGACCGTGACCTTAGCCTTACAAGATTTTCCCTGTTTAGAGTAGAGAGAGACCCCTAGTCATTCCACTCACATTGTTATCTCATATATGAAGGCTCGACATATGGTTGAGAAGGGGTTTTTGGCTTATTTGGCTTATGTCCGTGATTCCAGTGCTGAGGCCCCCTCTATTGATTCTGATCCCATTGTTCGAGAGTTCCCTGATATCTTTCCTTCAGACCTACTGGGTATGCCGCCCGATAGGGATATTGACTTTTGCATTGATGTGGATTCGGGCACTCGGCCCATTTCTATCTTGCCCTATTGTATGGCCCTGCCTGAGTTAAAAGAGTTAAAGGATCAGTTGCAGGAATTGTTGGAAAAGGGCTTCATTAGGCGCAGTGTATCGCCTTAGGGTGTGCCTGTGTTGTTCATCAAGAAGAAGGATGGGTCAATGAGAATGTGTATTGATTACAGGCAATTGAACAAGGTAACAATCAATAATAAGTATCCACTGCGGAGGATTGATGATTTGTTTGATCAGCTACAGGGTGCTAGGGTATTTTCCAAAATTGACTTGCGATCTGGCTACCATGAGTTTACGATTAGGGCATCCGATGTCCCTAAGACAGCTTTCCGCACTCGGTATGGGCATTATGATTCTTGGTCATGTCATTAAGGTTGACCAATGCCCCAGCAGCATTTACGGAGTTGATGAATCGAGTGTTCATGCCTTATTTGGACATATTCATGATAGTCTTTATTGATGATATTTTTGGTATACTCCCACAGCTAGGAGGAGCACGAGCAGCACCTTAGAGCGGTTCTTCAGACTTTGAGGGATAGTCAGTTATATGCCAAGTTCTCCAAGTGTGAGTTCTGGATGAATTCCTTAGAATTTTTGGGTCATGTTGTATCAGCAGAGGGTATTCGGGTGGACTTGAAGAAGGTCGAGGCAGTAAAGAACTGGCCTAGACCAACATCAGCTATAGAGATCTGGAGTTTCTTAGGGTGGGAAGGATACTACCGTTGGTTCATAGAGGGGTTTTCATCTATTGCTGCCCCCATGACCAGGTAGACCCAAAAGGGTGCCCAATTCAGGTGGTCGGATGAGTGCGAGGCGAGCTTTCAGAAGCTCAAGACAGTTCTGACTACGGCACTGGTGTTGGTTTTGCCCACAGGATCAGAGTCTTACACGGTCTATTGTGACGCTTCCCATATGGGGCTTGGTACAGTGTTGATGCAGGATGACAAGGTTATTGCCTATGCTTCAAGGCAGTTGAAGATTCATGAGAAGAACTATCCAGTGCATGATTTGGAGTTGGAAGCTATTGTTCACGCGCTGAAGATTTGGAGGCATTATCTGTATGGTGTGGCATGTGAGGTGTTCACTGATCACAAGAGACTTCGATACTTGATTAAGCAAAAGAAATTTAATTTGAGACATAGGAGGTGGTTGGAGTTGTTGAAGGATTTGATGTTACTATATTGTATCACCCGGGAAAGACTAATGTGGTGGCCGATGCATTAAGTAGGAAGTTGGACAGTATGGGCAGTCTTGCTTATATTTCGGTCAGCCAGAGACCGCTTGCTTTGGACGTTCAGGCCTTGGCCAATCGACTTGTGAGGTTGGATATTTCTGAGCCTAGCCGAGTGTTATCTTGCATGGTCGTCTGTTCTTCATTATTGGAGTGTATCCGTGATCGGCAGTTTGATGAACCTCATTTGTGTGTCCTTAGAGACACGGTGCAACGTGGAGGTGCCAAGAAGGTGACCATAGGTGATGATGGTATTTTGAGATTGCAAGGGCGAGTTTGCGCACCTAATATTGATGGGATTCGAGAGATATTAGCGGAGGACCATAGTTCCCGGTATTCTATTCATCCGGGCACCACAAAGATGTATCAGGATCTGAGGTAGCATTATTGGTCGCGTAGAATGAAGAAAGATATTGTTGCGTATGTGGCTCAACGTTTGAACTTTCAACTGGTTAAGTATGAGCATCAGAGGCCTAGAGGATTGTTTCAGAGGATTGAGCTTCCCGAGTGGAAGTGGGAGAGGATTACCATGAATTTCGTTACTAGACTTCCATTGACCCGGAAGAGGTTTGACGCAGTTTGGGTCATTGTTGATAGGTTGACCAAGTCAGCGCATTTCATTCCTGTGGCAGTTTTCTATTCATTCGAAAGGTTAGCTGTGATCTATATCCGGGAGATTGTTCGCCTTCATGGGGTGCGGGTATCTATCATTTCGGACAGGGGTACGCAGTTTACCTCGCATTTCTGGAAGGCAGTTCAGTGAGAGTTAGGCACTTAGGTAGTTGAGCATAGCCTTCAATCCCAGATGGACGGTTAGTCCAAGAGGACTATTCAGAATTTAGAGGATATGCTCCCAACCTGTGTCATTTATTTTGGAGGCTCCTGGGATCAATTTTTCCCCTTAGCGGAGTTTGCCTACAACAACAGTTACCAGTCGAGCATTCAGATGGCTCCTTATGAGGCCTTATATGGCAGGCGGTGTCGGTCTTCGGTTGGATGGTTTAAGCCGGGAGAGGCTCGGTTGTTGGGTAGGATTTGGTTTAGGAGGCACCGGACAAGGTCAAGATCATTCAGGATAGGCTTCATTTAGCTCAGTCTAGGCAAAAGAGTTATGCAGATCGCAAGGTTCGGGATGTGGCATGAATGGTCGGTGAGCGGGTATTGATCTGAGTGTCGCCTATGAAGGACGTGATGAGGTTTAGGAAGAAAGGCAAGCTTAGCCCTAGATTCATTGGTCCGTTTTAGATTCTTGATCGAGTGGGGGAGGTGGCTTATAGATTTGCATTGCCGCCTAGCTTATCAGTCTTGAATTTTAGTTTTTCATGTATCCATGCTTTGGAGGTATCACGGCGATCCAGCCCACGTATTAGATTTTACCAGTGTCCAGTTGGACAAGGATTTGTCTTATGAGGAGGAGCCGGTAGCCATTCTGGACCAGCAGGTTCGTCAGTTGAGATCCAAGAGTTTTCCATCTATTCGTGTTCAATGGAGAGGTCAGCCCCTTGAAGCATCGACTTGGGAGTCCGAGTTGATATGCGGAGCCGTTATCCTCCATATATTTCCCAACTCGGGTACTTCTTTCTTTTGTCCGTTCGAGGATGAACGGTTGTTTTAGAGGTGGAGGATGTGACGACCCAGAGGGGTCATCACTTGTTTTTTTACTCTTTTGTACTTCCAAGGCTTTGAAAACCCCATTTAGGGTTACCTCGATTTGTGTTCGCAGTCCAAGCGTGTCGCCAAAAAGCTCAAATATGAAATATATGAGGAATTTGCTAAATATTGAAATTAAATTGAATAAATTTGACTTCGTTCAACATTTTGGACAAACGGATCCGGGCCTGTGATTTGATGGTCCTGGAGGGTCCGCAGGAAAATATGGGACTTGGGCATATGCCCAGAATCGAATTCCGAGGTCCCGAGCCCAAGCAATGAATTTTTGTGTGAAATTGTTTTCTAGAAATAATTAAGGAACTTGGAAATAAAATTTGATTAAGAGATTATGGTATCATGCCCGTATGTGGGTTTCGGTGCCCGATACAGGTCTTATATGTGGTTTAAGCACTTTCTGTAAAGTTTGGTTGAAAACAGACGTTGTTTGACGTGTTTCTAAGTTAAAATGGAAATTTGGTGTTTTATGAAAACTTGGAAAAAATTATGAATTTTGAGGTTTAATCGATGTATATGACGTTATTTATGCGATTTGATCACACGGATAAGTCCGTAGGTTGTTTTTGAAGTTGTGTGTATGTTGGTTTGGAGCCCTGAGAGCTCGGGTGAGTTTTGGATAGGTGTCGGATTTCATTTATGCATTTTTGGAAAATCTGGTATCAATGGTCTGCAGGCTTCGCATTGCGAAGCTAGCATTCGCAAATGCGAAGGTCCAGATCTGGCAAATGCGAAGGCTGGTTCGCAAATGCGAAACCAGCCCAGGCCTGTCATTGTTCGCAAATGCGAAGCCATTACTCGCAAATGCGAAGGTCAAGGGTTCGCAAATATGGGATTCGCAAATGCGAAGGTTCCCTTATAGGCCTGACTTCGCAAATGCGAAGTAAAATATCGCATTTCCCATGCCTATAGGGTTCGCAATTGCGAAACTAGTTTCGTAAATCCCATATCCACAACCCAACAATTTTTATACTTAGTCGTTTTTCCACCATATTTCACCATTCTTTCAAGACCCAAACCCTATTGGCGATTTTTCAAGGACAAAACTTCTTCCAAATCAATTGTAAGTCGTTTTTTACTCAATTCTTTCAATCATTAACATCATTTAACATGATTTCCACTTAAATTTAATGATTTCTATGGGTAAAATTGGGGTGTTTTCGATAGAACCTAAGTTTTTCAAAAAATTAGGAATTTGGACCTCAATTTGAGATCAGATTTCAAAACAAATCATAGATATTGATTCGTGAGGGAATGGGTAACTGTATTTTGGTTCGAACCTTGGGTTTTAACCACGTAGGTCCGGGGGCATTTTTGGACCTTTTAGGTAAAACTTTGGGATATTCTTTTTATGCATTCAAATTGATTTATTTAGCAGTTATTGATATATTTAAGTAATTTGTAACTAGATTCGAATGATTTTGTGGTGGAACCAAGGGGTAAAGCTATAGTTGACGCTTGAGCTGAATTCAAGACACCGAGGTAAGTGTTTGGTTTAACCCTAGCTTGAGGGAATAGGAGTGAGTCTTATATGTTATTTGCTAATTGCTGAGTACGATGTATAGGCATGGTGACGAGTATTTATACATTAGTGTCTAGCATGACCGCGATTCCTTATTATGTGAATACTTTGGATTTTGTTATACCTTCCATGCTTGATTGATGATTTCTATATGTTGTAAAGAGCTTGTGAAAAAGAATTGGGACCTTTAAACTTCGTGGAGCGTTGGCTCGAGTGAAATATAATTGTGAACGTATATGAGATAAGTAAATCCTTGGAGCATTGGCTCAAGTAATAATGCGAAATATGAGATGAAAGTGGAAGTAAGAGAAAGAGTTAATGATATTTCCCCTTGTCGGGGCGTTGTTGATTATTGAATATTTTCCCTTGCCGGGACGTTGAGATTATTGACGTTGTACCCTGCTGATTTTTAAATTGATTGTGTTGTGTTCCCTTGCCTGGACTTCCATTATTTATTTATTTCTTCCCCTGCCCTTATTTTTGATTGTTGATTGGGCGAGGAAGAGTGTTAAAGCACGAAAAGTAATGTCGTGCATTGTTTGACATTGTGAGGAAAGAGTGTAAAGCACGATGGGTGATGTCGTGCCGTACGATGCACCATTCCATACTGATATTCATTGATTACATATTGTGAGGAAAGAGTGTAAAGCACAAAAGATGATGTCGTACCGTACGATGCACCATTCCGTACTGATATTCATTGATTATATATTGTGAGGAAAGAGTGTAAAGTACGAAGGGTGATGTCGTGCACTTGTTGATCTTTGTTCTTTATTATTGTATGAGTTATGTTTTCCTTCATAATAGTCAATTTTCACTTGAAACTATTATCTCCCCATGGCATGCTTCCCCTCCCGTATCGTTTACTTGTCTGGTATTTCGATTTCACTGTATATTTATAATTGCACAGGTTTATATGGTAGTCCAGTCCAGCCTCGTCATTACTTCGTCGGGTTAGGCTAGGCACTTACCAGTACAAAGGGTCGGTTGTGCTGATACTACACTCTATGCTATTAGATCCAGTTTCGAGCAACAACGGTAGTAGCGTGGAAGCAGAATTTCAGCCTAGTGAGACCCGAGGTAGCCTTGCAAGCGTCCGCAGGCCCGACGTCTCCTCTATTCTTACCTTAGACTGTCATCTCCTTATATTCGAGATAAACAGATTTATGTTTCTTTCAGAATTTGTACTTAGTATTCTTAGATGTTCGTGAGTATGTGACTCCAGTTCTTGGGTAGAAATTATGTTGGAAATTTCGTATTTTTATTCAGCTAATTAAATTTACGACTTCCGCTTATGATTTTAATTCTTTTGATTCTATTTTAGTGCTGTTAAATTACTAAAAGGAACATGTATTTAATGAAAATAAATTGAGTTTGGCTCGCCTATCTTCTATTAGTATGCGCCATCACGATCCCCGAGGGTGAAAAATCTGGATCGTGACCACTTTTTTTCGAACCCAATTGCAATTTTGCCTCCATTTTGGAGGGTGAATAGTGTATATTATTCATAAACTCCATCACTGTTCCCTATTATTTTATTAATCCATTTAACCCTTTTTATTTATTATATTATATATATCTAATTATGTTTATGTAATATCTTTACAATATTAATTTTACATCTTAATTTTGACGTATAATTTTGATAAAACTATTTTTAGTGCATATATTAGTTTTATATAAAATTGTAAGTTAATTTTATTATAAATTATAATTGTATAAAAAATTATATAACATTACAAAAATGAAAGGTACAAATAAAAAATACAAGATGTTGTTTTAATTGAAAGTTGAAAATTAAAAATATATTAAATAGAAAACATTAAAATTTTAAATACATTAAAATTGAAACCACATTAAATAGTATAATAATTTAGTAGGGAGGTAAGTCGTGTCCAAATACACCAAAATCATTAAAGAATTGAGTGAATGGGACATAGGATTGTTTTGCTTGTGGCTGTGAAAATATTAAATTCTTTTTCCATTATTTTTTTCTTGTCGCAAAAATTCACGATGATTCGGATCGATAATAAAATCATATACTAAACTGGTCTACACTAACATATCAAATCTATAATTCTCTCTAGGAACAGTGCTTCAGCAGCGTGAAAAGTATTTCCGACACTATTCATCGGGCATATCTCCGGAATCTGGCGGTGGATAATAGCAATCGTGGTGTCAAAATAACCCCATTCTCATTGTGATTAATCTCCAACTGGTTTAATTTCCAAATCTTTATCCAATTCTCCAAGATCTTAATTTGATTACAAATTACTGTAACTCGAAAAATTATTCAGATTTCTTCATCTTTTCTCGGATGTTTAGAACAATGGATGATTCCCTTTTCTACTGCTTGAATTGTGTCATCGTGTAGTGATCTTGGCAACCATGTATGCATGGACCTCTCCCCAGCCTTTGGCTGTGGGAGAGGCTGTCCAAAATTTCACGAAATCTGATTCAAATGAACAGTTCAAGCAATCATATGCTTCAACTTTACAAGCAAAACAGCCGGCTTCGACTAAATTAGAGCTATGTCCAGTTCTATACGATCATGATGAACCTATAATTCAATTCACAATGGAAGAGGTTAACAACTTCACTAAGGAAGAAGTATTACATCAGGCAGTTGTTTTAAAATTCTCTTATGGCAGACCTGATTTAGCGGAAGTGCGAAAGATGTTCTCGTCGCAATTTGATGTTCAAGGTCAATGTAATGTTGGGCAGTTGGAATTTCGGCATCTGTTAATCAGATTTGATCTGTACGATGATTATGTTCGCTTCCTTTCAAAATCGACTGGATATCTTAAATCCAAAGGCGAAGAATACTTCTTCAGAACATTTTCATGGTCTTTCGGTTTCAATCCGAGGGAAGAGACATCGATGGCAGTCGTGTGGATATCACTGCCAGGACTGCCTCCAAATTTCTTTGCTAAGAGATCGTTAATGTCTATAGCCTCAGTTGTGGGAAAACCTCTTGTTGTTGACAAGGCGACGCAGGACAGAACGAGACCTAGCGCGACAAGAGTTAAGGTTATACTGGATCTTTTGAATAAACATCCAAAAAAGGTCATGCTGCAGATTTTAGATTCTGTTTCAGGTAAATCTGTCGAGTTCCATCAACAAATTGTTTTCGACAATCTGCCAAAGTACTGTGCTTACTGCAAACATCAAAAGGCACGATGTAAAAGCCTGCAGAATCAGAAAAGAAAAAGCCGGAGCAGATGTGGTGGTAGAGGATAATCTGGTTAGTGATCTGCTTCGTAATGATGGGAATGAAGTTGACAAATTACAAGGGGATGCAAGGGACTATCTAAATGGTAAACGATCTGGACAAAGAGCTAAGGATTTACAATAAAAAGATGATAATTCAGGAGTTGAATTAACAAAAGTTGCACAGCACACTGCACATTTTGCTGAAGCAGTGACTTCACAAAAGAATGCAGTATTGAATGAGAATTTTGGTCATTTTGATTCAGCTATACAACATGGTATTGTAAAAGATGGTACGAAACAGAATGATGATTTAAGTCTACTCAAACTTCTGTGATAGATAGGAATGATGCAAATCAATATTTAATTTTGAAGACTGCTGTAGTAACTGAAATGTCAGAGGCCTCACATATAGCATCTCCAGTTGAGTCCATGAAGGAGGTGCAGAATTTGGACAATCCTAAGTATACAATTCATGCTCGATCATATGTTGATTCTACTAGGAAAAAACAGTCATCTGCAGAATATATCACTAATAGTGCACAGGCTGAGCAGTTGGTTGAAAGGGATGGACAACATTTCAAGTGCAATGTGCAGCAGCAAGTTTTGTCTGTTGCTACATCTGCAGAAACTTTGCCAATAATGGAGGGTGTTTCTGACTTTGTTTGTACTCTACAGAACACTGTTCCATTGAAAATGCATTGTATGGTTGATAATGAAAAGATAGTATCAAATTTAGATAATGCCGGGACAATGTAGACCAATGTAAACCATAGCATTCATAGTGCACAGAATGGGCAGATGATTGGTTTTGAAGGACAGCAGCACAGGAGCAATCTGCAGCATCTAGGATCTGTTAATGCATTAAATGGAAAAATGACATCAAACTTGAAACCTGCAGATCCATCTACTAAGCCAGAAAAATTTAATGCAAAAAGTATCAAACAGAAGTTGATTGAACAGCAGCAGACTAAGCAGATGTCTAACAATGACAATGCTACTCTGTTTGGTCAAGCAAATGGAAATAATATGGAGGCCCTGGACACAGATCACATTGCTTTGTCTTTGCAACCAAGAGAGAAGTCGTCAGTTTCTAATATCAATGATGACTCAAAAAAAACTGGACAACAACATTATGCTCGAGCTGCATCTGAGAATGAAAATGATGTAACTCAACTAACAGCAAGGTTTCCAGAGGATGACATTGAGCAGAACTCAATTCCACAGAATATCTCAAATCAGCCAGATAGTTTTAAACAAAGCAATGTGAGTTCATTCACACATAAAACAGCTGCTGTTTCAAATGAGTCTTTATCTAGTAGAGGGTTAGAGGTACAGCTTTCGGATGATAATCAACAAAACTTTAAAGTTGCACAACATACTGCAAATAACTGCTCATCGAAGTCCAACAGAGTAGGGGTGTTCATTGGGCGGATTGGGCGGCTTTTTACTCTAACGGTTTGGCTTAACGGTTATCGGCTTTTAAATGTATTCATCCGTTAGCCACCCGATAAGATATCGCGCGGATTGGTATCGGGTTAGCTCTTATCGGGCGGTTACTGGGCGGTTTATCGGTTTAATACCTAAGGGCTCAAATATATTCTGTCCGCACACTAGGACATAACTAAAATTTCATGTGCATGACATTCAAAGGCATCTGACCTTGCCATGGATTTTACAATTGACAATGAAACAAAGAAAAAGAGAAGATAAGATACATTGTCAGGTTTACAACAATTGGTCACAAATTTTTCAAGATACAGTGCGCCCATAGCATAGGCAAGAAAGATAAGAGGTTCTTTCCCCACTTCTCCTGCAACGAAAACCAAAGTTGACACAAGTTAACTCTCTCATAATAAAATGAAGATGATAAAGTCTCATAATATATTAGTCTGAGAACTACAACCTTGCTAATAACAGAACCTAGTCAAAGCAAAAGATTCATAGAGGCAATACGAACTGGTCGCAAGTAAGACTGGGTGCTGGTGTTACACTTGCATCAGGTCAGGTAGGGATAACAAAGTGACTGAAAGAACCTCTACCTTTAGAGAACCTACTGTATAGTAATTTGGTATTTGGTATTTTTATTATACACTTATACTTATTCATTTTTAATATATATAATTATATAAATAAAAATAAATTTTATATATATATATATATATATATATATATATATATATATATATATATATATATATATATATATATTCTTAACGGGTTACGGATTACCCGTTAAGAAAATTGAATAATCCGCCCCCAATCCGATAAGCCGTTAATAAAAAAATTTTAATCCGTTCCCCGTCCGTTAAGCCGTTACCACTAAGCCATTAAGCTTCGGTTTCGGATTGGTTTTCGGTTTCGGATTGGTTTTGAACACCCCTACAACAGAGAGTCATCTCAAAAATCCAAAAACAAAATTCAAAGCACAGATAACAGTCCAGCTTCACATACAATTACAAATTCATTCGCTGCACTCTCCAATGTTAACAATGAATATGGAACTAGCACTGGACAGAATCTGTAGTCTGCCAAGAACCATATTTCTCCAACAGTTAAGATGAGGGACATGGTCATTAAATCAAAACTGTGGAAAGACCAATGAGAATACGACGATGAAGAGGGCTGGAGAGAAGCACTGGCTGGTTATTCATCTTCAGAAGATGAACAATAGTTCGACGAAGACAGCACATGAGAAGACTCTGAACCACATGAGAAGTCAACACAGGCAGTTGCTGCAGTACCTAGCTATCCCGAGGATCGAGATTTAACTGGATGTAATTACCAGGATAATGTGAATGAAATGCTTCAAAGAATACCAAAGCCTCATATGGTTCAAACTCAACTTAGTGTGACTACTACTAAAGATATAGTTGCTGGCGATGTCTCTAAGTGGAAAGATCATCAGCATTTTTGCGCAAATTTGAAAAGGGAGCGGGAAAATACGCTTAAACAACTCTTTCTTTTCGAAAATCATCAGGTCGAAAGAGTAATCAAGGATGCAATTCAGAGTCCATATCTTGAAAACTCTTTAAATGGAAAACTAAAGACCAAGTGGGAGGCTCCATATTTCATTCCAAGTAAGCCTCCTGGTTCCACATGCATTCACTTCCTAGATACACCACCAAACATTGCGGATGGCCACATTGGAACGAGTAAGTCAGGTGCTATCTTGATGAAAAATGCAACATGGTCCGACAAGAAACCAAATGTTAGCCAAATTCCAATGAGAGCGGCCAAACAAAAGCAGGCTACTACGATTTCGTCATCAAAGTCCAATCGTTCAAAAAATAAAAGATGATTCTTGAATACTTTTTGAACAAGTTAGAGGAGAACGAAATAGAAATACAACTTGAAGGTTATACAAGATTGGAAAATAAGGGACAACAATCAACTGGGTACTACATATTATTCTACTACTTTTTTAGTATCCTCATTTGTAATCTCATCACAGAGTATGTTATAAACTCTGTCATGATCATAAAATATTTAGTCGTGTCAAGTTCTTATTTTATGCATTCTTGTTTATAAGTAAGGCTGCCAAGCCTCAATAGTATTAGCACGGTAAGGTTAGCCCAGTTTGTGTTTAACAATACCGGTGCTAATATTCCCCTTATTTGTACTTTTCCTAATTGTTTGTAATTTTCTTTTCAGTTATTAATAAAAATCTAGCACTAGGCGCTTGCCTAGTGGATTAAAAAAAAGATAATAAAATCATATGGGATCCATATGTAAAAAAGAAAAGAAAAAGAATTTATTTAGTGGAAATAAGAAAATAAAATTTAAATAAATTTATACTCTTTCTGTTTTAATTTATGTGAAAAGATTTGATCGAGCACAGAATTTAAGAAAAAATAAAAATTTTAAAATTTGTAATCTTAAACAAATCAAAAAGGGGCTCAAAATATTTATATTACTATAAAAAAAAATTAATGTTAGAATTATAAATTTAAGCTAAACTGTTACTAAATAAAAAAATGAATACATACCAAAAAGTAATAACACAAAGTATAATACAGAAGAATATTAAAAAAAAAACTTTTTTTGGAGGGAAAAAAGAGAGTAATGAGTTTGAGTAAAACTTTGGAGTCAAAGGTTGAGATGGCCTGACGCAAGTTCACCTGCCTTACCCTAGAAAGGGTATCTCCGACTGCGACGAGGACGGACGATTACTGGTCTGAGAAGGACGACGACTACCAATCGCCGCGACGGAAGGTGTTGAATGATTGGCTTCTCACTTCTATATGCGTGAACGGTAAACAAACGACTTCCCAGCTAGGTTCTTTTTCAGTTCTTTCGTTTCCTTTTCCAGCTATACATTTCGACTTTATCTTATCCGGTAACAAAATTATGAAAAGTTATTGAGAGATATTGGGGTGATTTTCCAGTTAAGCAGTGAATGACTGATGAACCACAAAAAAGTAGAAGTGATTAGGTAAATGGAATATGCAATTATAGATTTTGATAGTCTATATTGAGAAATTGGAAATTTGTAAGTGAAAAACACAACAATTAGGATACACATTAAAAAAAAAAAGTTTGCCTCTGTTAGTTTAACCTCATGACGGCCTCATCTGGTGACCTGCAGTCCTAGCTTTTCTCAGGTTTGACCTGTGTAAACAGTCTTTTTGCAAGAATTCAAGGGGAAGACTCTGTAGATTATTTGCGCACTATTCCCTTTTCTTGCCCTAGCTGGGGAGACTTTAGTGCACGAGATATATCTTTTTAGTGTAACCACTAGTTGCTTATTGGCATATTTAGTTGAGACATCATTAAAACTGATAAATTGTACAACAGAAGAGCATGAAAGAGCGCCTATGATAGTTTAGATGAGAAATAAATTTTCCTGCTTCACCGATGAATTAGATATGTGCTAGCATTTGGTTTATGGAATTTGTCTGTGTTACATGCAAAAACTATATCTCTAATATGAAGCATGAGAGATCCTAAAGCTTTTGTGTCTTGTCTTAATGAGACAAGTGGAGAGCATCTCTAGCTGCAATGGCGTAGCCAGGAATCTTGCCAAGGGTGTTCAAACTTTAATGAAGTTCAATCAGTAATATTTTTATGATGAGTGGGTGCACCGAAAAATTAAGCAATATTTAGCTAACCAATAACTTTTTTTGACTAGCTAGTAGTGCACTTATTAGAGGAAGTTTTCTCTTCTATTTTTCCCATTGCTTATGGAAGGTTCCTCTTATCGTCCCTTAATTATTTTTTCTGCAGAGAGTTATGATCCAAAATACCCCGTGAACTGCACTGAACCGGGTTTCCTAGATCCTGTTTCATTTCTCCACATCTAGCTCGGTCTCTATTGTTAATTCACACTCAATTTTAGCACCTGTCTCGACAGCTCCACTCAGAATACTATGGATTCACAAAGCCAGAATACTTCATTGCAGCGGCTGCAAATTGTTGAGAAGGTAAATTTTTTAGAGAACTACAACAACAACAACAACAACCCCGTATAATTTACAAGTAGGGTCTGGGGAGGTTAATATGTACGCACGTCTTATCCCTACCCCGAGAGGTAGAGAGGCTGTTTCTAGGAGACTCTCGGCTCAAGAAAGCATCAAGTGATGATATATTAGTATCATCGATAGACTCATAATAAAATAACATAAAGTACATAACATAACATAAAATAACCTAAAATAACAAAATATCCAGCAATATAAGAAATATAGGAAATTCGAGAAAGATAGAAGGTATACTAAAGTCCAGCATATAAAGTGCTGCATCAGTAGCAAATGTTTTATAGAACTATTAACTTAAAATTGGCTGATTTCAGTAACCACTACATTTGTATCTTTAACTTCAAAATACTTCGAGTTCTAATCAGTAACTGCTATATTATTGACATATACCAGCTGATTTTGTATCTTTCTCTGATGTTTGTAGAGGATAGTTAGAGTTCTGGAGCTAGCAGGAGGTGTAATGGATGAAATGGCAAATCCAAGCGGTCCCAGGAAGGAGCTTACTAGCAACCATTGCAGTGAGTTTATGCAATTAATCAAGGTTTGGACATTCTTTACTGCTTTGCACCTGGATGTTTTAGAACCTTTATATCTGGTAACAGCACCTTGTTATGTGTAATAAGAAGCCATCAAGCTTCCGTGCTGTTACTCCTGGCGTTTGAATGTACGAGTCTGATAATTCTCTTGTTTGCTTAATGTTTGTTGTCCTTTTTGAATTGCATTTATTTTCCATTTGGTATTGAATGCGAAATTTCTTACGAAGTAAAAATGGAAACTTATTGTTCATAACTTCTACATTGGGAACTAGTTTGCTACTTTGCTGTTGTCATGGGCAATTACCATTATTTTTGTCTGGAACAAGTGAGTCTGTTCTTGACTTCTGATTGAACTAAGATCAGTTTGAGAACTGAATGGATGATTTTTTACCAATTACAACAGGACATCCAGGTCACACTGCGAGAAGAAATCAAAAGTGCATGTGAATATCGTCCTTTTGAGAAGTGTGACTATGTACCAAGAATATCAAATGAGATCTGTTGCAAGAAACTAGAATATGTCATTTCTCAGTTTGATGATACGAAGAGAACAATTGAGGGGTATCATGCTGCAGCGATAGACCATATGGCCCTAGATTAGTAAGTAATTTACTCAGTGTTGCTTCATGTTCATGTGGCAACATAAATATCTACTTCAACAACAATGCCTCAATTCCAAGCAAGTTGGGGTCGGCTTATCTATTAAGGTTTATTTATTTAAAGAGTTGGAATGAGTGCTTCAGTATTACTACTTTTGTGTGAGTAAGATAGCTGATGGATCTCAACTGATTGCTTAAAATCTTGTTGCAGTTGAAGGTTTCTTCAAGCTGATGTTACATAGGTCTGTAAAAAGCTTAGGCTTTTTTTATTTGGAAGAGATCATAAGGAATGGATATCCCAAAAAGCAAGAGGTACTTGAAATGTCATTGAGAAGCTGTTATTTAAAATTTCGTTTAGCTTACCATGGTCTTGATCATTTGGTAAGCAATGATGAGTTTGAAGTACTTGTGCCGAGGGTTTATTAGTTTCAGCCTCTCTACCTCCTCAAGGTAGGGGTATGGTTGCTACATCATACCCTTCTCAGATTACACTGGTTTGGTGGTGTTGTTGTTAACTTGTTATTGGGTTCGTGGATCAAGAGTTCTCTTTGAAGTCATTCTTGTATGTCCCTTTAATGTTGGATCCAAATCTTATTCATCAAAACTAAGTTCAATATGTGCGGTTGAAATGTAGGTATGAAATTTTTAACATTGGTGCTCACGTGTTTTTTTTTTATGTTGCAAAGTTGCTCTATTTGGTTGTGCGAGTTATCTACTGTATTTCTTGTTTGAACTTGAAATTATACTTGGTAGGAGTAGTGGCGGAGGCAGTATTTTCGATAAGGGGTTAAGAAAAGAAAAGAAAAGGTTAAAAATTTACAAGAGATTGTGGCCGATCAGAACTAAACCATAGATCTCAAAGGTTTTGAACCCTTTGACTACTAAGCTATGATTTTGGATTGTATCAAGGGGGCTCAATATATATATATATATATATATATTATAATTTCTCGGGCAACCCCCTTCGGAGTTCCGGCCCCTAAATTTGCCCCTAAGTAGGAGAATGGTTATTGATTATTGGTTATGACTGAGATGCTGTGAAACTAAAAGAGCAAAGGATGAATACAATGAGTTGGCAAATACATGTGACTTTGGATCTCAGTATTAATTAAAGTTACTTTCTGTAAAGTGTGTTGTTCTGGGCAGAAAAGATGACCATCTAATGCGTAGGGGTTGGGCTATTTTGGTCCTTGACGCATTTATATCTATACCAATTTTTTGGGTCACGTTTTAATTTGTGTTCGCTTTGCAAAAAATTGCAAGCATACCCACTTTTTCACATAATTTCAGCATACGAGATTGGTGTAGCAAAGGCAATCATGCAAAACTTCAGCATTCTAGTAGATGGGCATGAAGTAGCAAGTGTACTTAATCAAGTATGTTGAAATTTTTGTTTGTAATTGTTGAACTTAAGAATTGTAGCTAAAAGTTTTGTTCTCTATTTGCTGGAATTTTTATTTGTAATTGCACTAAATAAGTTGAAGTCTTTTTGTGCCGGATTTCATTAGTTTTGTCATTAAGCCTTTTCAAAAGCTTCAACACTAAATAAACTTAAGTTTTTTTTTGTGTTGGATAAACTTTTTCAAAAATTTCAGCAGAAGCTGCTGAAGTTATTTCCGCTGAAGTTATTTAGTTCATTTATAAAAACTTCAGCACTAAAAGTTGAGGCGTTTTTGTCCTGGATTAATTAGTTTTATCATAAAGCTTTTTCAAAAACTTTAGTCGAAGATGCTGAATTTATTTAGTTCATTTATAAAAACTCCAGCACCATATAAGCTGAAGTTTTTGAAAAGGTTTTCTAACGTACTAGGTAAATAATTAGATTGCCAATAGTATTTAAATCATAAATTTTGGAAATAATAAACGTGAAAAGAACAGAATTATTATTGTCTACTAACTTGCGTACGTGTAAATGTTCATAAATTATTGTCTACTAACTTACGTAATTATTTGTAATTTGTTTATAAATAATTTAATAAACATATTTGTGACAATCATCTTATGAATTGAAGTTTCCTAGCAGTACCAACATCAGCAGAAGAAGAAGAAGAAGAAGAAGAAGAAGAAGAAGAAGAAGAAGAAGAAGAAGAAGAAGAAGAAAACGAAGGAGGAAAAAGGAAGCTGAAATTTTTTAAAAAGTGTGAACAAATTAAAACTTTTAAAAAAATTTAAATACAGATTAAATGGGAGCGACCAAATATGACGCCTCGTATAAATTTTATTTGATATATACCCTTAACAGAACGTATACAAAAGGTGGACACTTTTGGTCCTAAAGCCTAAAACTAATGGTAGATGTTAAAAAGGTAACAACAAGAAAAATATTATTCCCAATTTAACAAATAATAAAATTACGCAAATTTGATAATCTGATTTTCAGTTTAATTTTTTTTCCACTTCAAGCGTTCGATGTTCGAAATTAACATTTCAAATAGAAGAGAATTCCATAATCAGAACTCGGCCCAAAATCTCTAATTAATGATAGAAGTTTTATATCCTATAAAAAATTTTAGTACCTTATTTATTTTAAATAAATACTATTTTAAAAGATTATATCCTATATATATCTTTTATCTGTTATATCAAAATATCTAATTATAATTACATCATATATTTAAGGCATCATATATGCGAAATAATATTTTTCTCTCCTTTTTAGTATTTTCTCTTACATAATCACTATATATCTGCTCTAACCACGTTCTTTCTCTCTTTGTTTGCATACAGTGTACTCTTTCCTCCCACAAACCCACAATTCATAACTCTTCTCCCACTCAAATTCTTTAGGTCTCCGCCATTATCAATCTCACATTCAGAATCTCACTAAAATCACTGTTTTAGAGCCGATTTGTATACTCCTGGTAGGTTTACTTCTTCGATTTTGATATCATTATTTTGTTTCTCTAATTTTCATACCGATTTTAGTTTGTTTCTGAAACAATAACCATTGGTATTGTTTACTCACCAGGAAGCTTTGAGTTTTCTCTCCAATGTCGGATTCAACGCCACACAAGATGATAACCAGAGGTATACCCACCAAAATTCTCAATTTTGATGGGCCCTCTTTCTCGTTGCAAATAACTAAAGCAAAGTCGGATTTTGCAGGTTTATCAGCAACTACAGTTTCAGAGAGAAGAACTAAATTACACAATGACAAATTGAAAGAAGTTCAAGTTGAGAAATCTTCAAAAGAAATAAAAAATCCAGTTACTTCATAGAGGAAAAAACCTGTGAATGTTTCTTCATGTGTCAATGTTAAGGAAGTTGATGCAAAAAAATATCAAATACATGACATAAAAAGGTAATTTCTATTGTATCAATATACATTCAAAGAAACTTACATGTATTCATAGTTATTCAAATTATTTTACATGTATGATGTTGTATTCGTATGTATCTGGTTGTATTCATAAGTATTACTTGGTAATACTTGCTTTGGAAATTTTCTTCAAATGAAGCGTTGTGAAGTCTGTGAGCATATGATTTTTGCCATGTTAAGTCGACCCTCACAGGTTTAGGATTTTTCCTTTTAATATTTGTTTAGGATTTAATTTTAGAATTAAATTGCGTGTGCTAGTGTGTTTTCATTTATGCACGTTTAAAACCATTTAGGATTTAATTTCATGTTTTTACTAAAATAATTGTTAATTAGGGTTATTTTTATAAATATAAAATTCAAAAATAAATAAGTAGTATTTCCTGCATTTTAATTGTTTTCTTTAATTTTTAATTGTTGTGTTGCATAAATAGACAATTATTAGGTTAATTAGGAGTTTTGAAAAAACACAATTAGGAATTATATTTTATTAATAAAAAAAAAAAGAGAAAAGGAAAACAAAACACATAATATATATATATATATATATGAATAACCACCCAGGCTGGCCACAATTGGGCCAGACCTGGGTAGCCCAAATTCCTTACCCTGTAAAATAATACCAGCACCCAGCCAAAAATAAGGTCCCCGGCCCAGTCCACATACAAGAGCCCCAAACGACACCGTTTCAGGGAAAGGCCATCACAGCCGTTGATCAACAAACCATCCAACGTCCCTGAAACCCTCACCCAAATTAAATATATATGTCCAAATGTTTGTATAGACTTAGAGACAAAACTCTTCATCTTCCTCGTACAAAATACACCGACTGTAACAACTCCCCGTCTCCGCCCTATGACCACTTTTGACCACCTAGCAACCACCCTAACACCGCCGCCGGAAATCGCCTCACGGCGGCGGATGGTCACCAAACCTCCCCAAATTTACACCACAAGACCACCAAAACCCCTTCTTCCACGTCCTGTGATCAGCTTCCCTCGAATAAGTCCCCGTCTCTTCGAATATTCAAAAGAATGATCGCCGGAACCACCGTCTCCGGCGACCCAACCCCAAACCAACCCAAAGTTATACCCTTGAACCACCTTACCTTCCCCTTTCCAACCGTCCATACCAAACCTTTCGAATCCAAGTGAAATGGCTCGAATATTGATTTAAAGTTTACCCTAAAACCTAAACCTCACCGGAATCCGGCCAAACTGGTATCAGGTGATCTCCTTCTGTCCTTCTCCCCAACCATGCCACCCACAGTCCTCAGACCCTAATAACCACAAAGAAAACTCATATCTGAGACCTTATTTGGTCTCAAGAATCACAAAACCCCCCTCTTGAATCCTTTGGCCCTCTCCGGTACTCAAGGCCAATGCCTTAGAGGTTAAAAACCTCCCAAAAGATGCCATAAACTCATGGAATTGGAAGAATATCAATTTAGGGTTGCATGCACACACAAAAGCGAAGTACCCTGTTTTCATTTTGCATAAGTCTTTTCTTTAATTGCTATTTTGTTCTAACTTTTACATGTTTTCCATGGTCTCATTCTGAAATATCCTTGTTGTATTCTGTGTTTTCTTTGGGTGTCACTTGTGAATTCATTTCTTCTATAATCTTCTGAGTTGTTTCACATCTGAAATTTCACATGACTAGTTGATCTTTGCTCTTGGCTCTGAAATTTTGCATGATTTGTCGATCTCTACCTCCTGATTTTCGTTTGTGTCACCCATGAGATCCTGATTAGTTTTAGTAAATGCTTATCCTTTGGACCCTACTTGTGTTGCGTCATGACTTTGAGTAGTTGTTTTCATTTTAGAATCTCATACCCGTCATAGTTCTTTAGTAACTTTGATCTTCAATATTTGCATGTATTAGGCTAATTTGTTTTGCTGAACTTTTAACTGCTGATATCAGCCTTTAGTTTCCTGTTTTTATTCATGTATATACTGAGTGTTCAATCCATGTTATTCATTTCTCACTTTCAAGTTTTACTGAGTATTTTAATTAGGTTATTTCTGTAAATTAAGCATCAATTGATGGGTTTACTTTTCTGGTTACTTTAATTCATTTGTTTTTTGACAGAAAATGCATTGGACATTCATATAATCCTGAATGATAATTGTTGCTGAAAAGTCCACATTAGGATACTTGTTCAAAACTTGAGTTGTATTGGCTATTCTTAAACTTTTCAATTAAGCCTGTAGTCCAGACCAAATTTTGGCCCATAACTTGAATACAATTCACCGGGGTCAGGTTCAACCAAACCAAATGAAAACCAAGGGTAAAAAACCTCAGGTTAGTTAATTAGGAAAGGAAATAGGGGTATAGAGGGTATTTGAGTCTGAAAGAATCTTGTAACAACCCCTAGAACATTCTAGTGAGGGACTTAAGCATAATTTCAGCCTCAAACTTAAGGCACAAGTCAGAAAACTAGGGACTATTTAGGTAAAATTGCAATTTAAATAAGGGACTAAAAGGAAAACAAGGAAATAAGTGTTGCCCTAAGGCCCTAATAAAAGGGGGGCAAAATGAACATTTGGGGGAAAAAAACTTTTTTTTGGCTGGGGACTTTGGATATTTTTTTCGAGCAGACTTTTCTTCTGGAGATTTTAGTGAATTAAGATATATACAAATATATATTAGTTTTCTCTACATTTTTCAGAAATCATTAGTGCTATTCTTATTCCTGTTGAATTTTGATTGTCTCCAAAGCCTTCTTGAATTCTGGGTGTTTATTGGTCGATCGACTGTTGTGTGCTTGCTAGTTGCTTCAATTTTACTCATATGCTTTTTTTGCTGAACTCCAGGTACAAATCCTCACTCAAAGTTGGAGTTATAACCATGTACACTTGAATTTGCAGTTGTTCATGAAGAAATTAGCATTTTGTTTCACTACTTGTACAATGACTGTTAGTTATTCTAGTAATATTCGGGAATTGTAATGAACATTAATGTGTACTAATTGTGGACTGACACCAGGACTGTGCTTTAAATTCGTCTAAATCCCAGTGCATTTAGAGTAGCTTGTTCATATTTGTTTAGTATATTGTAATTAGAGTTATAATTGAGGTTTCAAAACTGAGTTTGTATACTCCGATTGATGAGTATTATAAATTATTTTGTTCAAATTTAAGGCTGAAATCTTATGCAAAAATCATTCTCATCATCTTCCTTGTACAAATTATGGTTGATACATTTCATAGTAGTCATGTACATAGTTTTACTAATTAAATCCCAACTGAAAGAAGAATTGTTGTAACTTACTTACGATGGATTCATTCGTCCAAATGTCCCTGGGCCCAATTAGAAGGTCCAACAGCTGCCAATTGTAATATAGCACTACACGTTCCTGGGCTGATTGAAAAGGAAGCCCAAAGCAGCCACGAATGAGGCCTAAAAAGCAAGTATTGATTGTTTTTTAGAATACATTACCCATGTATAAATAGCTAGGATATTGTAGATACAAGAATAATAGAAAACTTAAATGCTTTAGTATGTCCTTATAAAATAAAGCGAGCCTTGTTAACTAAATCAAGCACCACGTTTGGTTCCTTTATTTAATAAAACACTTAGAAAAAAGGGAAGTGCCGATTAGCAAAATTCACGGCCTCCACGAATTTCAAAAGACGTAGTTGCTATAGGCACGGATTTATTAATGAAATACCTTCCTAAATTTATGTGCGCAATTATGTGACCCAAATCCAAATCTCAACGAAGTTGGAACGTGTCAAAATCCACTGGTGCATTTATATGACGTGGTTTGAGGCGTGTTCTAACGACGTTGCAATTCTCTTTAAAATAATAATAAAAGCGGTTTAAAGTTTAAAAGCACATAAGTTAAACATGTTCTAAAATCAGATAATTTAAGCCAAATATGACAGTTGAGCGACCGTGCTAGAACCACGGAACCAGGGAATGCCTAACACATTCTCCCGGGTTAACAGAATTCCTTACTCGGATTTCTGGTTCGCGGACTGTTAAATAGAGTCATTCTTTCCTCGATTTGGGATTCTAACCGGTGACTTGGACACCATAAATCTCCCAAGTGGCGACTCTTAAATTCACGTAAATAATTGAATCGCGTTTCGATTGTCCTTTAATTGGAAAAAATTCCCTTATCTACGCCCTCCACAGGGTTGTGGATAGCCAAAAAGAAGGTGTGAACCTCTGGCAACTCTGCTGGGGATCGAACCCAGAATCTGTGGTTCAGGGCTCAAGAATTCGAGCTTAGAATAATTGTTGTATTTTTCTTTGTTTATTAAACTATCTGATTTTAGAACATGTTTTGACTCGATGTGCAAAATGATACTTTACCGCTTTGATATTATCTTAATTGTATATAAACGATAACGAAACCCTTCTCTCTTTATCTTCGGGGATTGCCCGTTGGTCGAGACTCCATATTCTGTTAGTGTCATACCTACAAATAAGAAAGAGGATCGAACGATCTTGCGGGTCCCCGGTACGTAGCCCCCTCCCCGACTCGAGTTGTCCACTTGGGTACATAGTCTAGAACAAATACCCAGGCGCTGAACTTAGTATAACAAAACCTCATGCCGGATCCCTAGTAGGAACGCTTATCTGCATCATGGATTTTGACTTAGGGGACTTAACACAGGGATTAGGTCCGTCTAGGACAGGTGACCCAAGATGCAAAGACCATCCTGATGCATATTATGTGCTACTTGTGCTTAGTTGTTTGGGATTTGCATGTTGCCGAATTGCGAAAAGAAAAATAAAAGAAAAAAAACAAAAAAAAAGAGAGAAACCAATTTTGTTTTTTTTTAAAAAACAACCTAAACCTAGAAAATAAGCAGCACTAGGGCTGACTGCGATTAATCATTTGTAAAACCAATGCTCAAGTAGCGCCAAAATGCCGCCGGATTTTGGAAAAAGAAAAAAGAAAAGAAAAAGGAGTAAAAGAAAATAGGCTTTTCAATAAAGTTTTGTTTGACAAATTATTTTGACTGAACTACGCCGGTTTGATTCTCACCGAGGGTGGGATACATAGGCAACCCCCATCGGGTCCAACCTCCCTTGTGCAAAAGTGTCCTAAATAATTTTCAATTTTTCACCGGCCATCCTGAGTAAATCGAGTGGCGCTGTTATTTTCGAAATATGTTCTTTTTTTAAGAGTCAGACAGGGATAAATTTACACGTTACTAGTTCACCTTAATAAAATGTGCAGGATGAGCACAATCCAAACAGGACCTTTTTCACTTGTGAGCCGAATCCCTCTGGAGTTGCAATTTTGGTGGAATAACTTAGGCAGAGAAGGACAGGATGAGATAAAGAAGTGTTTGGAGGGGCCTCCCGGGGTTATTAGAGATTGTGCCCCAAGTAGACATCATAAGAGCACTAGTTAAATGCTGGGACCGGACATACAATATGTTTCACTTCTCAGACTTTGAACTCACTCCAACATTGGAAGAAGTAGCGGGATATATTGGAAATGGGGAACTCCCTTTAAGACACAGGTACCTGGTTGCTCCAAGAGTGATAACGGTGCATAAATTCTTAGATACCTTGAAGATAAGAAGAGTAGTATATGATGCGAACTTGGCGGCAGTGTTATGTACTTTTTCATTCCTGTATTCCAGATACCGTCACATAGGGGGATTCAAAAATCTAGAGAACAAAGTCTGTAGTAAGGGAAACAGTGTCAAATGGTAAGAACACAAACGCTTCACTTTTATGGTGGCTTTTCTAGGGCTTCTGATATTTCCAAGAAAGGACGGGAACATTGACATAAAGATAGCAGGGGTTGCCAGCACCCTACGCACGCAGGCCAAGTGCACACTCGCGCCCATGATAGTAGCTGAAATCTTTCGCGCTCTCAGAGCTTGCAAGGCCGGAAACGATTTCTTTGAAGGGTGCAACCTACTATTGCAAATGTGGATGACGAAGCATTTATGCCACCGCTCTCGATTCATGAGTTATGGGTCCACCGAGAAAACTTGCATAGAGGAGTTTCCCATAAGAATTGAAAAGCTCAGCCTACCCGAAGGTGCAGCAAAATGGACTTCTTACCTCTAGTCCCTCACTGCCAGTAAAATAGAATGGACATTAGGATGGTTGCCTGTGGATGAGATTGTGTACATGCCACCGACAGAACCACATTTTCTCTCGATGGGTCTTAGGAGTATCCAGCCTTATGCCCCGAATCGGGTCTTGAGACAACTCGAAAGATGCCAGATAGTGCCGAAAGACGAAGATCTCAGCAACCGGGTAGTTGAGATTGGGCCCGATGGTCAGTTCCCCGAAGCAATAGTTCATAAGATCTGGAATGAATGCCAACGCCTAATCGCCAACACGTGCGTGGAGGATCGGGCAAGAGGCGAAGTGTCACTGGGATACCTCGGCTGGTACATGAGAGAAATTGAGTTTGAGAGACTGCCCAAAAGGCCTCGAACAGGAGTTCATTGAAACCTCACAGAAACAATGAGATTGGCTAGCCAAGGAAAATGAGTACAAAGCCACCATAGGAAGATTGGAAAGGCAAGTCCGAGAATTGCAATTCAAAAATGGTTTGTAAGCTGCGACAGACGAGGGAGAAAAGAAAAGACTGACTAAAGAAAACGAGGTGCTACGAGCCCAAATCCAAAAGATGCAAGTAGCCGCAGAGAGTCCCGCCAGGAGCGCAAAAGATGAAAAGCTCATAGACAGTTTGAGGCAAAAGGTAACCGAATATGGGTTCGATCTGAATAAGGCCGAAGGTGAGCTGTCTAGGGTCCAAAGATAATTAGCTAAACATGCAGAAGAACGGGCCCGCATCATTGAGAGACTGAAGGAAAATCATGACGATGAGATTGCTGGGATAAAGCGGAGGGCTATCAAGCAAGTTAGGGACCTCAAAGCCGAAAGAGAACATTGCTATGCAATAATAGAAATGTTGATAAATTTGAGGCGATTCCAGGAACTGAACCGGGTAGCCAAGCGAACTCTAGAGGCGATGGATGAACAAATTGGGCGCCTATTGCAAGAAAAGGGTGTTATCAGGGAAAGACTAAGGGCAATTGCAGACTACATCACCACAAAGTGCAACCACTGTGAGGACATGACAAAATATATGTTTTTCACTGCTGCCATGACATTTGCCTGTCAAGTAATGGAAGATATCCACCACCTCCAAGGGAGTCTGGCACGCAAGCCAGCGTCAAGGCCGAACGATGCCCCACGAGGCCCAGGAGCACTTGAGGCATTAATGTACTCCTAAAAGATTTTACTCTCAATTTATTGGCTTTCAAAGTATGTTAGTTTAACTGAGTCTGTATTTTCTTTATGCATAGTTAGTTGTTGTTCGAGTCTGTAGTTCGTTTGTCAGCATTTTTAATTAGTCACCTTTTAAGTCTTTGTAATCACAGTTTGTCATAAAAATTTTCCCAAACATATGATGTTCCAAGAACTACGCTTGGTCTGATTCATGCGGGGTCATGATACGTAGGCAATCTACATAGGATTCGACCATAATTGAATAAAATTGAAAATTGAATAAATATAGGAAGGAGAGAGAATAGGACCAAAACAAAAGAGAGTTTCGCTAACAAAGCCGGGATGATGCAAGCAAGCAACGCATGTAGGAACCAATTACCATTTATGTGCATACATACCCAATGTGTGGCCACTTGTGTGTCAAGAACCTAACCACTAACGAGTCTTTGATTTTGTGATTCCAGTTCCAAGTTAGACAGGTCACTGGTACTCGCAGGCTTTCTGGAAACTCACTCCTACAACACGCGGTAGAAAATCAAACAAGTCATAGCCAACCAAGAAGCTGATGTCAGCATTATTGACCCCTCGAAGGAGGCAGAGGAATTGGCATTAACGCTATGAAGGAGGAAATACATAAGCTTAAATACTAGATAGCCGAGATGTACCAGGCATGGGCAAGAGGACAACCACCCCCGGACTATTCTACAAACCCAACCTTCATACCGCCACTGGCCCAAGCACCCGACCAGTCCGTGACTGATCCGCCCCCAAGTTTTCCTATATACCCACAACATCAGGGTGCTACCTCTCAGCCAACAGCCCCGTTTCCCAAAGTCACTCCTAACCTTATCCCGCCAATCGCTCATATTGATGTGGCACCTCCGCCTCCTGCACTGCATAGGTTATCCAACGAACCACTGCTTCAAGCCTATGACCCTCAATACTATCCCCCAAAACCCCCCTACAAAGCCCAGGAGCCTTACTCTTATGCTCCTCGCCCTTCCCAATGAGAGCTGAAAAGCCGACCAAAGATTCCAAACATGAGGAAATTCTCAGAAAGGTCCGGCGTCTGGAACAACGTTCAGGGACATGCGGGGATTAGGCGGCCAGGTGAGCGTGGCCTTCAAATATCTTTGCTTATTCCCGGACGTACAGTTGCCTCCAGGTTTCAAAATGCCCAAATTTGACTAATACGATGGTCACAGCGATCCAGTCGCACATTTGAGAGGGTTTTACAGAAAAATAAGGGGAGTAGGAGGAAAAGTCGAACTGCTAATGGCATACTTTAGCCAGAGTTTAAGCGGAGCGGCATTGGAGTGGTACACTCTACAGGATTCCAACCGATGGTACTCCTTTGGATGACTTGGCACAAGCATTTGCAGGCCACTTTCAATATAATCTCGAGATTGTCCCGGATCGCCTATCTCGAACGAAGTTGGAGAAAAAACACAACGAGAGTTTCAGAGAGTACAGTTTCCGATAGAGGGAGTAAGCAGCCAGAGTTGATCCTCCCATGAAGGAAAGTGAGATGATTGACTATTTTCTGCAAGCTCTGGAACCTACCTACTTTGGGCATTTGGTATCAGCGGTAGGGAGTCTTTCAACGAAGTGGTCAAGATGCGAAGTATGGTTGAGGAAGGCCTCAAATCTAATAAAATTATGAGCTACTCACAAATTAAGCCAACTACTCAAGTTCCAGGGCGGAGCTGGGGGAGCTTTCGGGAAAAAGAAGAAAGAGGAAGTAGCGATAGTAGAGTCGGGAACCTGGGTCGGGCCTCGGGCACCATCTCATTATGGTCAGCCCCATTCTCACCACCAGACATATCCATATCCTCCATATGGCCCACCGCGACATTACTATCCACCACCAGAACCTCGTTTTTTAGTCCATCATGCACAGGAATATACCCAATCCTCCATACAATGGTGTGTGCCACCCCCTCAAAACACTTACCCAAATCCACAAAATCAATACCCGCCTCCAAGAGCTTACCACGAGACACCGAGGCCCGCCTTCCGAGGCAATCCGACCATGAGAAATTAGAGGGTGCAGAAAAAGAAGACTTTCACTCCGCTGGGAGAATCTTACACTAGCCTGTTCCACCGGCTGCGACAACTAGATATGTTAAGACCAATTGAGGTGAAGCTGCCAAATCCTCCCCCAAAGAATTTAGATTATTCGGTCAGTTGTGAATACTGTTCCGGTGCACCAGGTCATGACACCGAAAAATGTTGGCATTTAAAGAATACCATTCAAGAACTTATTGACTCTCACAAGATCGAGGTGCAGACTTCGGAGGTGCCCAATATTAACCAGAACCCCGCTGCCAACCCACCAGAAAACCAACATGATTGAAATTGAGGAGAGAAGGGGAGAGTTCAGAAGACCTTCACAAACGGTAATGGTGATCAAAGCCAGTGAGCCAACCAAGGTCGCAAGTAGTAAGAAGATGGAAAACGGGGCAAAGGAAGGCAATAAAATTGTTGTAGCACAGGGGAATCCAGCATGTGCGGTCACGCAAAAGCGAGAGCAAGCAAAGGTAACAGTACAGGGGGCGGCTAAAGAACCCGTCGTGGTTGCGGAAGGTGTCCGCATATAGCCAGGTATTGTGAAACCAATAATCCAGCCGCCAATTATCAATGACATAGTCGTTCCTCGGAGATATGAACAAGCTATAGTGATGTACAAAGGGAAAAAAGTTAGGGACGAAGTATGTGAGGCACGAGGCTTAACACGATCAGGAAGGTACTTTGCCCCAGAAGAGCTGAGAAAAGGAAGAACCTCTAAAGATAACTCAGAACCAGTAAAGAAAGCTGTGTCAGAAGAAGAGGCAGAAGAATTCCTGAAGAAAATGAAAATGCAAGACTACTCCATCATAGAACAATTGAGGAAAACGCTAGCCCAGATCTCTTTGTTATCCTTACTAATTCACTCAGATGAGCACCGCAGGGCACTGATGAAGATTTTAAATGAAGCTCATGTCCCACATAAGATAATGGTGAACCACTTGGAAAAGATTTAAAACAAGATATTCGAGGTAAACCGGGTCACATTCTCCGATGATGAATTGCCTATGGAAGGTACGGAGCACAACCGAGCTCTTTATCTGACTATGAAATGTGAAGATGCCATGGTCACTCGAGTTTTGGTCGACAACTGGTCCAGTACGAATATTTTTCCACTATCCACATTGACCAATCTGAAAGTGGAAAATGAAAGGGTCCGCAAGAATAACATCTGTATTCGAGGTTTCGACGGCGGAGGTAAAGACACCGTAAGGAATATAGTGCTGGAAGTAACTATAGGGCCCGTCGAATTCATTATGGAATTCCAAGTGTTGGATGTATCAGTGTCCTATAATCTGTTGTTGGGCAGACCCTGGATTCATTCAGCCAAAGCAGTACCATCTACACTACACCATATGTTCAAATTTGAGTGGGACAGGCAAGAGATTGTCGTGCATGGAGAAGATAACCGATGTACCTTGGGTGATGTGATCGTGCCTCTCATTGAATTTGAGGACAACAAAGGGCCATGGGTTTACCAAGTGATTGATACGGTGTCATTTCAGAAGATCCCAGAAGGTGAAAGTATTGTAACCCCAAAGATAACAACTGCATCCGTCATGGTAGCTTCAGAAATGTTGAGAAATGGCTTTGTAAACGGCAGAGGGTTGGGAGCTTCTCTGAAAGGCATTGCGCAACTAGTGTCCCTTCCTAAGAATCTAAACACTTTTGGTCTAGGGTTCAAACCCACAGCCGCACACATAAGGCGAGCCAGAAAGCTGAGCATGAAGGCCTGGGCCCTCCCGAAGCCTATCCCAAGGTTGTGTAAATCATTTGTCAAATGCAGTAATGGCCCTAGACACAAGATTTTCGGCCCGCTCATCGATGCGGACGGAGATCTTGATAAGGGGCTAGCAAGACTGTTCAATGAGGTGAATATGGTAGAGGCAGGAGAAGGATCGAGCGGGGCAGATGTGTAGTTCGTGGGAGCACGCGCAAAAATAAATAACTGGGAAGCCACTCCTCTTCCCACTCGGAGGGAGTCGTGGTAGTCGGCTTTGATTTTCCTTTTAGTCTAGTATGTATTAGCGTCACTCAGTTGGTATTTCTGCTTGGATGTGCAAACTCTGTTATCTTTGATTCTAATAAAAGGCAATTTTCCTTTCAGCAATGCTGATAGTTTCCACTTTCTCTTCACTTTTTCTTTCTTTTCTCTTTTTGTACATTTACTTTTTATGCTGGTTCTAGTGATCTGACATGCATAAGGACTCTTTGGCCCAATATTTGCAATAAACCTATTCCAGAAATGATAATTCAGGAAAAAGAGCACGAGGATGAACCCGGGTACGAGGAGGAATGTGCATGGGATGAGAATAGTAAAGAGATGACCCAATTCGAAGAGAAACCTAAACCAAACCTGAATGATACAGAGGCAATCAATCTAGGAAGCCCAGATAATATCAGAGAAACAAAATAAGTGTCCATCTGGAGCCACAGCTTAGGAAGGAAATAATCGAGGTATTGTTGGAGTACAAGGATGTCTTTGCATGGTGCTTCGACGACATGCTCGAATTGAGCATTAATTTGTTAGTCCACAAATTACCTACTGACCCAGCCTGCATTCCCGTCAAACAAAAGTTGAGAAAGCCTAAAACTGATATAAGCTAGAAAATCAAAGAAGAGGTGACCAAGCAGTTTGAGGCGAAAGTTATCTGAGTCACACGATATCCCACCAGGTTAGCTAATGTCGTGCATGTACCAAAGAAGGATGGTAAAACCAGAGCGTGCGTTGATTACCGTGATCTCAACAAAGCAAGTCCAAAAGACAACTTCCCCCTGCTGAACATCCACATATTGATTGGCAATTGTGCGAAGCATGAGATCGGGTCATTCGTGGATTGTTATGCAGGCTATCACCAGATTTAAATGGATGAAGAAGATGCCGAGAAAACAACATTTATCACACCGCGGGGAACATACTGCTATAGGGTCATGCCTTTTGGTTTGAAAAATGCTGGGGCAACATACATGAGGGCAATGACAACCATTTTCCATGATATGATGCATAAGGAAATCGAGGTCTATGTGGACGATGTGATTATGAAGTCTAGAAAGCAATCCGATCATGTCAAAGATTTGAGGAAATTCTTCCAGAGGCTTCGCAGGTATGATCGCGAACTCAACCCGACAAAATGTGCATTTGGGATTCCCTCGGGAAAGTTGTTAAGGTTCATAGTCAGCCGCCAAGGCATCGAGATGGACCCGTAAAAAATCAAAGCTATACAGGAGTTGCCGCCACCCAGAAATAAAATAGAAGTAATGAGTCTATTGGGAAGGCTAAATTACATCAGTCGATTCATCGCCCAGCTCACAACCATTTGCTAGCCCATATTTAAACTTCTAAAGAAGGATACTGCAGTGAAATGACAGGAGAGTGCCAAGAAGCTTTTCATAAGATAAAGGGATATTTGTCAAACCCACCAGCACTAGTCCCGCCAGAACCAGAGAGGCCTATGATCTTATACTTGGCAGTCATGGACAATTCATTAGGGTGCGTGTTGGGTCAGCACGATGTTATTGGGAGAAAAGAGCAAGCCATATACTACCTTAGCGAGAAATTTACGGCCTATGAGCTTAAGTACACGCATCTTGAAAGGACATGCTGCGCCTTGACATGGGTAGCCCAGAAGTTGAAGCATTATTTGTCATTATACACCACTTATCTCATCTCACGACTGGACCCATTAAAATACATTTTCCAGAAGCCCATGCCCACAGGGAGGCTCGCAAAATGGCAAATCCTGCTTACTGAATTCGACATCATCTACATACTAGGACTGCTATGAAGGCACAGGCATTGACATACCATTTAGCAAAGAATCCCATAGATGAAAAATATGAGCCCTTGAACACATATTTTCCAGACGAGGAAGTGATGCACGTCAGTGAAATGGAATGGGAATGAAAGGTCGGGGTGGAAATTTTTCTTCGATGGGCCCGCCAACATGAAAGGTGTCGGGATAGGAACGGTACTCATTTTCTAAGAAGGGCATCATTACCCTGTCACAACTGAACTTCATTTCTATTGCACCAACAATATGGCTGAGTATGAGGCATGCATTTTGGGTTTAAGATTAGCAGCGGACATGGGTGTCCAGTAAGTCTTGGTCTTGGGAAAATCGGACCTTCTAGTACACCAGATCCAAGGGGAATGGGAGATGAGAGACTTAAAACGCATACCTTACCAGCAGTACTTGCATGATCTTTGTCAGCGATTCCGGTCAGTAGAGTTCAGGCACATTCCCAGAATTCATAATAAGGTTGCCGATGCCCTGGCTACTTTGGCATCAATGTTACATCACCCAGACAAGGCTTATGTTGACCCAATACATATTCGGATCAATGATCAACATGATTATTGCAACATGGTGGAAGAAGAGCTCGACGGCGAGCCTTGGTTCCACGACATTGAGGAATATATCAGGAAAGATGTGTACCCTACGCAAGCCACGGGTGACCAGAAGAGTGCGATCTTTCATTTGTCAAGTGGGTTCTTCCTCAGTGGATGGGTATTATACAAGAGAATGCCAGATCTGGGTTTGTTAAGATGAGTAGGTGCTCGGCAGGCAACGATCATCATGAATGAGGTGCATGCTGGCATCTACGGGCCGCACATGAGCGGATATGTTTTGGCAAAGAAGATTCTCCGGGCAGGGTATTATTGGCTCACCATGGAACGGGATTGTATCATCTTTGTGCGGAAATGCCACTAGTGTCAGGTGCACGGAGACCTAATTCACTCCCCCAGTCTGAACTGCACACAATGTCAGCACTTTGGCCTTTCGTTGCTTTGGGCATGGATGTGATCATACCCATCGAACCAGCAGCTTCCAATGGACACAGATTTATCCTGGTCGATATTGGCAATTTCACCAAGTGGGTTGAAGCCAAAACTTTCAAGGCAGTGACCAAGAAGGCCGTGGTGGATTTCGTGCACACAAACATTATTTGTCGGTTCGGCATCCCCAAGACGCTCATCACCGATAATGGGGAAAATCTCAACTATCACCTAATGAGAGAGGTATGTCAGCAGTTCAAGATCGCACATCGAAACTCTACCCCTTATCGCCCCAAGGCGAATGGAGCGGTTGAAGCAGCAAATAAGAACATAAAGAAGATACTTCGTAAAATGGTGGAAGGATCCATTCAGTGGCATGAGAAGCTACCTTTTGCATTGTTAGGTTATCGCACCACTGTCCGCACTTCAGTGGGGGATACTCCATACTTATTGGTATATGGCATAGAGGCGGTGATCCCGGCCGAGATCGAAATCCCCTCCCTTCGAATCGTGGCCGAAGCAGGAATCGACGAGGAAGAATGGGTCAAAGCTCGGTTGGAACAGTTAAATTTGATTGATGAGAAAAGATTAGCGGCGGTCTGTCACGGCCAGTTGTATCAACAAAGAATGGCCAACGCATATAACAAGAAAGTGCGCCTCAGGAATTTTGAAGTAGGTCAGTTGGTACTAAAGCGCATCCACCCTCACCAGGCCAAGGCAAAAGGCAAGTTCGCTCAAAACTGGAAAGGGCCATTCATCGTATCAAGAGTACTGTCCAATGGGGCATTGTATCTGACGGATATGGAAGGGAAATGTGCGGAAATGGCTATCAATTTGGATGTTGTCAAAAGATATTATGTATGATTTTCTTTAGAACATTGTTTACATTTGAATTCTGTTTGTACTTGGCAAATTGTGAAGATTAAAATGACGAAGGCATTTTGTTCTGCTACCTAAACACTATATCCTTTGCTAATCCTTTTGAGCTTTAATATTTTCTTTCATACCCCTCTTTCGGAATCAGCAACAAAAGTCAGAAGCCCAAGTGTGAGAAGGCAGTAAAAGGAAAAGAAATGAAAGAATGAAAAGGATGAAAACAAAAGAAAAGAAAAAGCGAAGAAAAACAAGAAAAGAAAAGAGAAATGAGAAATGAGAAAAGGAAAAGAAAGAAAGAAAGAAAAGAAAACAAAATAGTCAAAAAAAAGGAAAAAAAAGAAAACAGTAAAAAAACAAGGAATCGGTATGAACTACGTTTGAACCCACAAAGATTCGGATGGAACGTAAAGTAGGTACGGCACGAAAACGGAAAGGGTCACAAAGTCGCAAGGTTTGACCAAACGTAATACGTCAGTCATCAGGGAAAGACATAAAGAATTCCAGCCGTCAGTCGTAATACGTCAGTCGTCAGGGTTAGCCAAGCGTAGTACACTGACTTGGAAGTCTCGAGAAAGGTGTAAGGGTTCTGGCAAAAGGGGCTAGAAATATAATACAATTATGGGGAGCAAAGTAAGGCCGCAAAGGTTCGAAGGGGTTAGCCAACCAACTCAGACAATTGATCATCAACATGGAGATTTGAACACAGAGGAACATGACACGAGGAGGCCTCTTCCAAGAAGAATGCAGCGAGCAACCCACCGATTTTAAAACTGACAAGTTTTCTTTGATTGACACAGGGGCGGAAAATTCCGGAAGAGCCTAAGGTAGGCCGTCCACAGGAGAAAGCAGGCACACGACAGGTATGGTCGAAATCTTAGGGCCTGCTTGGAAGTGGGACTCAGTGATCAAAGGAGACATAGTCGGTCATAAACACCCTCTCCAGCAAAAGCACAAGGGGACAAACATTGACTAGCCAAACCCAATAGAAACAACTAAAAGTTAAAAGAGGCATGGAAGTTAAGATGGAATGCAGCCCAAAACTCAAACGGGTGTGGGTAACATAGGAAAGCTCCAACACCTCCCCAATAAGAGTCGCAGAAACCACCAGAAATTAGAACTGGCATTTAAGTTGGTACCCTCCTGGAAAATGGGACTCTTTTAAAGGATAGAGGCAATCATGGATAGTAAAGGGCATAAAAATGATTTGCATATTGAGTAGGATTCAGTTAAGAGTTGTCAGGACCTTCTGGAAAAATAGGACTTAACTTAGAACACAATAGCTGGGTGGCATGGTCAAACCCAAATACTTCCCCAGCTGAGTCAAGAAGAGTCATCAGGACCCTCCTGAAAAATGGGACTTAGAGCCAAAATCTCCCCAGCCAGAGTCAATAATAATCATCAGGACCCTCCTGAAAAATGGAACTTAGAGCAAATATTCCCACCAGCTAGAGTCAATAAGAGTCAAGAAAAGTCATCAGGACCCTCCTGAAAAGTGGGATTTAGAGGGAAAATTTCAAATTTCCCCAGCTGAGTCAGCAAGAGTCATCAGGACCCTCCTGAAAATGGGACCTAGATTAGATACGTCCCGAACAAGAGTCAACAAGAGTCATCAAAACCCCCCTAGATAGTGGGATGTAGCCTAAATACTAACCCCCAACTGTCTCATTTTTGTCATCAAATTAAGAGTTGTCAGGACCTGCCTGGATAATGGGAGGTAGTTTTAATAATTAGTCACCAGCAGATCTCCAGCAGGTATAACTCATAGCAATATATAGTGGAAAATAATACCTTTTTAGAAATACAGCATAGTCTTGAAATTGTCAGCAGTTGAGTATTGTCAGGACCCGTCTTGGTAATCAGGAGCCCACCTGTAGACCATGGGAATACTTTTCAAAATCTAAGTTTTGTAATCAGGCGCCCACATGTAGAATAAGGGAATATGTTTCAATTTTAAGTTTTTGCAATCAGGCACCCACCTGTAGAACAAGGGAATAATTTTCAAATTTTTCAGGCACCCACTTGTAGAACAAGGGAATATTTTTCAAAATTTTAAATTTTAAGCTTCAGGTACCCACCTGTAGAACAAGAGAATATTTTTCAAAATTTTAAATTTTAAGCTTCAGGCACCCACCTGTAAAACAACGGGATTATTTTCAAAATTTCAAAATCAGGCGGCCAACTGTAAAATAGGGGAATGTTTTCAAAATGTTAAGTTTTGGTAGTCAGGTGCCCACCTGTAGAATAAGGGAGTATCTTTCAAAAATTCAAGATTTTGTAATCAGGCACCCACCTGGAGAACAAGGGAATACAGTTCAGTCTCATTCGATTTTGACAATCAGGCACCCACCTAGAGAACAAGGGAATATTTCGCTGAAGTCAAGTTTTGATGATTAGGTGCCCACCTGCAGAACAAGGGAAGATTTTTCAAATTGAGAGTTCAAGCAACAGGCACCCACTTGTAGAACGATGGAATGCTTTGAATGGGGTACATCTTAAGACTGACAATTCGGCATCAAAATATAGGAAGACAAACGCCAGACAACAAGGCAACAAGAAGTTCCACAGGAGTAAACACCAGTTAATAAAGCAACAAGAAGTTCCATAGCAATAAATACAAGGCAACAAGGATTCAGAGCAAGTCGGAAGATATAGATAGGTTTGCTTGTAATCCATAGTTCATAGCTTAGTCTAGCTTCTTTATTTTTCACAATGGTGTAATAAGGGGGTATAGCATAAGTAGCATCAGCAACAACAGTATGTTAGAAAATACGCTTAATGCTAGAGGGGGGGTGAATAGCGTTATAATAAAATTTAGCGTAAACTTGCGGAAATTAAAACTTGCAGGAAATAATTAAGTGCGTTAAATAAATAAAAGGAAAGAACGCACCGATATATTCTGGTTCACCACAACACGTGGCTTGTCCAGTCCCCGAGAGATTCTCTCGAGATTTTCCACTAACTCTGTTAAGCTTCCGGGTGCTTAACAAACCGTTACAACTTGAGGACACAAGCCTCAACACTTTTGCTCGGAGATACCACACTCCAAGACTTCAACCAAGGAAACACAAGTTCCTTACAACAAGAGAATTACAATTCTCTTACAAGTGTATACAACACTAAAGCACTCAAACAAAATACTCCTTAATGAGTAGATATGAGTAAAATTAGTAAGCTCTGGATCACAACAACTTTGAACAAGAATATGGCTCTCAAAAGCTTTATGAAATTGAATATAAAATGATAAACAAAAGTATGCAAGCTTATAGCAATGTAATGATCAGTTGTAGTATGTTGTTGTGTTTAAAACACTGAAATGAAGCTGTATTTATAGTTGAAAAACTTGGCATTACCGTTGCCTAATTGCCAGTTTAGAGTTGCTGATTTTACTCACTGACAATCAATTGTCAAACCCCAACAATCGATTGTCTGCCAGTCAGATCAAAATTCAATCCCAGATTATACGCTTGACAATCGATTACTTACAATCCATAATCGATTACTGGCAACGTTCAAAAAATCCTTTCCTGATTTTTACCACAAACAATCGATTGTTCAGAATCAACAATCGATTACTCAGCAACGTTCAAAAATTCTTTTTCGGATTTTAATCAAAACAATCGATTATACAAAATCAATAATCGATTATCAAATAACGTTCAAAAAATCTTTTCCGTATTTTAATCAAAACAATCGATTATACAGAATCAATAATCGATTACCTGACGGTATTTGAAAATTTTACGACAACGGTCAGCTTCACAATCGATTGCACAAAGTCAACAATCGATTACTTATCAGTTTTTGAAAATCATTTTAGACACTGCCTCTTGACAATCGACTGTTATATACTCACAATCGATTACTTATTATTTTTGAAAAAGTCTGGAAGTCACTGCCTCAACACAATCGATTATCATAAGTTCACAATCGATTATTTTGTGTCTTTGAAAAATCTGAAGGACACTGTCTCTTCACAATCGATTATTTTGAGTTTTAAAAAACTTTGATGGACACTGCCTCAGCACAATCGATTGTCATAAGGTTCACAATCGATTGTCATGCAGGTTTGAAAAAAAACCTGATGTTCACTGCCTTAACACAATCGATTGTCATTAGTTCACAATCGATTGTCATGCAGTCTTGGCTCAACATAATCGATTATCATAAGTACATAATCGATTATCTCAGTCCAGTTTTCAGAGGCATGTATGAAAATCATTTTGACTAATGAAAATATGCATGATTTAAAATCATTTAGCATTAAATTAAATATGCATGATTTTGGAAAATAGTTTTATGAGAGAAGCCATGTTACGAGTCAAGTTGTAGGATCAAGATCACAATAAAGAATGACTCAATTAAACTATAAAACTTGTCTTGAGCTTGAATCTCGATGTATATCAATTGTGCGCTTGTTTCTTGAACTTCGTCATATATCAATTTTCGCTTCGTTTGTCATTCATCAAAACCTATACAAAAGAACACACGTTTTAGTATATTGCATTGAGAACGTGTTTTCAACAATTTCCCCCTTTTTGATAATGGCAAACATTAAGCGGGATATGCAAGACAAGCAATTTATATTGACGATTCAAAACAAGTAAAGACATGCAACAAGTATGTAATTTGATCTATGTAATTTGTTCCCCCTCAATTTGAGAATTCCCCCTCAATTTAAGCTTATAATTTGAGAGTGCATCATACCCGTTATCTTCCCCCTTTTTCCATTAGCAAAAAATTATAATAAGATGCCAAAGATGAAATAAACCTTGTTTATTTATTGAAAAAAATACAACAATAGGGAAAACAATGCGACATATAAAAACAAAAATAACAAACAAAGAAATTATTTATTTCCATCATCTCCCACCTCATCATCCGGCGCTGCTTTATATGGAACAAGACCCGCATAAGGATAATGAACATAGTCAAAATATCCATGGATCTCATGAGATTGTTGACCAAGAGAAGAGGTCAATGAAGCAATTTGGTCGGAAATCGATCGGAGGGTAGGCTCTTGAGGCGGGGGAGCACGACGGGATGGAGGAGGAGCAGGCGCTATATGACCACCGTCATGATGAAAGGAGGATTCCGAAATTTCCCACTTTTTGGTACTCTTTTTGAGAGGACCATTTCCAGTGACGAATCCAGTGGCTTCAAGAAAGTTCATGATGAGGAGAGCATAAGGAAGAGGCCTGTCATCTCCGATAGCGTCACGCATATGAATTTTGATAAGCCGACACCAATTGATGTTAGCTCCGGTTATTATGGCATGCATGAGCTTAGTGTCCTCTTGAGAAATGGTAGTATGGTTATGCTTACGAGGCTTGAGGACTCGGGTGATGAAATAGAAAATCAACCGATAATTAGGATCCATTCCCGTAATTGTAGGACGACGGGAGGAGAGATTTGGATCATAAAAAGTAAGACCGATTTGGTGTAAGAGGGCTGTTTCATCAAAAAGGGCTCCGGCCTCTCCGGTGTACCGAAAAATGTCTTCACCATTATGAGGAAGACGGGCAATGGTATGAATATTTTCATCGGAAAGGAGAATTTGAACACCATTAATGTTGGTGACAAGCTCACCATCATCATCCTCATGGAGGTTGGAATAAAAGGCTTGAACCAATGTAGTATTTATGTAAGGATGGGTAAGGAGTAAAAAGTCAAAAAGTTGAGAATTTTTGAGCATATTTGCAGCAGGCCCAAATGATTCAAGATACTTGAGGGTTGAAAAGCGGGGTGGAAGAATGTCGCGCTTTTCGAAATTGGTTAAGAATCGAGTAAGCTCGATGTCGGAATTGAAATATAGGACGGAACCATCTTGATAGGGATAGTTCGGACGAGGAGGGGCAGCAGAGGTGGATGCGCCGTGCCTAGCAGAGCGGGAAAGTTTTGAGTGACGGCCCGACATTTTTAATGAAAGCTGCTGGATTTTGCAAAGGATTAGAGAGAATTTTATATTTTAAGAGCTAAAGATGATGCTTGAGTGAATGAATATGAACATATATGAAGCCTATTTATAGAGGTGAGAGTGGCTTGTCATTTATGGAAGAAATCTGCTGAGAATTTAAAGCCAAATCAGTCAGAAACGGTAAAATAAATTCACTGACCGTTAGACAATCGATTGTTGAGATGCAATAATCGATTGTTGAGGAGTTATGACCTGACTTGGAACTAACACAAATCGATTACGGAGCCAAACGGTAACAAATTTTGAATTACTGACATGAAATAATCGATTGTCAAAGTATGGTAATCTATTGTTATGTAACAGTGAGCACAGAAATTTTCTGATTTTGAAGATAATCGATTATATTTTGAAACAATCGATTGTTTTGGAAAAGCATAGCTGAATGATTGAGACCGAAATTGATTTTGCAGTTTAATGAATCGATTATTAAACAAAACTGCATAATAAACATAAACTATAAACAATCGATTAGTGATACTGCTAATCGTTTTTTTTTGCACAGTAAGATAATCGATTATTTGCTTGAAAAATCGATTGTTCTGTGACAAAACTTTATAATTCCCCCTATCTTTTAGGGCGATACCTGCAAAATAGAATTAAACGTCTCCGACACTCAAGTCGGTAATTTGTAAAAAAGTAATAACTTAAACTAGTGTTTCCAAGTGAGAACGTGAGCTCTTAAGAAGTGTGTCCTAAAGTGTTCTTAAGAGAGTTTCGGGTACTTACCTTTCTTCCGACGTCTCCAATTACCTGTTCAAGAGGGTGATCTTTGATCGTCCTCCACTCATTTGGCACTTTTGTTTCTTTCTCCAATTGTGGCGCTTCTTCCGTTGGTTGTTCCTTAGTTACATCTTTATTTTCCTTGGGTGGTTCCTCTTGTATTTTGTCTTTTAAGCTGTCTAAGATGCCTGCAAGATCGAAACCGGAATCCTTTCTAGCCAAGCGAGCATTATTTTCGGAAAATACAACATGAGGGGATTCCTCCACAATTTGGGTTCTTTTATTAAAGACCCTATATGCTTTACTACGTGAGGAATATCCAATGAAAATACCTTCATCCGACTTAGCATCGAATTTACCCAATTGGTCTTTGCCATTGTTATGAACAAAACATTTGCAACCAAAAACTCTAAAATGGGAAATATTTGGTTTTCTACCCTTATAAAGTTCATAGGGGGTTTTCATGAGTATCGGCCGAATTACTACTCTATTTAGAACATAGCAAGCGGTACTCACGGCGTCCGCCCAAAAATGTTTGGGTATCTTAGCTTCGTCGAGCATGGTTCTAGCCATCTCTTCGAGACACCTATTTTTCCTTTCCACCACCCCATTTTGTTGTGGTGTACGTGGAGCGGGAAAGGTATGCTCGATTCCGAGTTCGTCACAAAAGTCCGCAAAGAGATTGTGATCAAACTCTCCCCCATGATCACTTCTAATTGAAGTGACGGTAGTTTCTTTCTCATTTTGAACACGCTTAAGAAAATATTTAAAATTTTGAAAAGCATCACTTTTATTGGCAAGAAATAAAGTCCAAGTAAATCTCGAGTAATCATCAACAATCAAAAAAGCATATCTATTTCTTCCTAGACTTTCAATGCGAGAAGGACCAAATAAATCCATATGAAGCAATTGCAATGGTCTAGAAGTTGAAACAATGTTTTTAGACTTGAAAGATGCTTTTGTTTGCTTCCCCTTTTGACACGAGTCACAAATAGAGTCATTTTCAAATTTTAAATTGGGAAGACCAACAACTAAGTTTTGAGAAATCAATTTGTTCAAAAGATGCATATTGATATGTGCTACTCTACGATGCCATAGCCAAGTATCATCCTCTTTACTCATTAGACAATCAACATATTCGGGTGAGGAATTAGCAAGATCAACCATATAAATATTATCAACTCTAAAACCACGAAGTATGATTTTGAAATCACTACGTCTAAATACTAAGCATTCATCTGAATCAAATAAAGCAAGATTTCCCTTGTCACACAATTGGCTTATGCTCAAGAGATTATGCTTTAATCCTTTAACAAGTAATATATGCTTAATAGAGGATTTTTCATCATTACCGACCGAGCCGATGCCGATGATCTTTCCTTTATTGTTATCATCGAAGATAACACTTCCTCCTTCTTTGTGCTCTAATTGAAGGAATTTGGATTCATCTCCCGTCATATGCTTGGAGCATCCACTATCAAGGTACCATGTACACTTGATCCCTTCAAGCACACCTACAAAACAAATTAATGTTCTTTAGGTACCCATGCCATCTTGGGTCCTTGGGGGTTATGCATATTATAATGATGCGATTGACTAACATGTCTATGACGTGTAAAGCATGCAGGAGCAATATGACCAATACGTCTACAATAATGACAAGTCACATTTGGGTTATGCATCCTTCTAGGTTCATAGTAACTAGACGGATGAAAATTTCTTACTCTGTTTTGAACACTATGACTATTTCGCATTTCATGAGAATTATTTCTCCTACTATGAGCTCTAGGATGGGCAGCATTTCTAGAGTGATTGTTTCTCGGTTGAGGGCCATTGCTAGGTCTTCTAAGGGGTTCAAAAATTGGCCTAAAATATGCATCATTTCTAGGGTGACTATTTCTAGGTGGTAAGTCATTCCTAGGTCTTCTAAAATGTTCAGCATTTTGTCTAGCATGCATATTGGCTCTAGAGTTGTTGTTTCTAGGATAAGCATTTCTATTGTTAATCCTAGGTTGAGCTTTAGGTTGTTGGGGTTTAGCGTCAACCTTTTCTTCATTCTTAAAGCCTATTCCATGCTTGGTTGATTTCAAGTTAACAAGAACATCATTCAAGTTTTTGTGCGAAGAATTAAACTTATCTAATGTGCCTTTAAGCCTACTTACTTCATACTTAAGATGCAAACAAGAAGTTCAATTTTTAGTAGAGCTTTTGGGCTTATCAGAACTTCTTTTTCCAAAAAACTTGTTTTCCTCTTTCAGCTTTTCATTTTCTAAAACCAGTTTTTCTAAATCATTTTCTTTCAAGGAAAACTGTTTTTGAAAATCCTTTTCTTTTAATGAAGCATTTTCTTTTATGCCCTTAACAGTTTTCGAAGCCTTAATAAACTCAGCATATAATTCATCAAAAGCAGTTTGCATTTCTTCATGAGTAAAGAAGTTTTTAGATGACATTTGACATACCTCATCTCCGGAGTCACCTCCCCAAGAAATGTATGCACGTTGCTTTTTAAAAGGTTTCTTCTCCTTTTTGATGTTTGGGTAATTTGATTTGATGTGCCCGGTTTCACCACATTCATAGCACTTGATTTGTTCGCCTTGCTTTTTGCCCTTGCGTTCATACTCCTTGCGCATGAACTTTTGAAATCTTTTGATAACGAGTCCAAACTCGTTGTCTCCTTCCTCATCAATTTGCGGTTGGCTTGTGCTCGCCTTTAGAGCTATTCTTTGCCTCCTTTGATCATCAACAAAAGGGTTAAGAATAGTAGATTCATAGGTTTTAAGGTTACCTCTTAGTGCGTCGATAGTGACATTTGAAACGCCGATGGATTCTTGAATTGCATCGGCCTTTGATCTCCATGCCGGTGTGAGACTTCTAAGAATTTTTCGAACGAGCTCTCTGTCCGTGAATGTTTTCTTGAGAGCATGTAGGTCATTCACGATTATTGAAAATCGCTCAAACATTTCGTCCACCTTTTCACCTTCCTTCATGTGAAATAATTCATAAGAATGGGTTAGGAAATCAATTTTTGCTTCCCTTACCTGGTCCGTACCTTCGTACGTGACTTCTAGCTTGTCCCACATCTCCTTTGCCGTTGTGCAACACGATATTTTCCTGTAATCGTCAGCATTAACAGCACAATATAATAAATTTATTGCTTTATCATTATTTTGAACCTTTCGGATGTCATCCGCGTCATACTCATCTTCGGACTTAGGAACCCATTCGTTTTCCACCTTCTTTGTTGGAATTTGGTTTCCCTTCATTATCACCTTCCAAAGGTGAAAGCTGTTGGACTGAATGAAGATCTTCATCCTCTCCTTCCAGTACGTGTAATTTGTACCGTTGAATAGAGGTGGTCGTGTGGAGCATTGTCCTTCATCAATTCCTGCAAAAGAATCACGAGTAGAAGCCATGGATGGTTCTCTCAAACTGTTAAGTTTTCAGAGAGTTGGGCTCTGATACCAATTGTTAGAAAATACGCTTAACGCTAGAGGGGGGGTGAATAGCGTTATAATAAAATTTAGCGTAAACTTGCGGAAATTAAAACTTGCAGGAAATAATTAAGTGCGTTAAATAAATAAAAGGAAAGAACGCACCGATATATTCTGGTTCACCACAACACATGGCTAGTCCAGTCCCCGAGAGACTCTCTCGAGATTTTCCACTAACTCTGTTAAGCTTCCGGGTGCTTAACAAACCGTTACAACTTGAGGACACAAGCCTCAACACTTTTGCTCGGAGATACCACACTCCAAGACTTCAACCAAGGAAACACAAGTTCCTTACAACAAGAGAATTACAATTCTCTTACAAGTGTATACAACACTAAAGCACTCAAAAAAAATACTCCTTAATGAGTAGATATGAGTAAAAGAAGTAAGCTCTGGATCACAACAACTTTGAACAAGAATATGGCTCTCAAAAGCTTTATGAAATTGAATATAAAATGATAAACAAAAGTATGCAAGCTTATAGCAATGTAATGATCAGTTGTAGTATGTTGTTGTGTTTAAAACACTGAAATGAAGCTGTATTTATAGTTGAAAAACTTGGCATTACCGTTGCCTAATTGCCAATTAAGAGTTGCTGATTTTACTCACCGACAATCGATTGTCAAACCCTAACAATCGATTGTCTGCCAGTCAGATCAAAATTCAATCCCAGATTATACGCTTGACAATCGATTACTTACAATCCATAATCGATTACTGGCAACGTTAAAAAAATCCTTTCTAGATTTTAACCACAAACAATGATTGCACAGAATCAACAATCGATTACTCAGCAACGTTCAAAAAATCTTTTCCGTATTTTAATCAAAACAATCGATTATACAAAATTAATAATCGATTATCAAATAACGTTCAAAAAAATCTTTTTCGGATTTTAATCAAATCAATCGATTATACAAAATCAATAATCGATTATCTGACGGTATTTGAAAACTTTACGACAACGGTCAGCTTCACAATCGATTGCACAAAGTCAACAATCGATTACTTATCAGTTTTTGAAAATCATTTTAGACACTGCCTCTTGACAATTGACTGTTATATACTCACAATCGATTACTTATTATTTTTGAAAAAGTATGGAAGTCACTGCCTCAACACAATCGATTGTCATAAGTTCACAATCGATTATTTTGTGTCTTTGAAAAATCTGAAGGACATTGTCTCTTCACAATCGATTGTCATTAGCTTCACAATCGATTATTCTGAGTTTTGAAAAACTTTGATGGACACTGCCTCAGCACAATCGATTGTCATAAGGTTCACAATCGATTGTCATGCAGGTTTGAAAAAAAACCTGATGTTCACTGCCTTAACACAATCGATTGTCATTAGTTCACAATCGATTGTCATGCAGTCTTGGCTCAACATAATCGATTATCATAAGTACATAATCGATTATCTCAGTCCAGTTTTCAGAAGCATGTATGAAAATCATTTTGACTAATGAAAATATGCATGATTTAAAATCATTTAGCATTAAATTAAATATGCATGATTTTGGAAAATAGTTTTATGAGAGAAGCCATGTTACGAGTCAAGTTGTAGGATCAAGATCACAATTAAGAATGACTCAATTAAACTATAAAACTTTTCTTGAGCTTGAATCTCGATGTATATCAATTGTGCGCTTGTTTCTTGAACTTCGTCATATATCAATTTTCGCTTCGTTTGTCATTCATCAAAACCTATACAAAAGAACACACGTTTTAGTATATTGCATTGAGAACATGTTTTCAACACAGTAAACTTACAGCTTCGGTAGTCCGAGCAACCAAACACTCCAGAACTACAATGACTTGATTCCTTTATCGCCAAGGATATGTAGGCAACCTTTGAAGCAAGGTTCGATCATAACTTTTTCAAAATGCTTCATACGGAATATTCAATCGGACGAAAATCGCTCATGTTTGCTCACTTGTCTTTGCATGAAATGATTCGTGTTCCCGCACAAAGAGGGGCAGGTGTGAGCATCTGATTTTTGCCCTGTTAAGTCGAATCCTACAGGACTCTCAGGTTTAGGATTTTTCCTTTTAATATTTGTTTAGGATTTAATTTTAGGATTAAATAGCGTGTGCTAGTGTGTTTTCATTAATGCACGTTTAAAATCAGTTAGGATTTAATTTCATGTTTTTACTAAAATAATTGTTAATTAGGGTTTTTTTTAACTGTTAATTTCATTGATCAAGGAATATGTACATCATAGGGCTCTATAGTAGTAGTTTGGACTGGCTACTACACTTTTACAAGTATTCTCTATACTATCTTTGCTATCTATACACAAGTATCATTACAGTAAGTGTCTAATTGCTATAGCTAAGGAAAGCAATTAAGCTGTCTCAGACCAGTCTGCCAATATTTGCAATTCCTGCCTCGAAGGTGTATATGTAAGGCAACCTTTCTGCATATCATCTCCTCCACAAAAGCATCCCCTTCAAATCGAATGCTATTCCTTACTCTCCAGATGAGGGCAACAGTAGTGACAAATGCAGAAGCTGTAATAGCATTTTGCCACAGTCTGCTTTTTGATTTGCTGCATATCCAATGAAGTTTTGTTTCCCAGCAACCAACTGTTCTGGTATGCCCCAGCCAACAGCATATTTTGGACCACAATCTGTTAGTAATAGGACACTCAAAGAATAGGTGATTGAAGTCTTCAACATTTTGTTTGCAAAACACACAAGTTGCTGGAACTTGTATGCCCATGTTCTGCAGTCTGTCAACTGTAGGAAGTCTATGTTGAGCAGCTAACTAAACAGTGAACTTATGCCGAGGTAGGACATTAGTGATCAGCATCAAGTTCTTCCATTCAACCTTATTGAAACTGGGGAGCATAGTGAGGTATAGTTTCTGAATGTGAAATATGTCCAGCCTACATATACTTTGCAACCTTCCAATTAGATCTCCCTGAAGCTTATGGCTCTCCAGTAACATAGTTCTGCTTTCCAGTATCTTTCTAACAACCCAAGAGGCTGATTTTGGAATGTTAATTGTGGCAATGTCACCCTGCTTGATGTAATAAGAATGTATCCATCTAACCCAAAGGCAGTCTTTCTTCCTAGACAAGTCCCATAGCAACTTAGTAATGGCTGCTTTGTTCCACACAGTCAAGTCAAGAATGTTAAGACCTCCAGCTGATATTGGTCTGCACACTTTGTCCCAAGCCACCAGTGCCCTTTTGGATAGATTTGCAGTGCCAATCCAAAGGGAAGTTCTGCATATTGCTTCAATAGCTTTCAGTACTTTCTTGGGCATAATGAATACTTGTGCCCAATAAGTCTGAATGCCAAACACCACAGCTTTAATCAATTGGCTTCTACCTGCATATGATAGAAACTTAGCTGACCAACAAGTAACTTTATCTGTTATCTTTTCAATTAGGGGCATATAATGATGGATAGCCAGATTCTTAGAATCAAGTGGAATCCCCAAGTATCTGAATGGAAGTTGGCCTTCAGTGAATCCCAAGGTTTCAATTATTTCTTCTCTGATACTTTGCTGTACACCAGCCAGATAGACTGCACTCTTGCTGATATTTGCCTGAAGACCAGATGCTTCTGAAAACTGAAGGAAAGCTTTCTGTAAGATCTGGATAGATATAATATCAGCTCGACAGAACATAAGAAGGTCATCGGCAAAACAAACATGAGAAACACTGAGTTTTTTGCATTTGGGATGGAAGTTGAAGTTCCCATCCTTGTGTAGTTGTTGCAGTATTCTGTTAAGGTATTCCATTGCCAATACAAACAGGTAAGGTGACATAGGGTCACCCTGTCTAATACCTCTCTTAGCAGTGAACGGCTTAGTTAAGCCCCCATTCATTACTAAGGAATAGGAGACAGAGGTGACACAAGCCATAATCCATTGAATAAATTTTGCTGGGAAGCCTAAATCAATAAGAATCTGCTTCAGAAAGTTCCATTCCAAGGTGTCATATGCCTTCCTCTAGTCCACCTTGAGTACACATCTGGGAGAGACACCTTTTCTTCAGTAACCCTTAAAGATTTCATGGCTAAACAAGATATTATCAACAATACTTCTTCCTTCAATAAACGCAGATTGAGCAGGACCAACTAATTCCCCAATGATAGCCTTCATCCTCCTGATAATAACTTTAGAGATGATTTTGTAGACAGTAGTGCAGTAAGCAATAGGTCTATAGTCTTTAACAGTAGCAGGTGCTTTGACTTTAGGAACAAGTGCTATGGCAGTGTTGTTGAACATATGAGGCATTTTGCATGAAGAAAAGAATTCCTTGGTAGCAGCTAGAATGTCACCCTTTACCATCTCCCAGTTCTTAGTAAAGAATTCCACTGGGAAGACATCTACTCCTGGTGCTTTATCTTTAGGCATTTCTTTAACAGCTTCAGTGATCTCTTCCAGACTAACCTCTCTAATGAGCGTTCTTTGTTGAGCTAGATTTAAGCACTGTCCTTCTTTCATAATTGCAGAATTGGCACAAGGGAGTTCAGCAGCACACTCCCCCATTAATGATTGAAATATCTTTATGAATTCCTGTTCCACAGATAAAGGATCAGTTAGTTTCAAACCCGTGTCAGTATAAATGGATGTGATGTTGTTCTGTCCTGTTCTGATCTTCCATTGAGCATGGAAATACTTTGTGTTAGTATGCTCACACTCAATCCAGCAATATAAAATTCAAACATAAATAAGTAGTATTTCCTGCATTTTAATTGTTTTCTTTAATTTTTAATTGTTGTGTTGCATAAATAGACAATTATTAGGTTAATTAGGAGCTTTGAAAAAACACAATTAGGAATTATATTTTATTAATAAAAAAGGAGAAAAGGAAAACAAAACACAAAAACTATATATGAATAACCAACCAGGCTGGCCATAATTGGGCCAGACCTGGGCAGCCCCAATTCGTTACCCTGTAAACAAATACCAGCACCCAGCTAAAAATAAGGTCCCCGACCCAGTCCACATACAAGATCCCCAAACGACACCGTTTCAGGGAAAGGCCATCACAGCCGTTGATCACAAACCATCCAACGGCCCTGAAACCCTCTCCAAATTAATTATATATGTTCAAATGTTTGTATAGACTTAGAAACAAAACTCTTTATATTCCTCGTACAAAATACACCGACTGTAACACCTCCCCGTCTCCTCTCTATGACCACATTTGACCACCCAACAACCACCCTAACGCCGTCGTCGAAAATCGCCTCACGGCGGCGGCCGGTCACTAAACCACCCCAAATTTACACCAAAAGACCACCAAGACCCCCTCTTCCCCGTCCTGTGATCATTTTCCCTCGAATAAGTTCCCGTCTCTTCGAATATTCAAAAGAAGAATCGATAGAACCACTATCTCCGGCGACCCAACCCCAAACCAACCCAAAGTTACACCCATGAACCACCTTACCTTCCCCTTTCCAACAATCCATACCAAACCCTTCGAATCCAAGTGAAATGGCTCGAATATTGATTTAAAGTTTACCCTAAAACCTAAACCTCATCCGAATCCGGCCAAACTGGTCTCAGGTGATCTCCTTCTATCCTTCTCCCCAACCATGCCACCCACAGTCCTCAAACCCTAATAGCCACAAAGAAAACTCATATCTGAAACCTTATTTGGTCTCAAGAATCACAAAACCCCCCTCTTGAATCCTTTGGCCCTCTCCGGTACTCAAGGCCTATGCCTTAGAGGTTAAAAACCTCCCAAAAGAGGCCATAAACTCATGGAATTGGAAGAATATCAATTTACGGTTGCATGCACACACAAAAGTGAAGTACCCTGTTTTCATTTTTGCATAAGTCTTTTCTTTAATTGCTGTTTTGTTTTAACTTTTACATGTTTTCCATGGTCTAATTCTAAAATATGCTTGTTATATTCTGTGTTTTCTTTGGGTGTAACTTGTGAATTTATTCCTTCTATAATCTTCTGAGTTGTTTCACATCTGAAATTTCACATGACTAGTTGATCTGTGCTCTTGGCTCTGAAATTTTGCATGATTTGTCGATCTCTACCTCCTGATTTTCATTTGTTTCACCCCCGAGATACTGATTAGTTTTGGTAAATGCTTATCCTTTGGACCCTACTTGTGTTGCATCATGACTTTGAGTAGTTGTTTTCATTTTAGAATCTCATACCCGTCATAGTTCTTTAGTAACTTTGATCTTCAATATTTGCATGTATTAGGCTAATTTGCTTTGCCGAACTTTTAACTACTGATATCAGCCTTTAGTTACCTATTTTTATTCATGTATATACTGAATGTTCAATCCCTGTTATTCATTTCTCCCTTTTAAGCTTTACTGAGTGTTTTAATTAGGTTATTTCTGTAAGTTAAGCATCAGTTGATGGGTTTCCTTTTAAGGTCACTTTAATTCATTGGTTTTTGACAGAAAATGCATTGAACATTCATATAATCCTGAATGATAATTGTTGCTGAAAAGTCCACATTAGGATACTTGTTTAAAACTTGAGTTTTATTGGCTAATTCTTAGACTTTTCAATTAAGCCTATAGTCCAGACCAAATTTTGGCCCATAACTTGAATACAATTGACCAGGGTCAGGTTCGACCAAACCAAATGAAAACCAAGGGTAAAAAACCTCACGTTAGTTAATTAGGAAAGGAAACATGGATATAGAGGGTATTTGAGTATGAAAGAATCTTGTAACAACCCCTAGAACATTCTAGTGAGGCTTAAGACTAATTTCATCCTCAAACTTGAGGCACAAGTCATAAAACTAGGGACTATTCAGGTAAAATTGTAATTTGAATAAGGGACTAATAGGGAAACAAGGATATAAGTGTTGCCCTAAGGCCCTAACTATAAAATGTGGCAATTTTAACATCTGGGGAAAAAAACTTTTTTTTAGCTGGGTACTTTGGATATTTTTTTCGAGCAGACTTTTCTTCTGGAGCTATTCGTGAATTAAGATATATACAAATATATATATTATCCTCTACATTCTTCAGAAATCATTAGTGTTGTTCTTATTCCTGTTGAATTTTGATTGTCTCCAAAGCCTTCTTGAATTCTGGGTGATTACTGGTCGATCGACTGCTGTGTGCTTGCTAGTTGCTTCAATTTTACTCATAGGCTTCTTTTGCTGAACTCCAGGTACAAATCCGCACCCAAGTTGGAGTTATAACCATGTACACTTGAATTTGTAGCTGTTCATGAAGAAATTAGCATTTTATTTCAATACTTGTACAATGACTGTTAGTTATTCTAGTAATATTCGGGCATTGTAATGAACATTAATGTGTACTAATTATGGACTGACGCCAGGACTGTGCTTTAAATTAGTCTAAATCCCAATGGATTTAGAAATAGCCTGTTCAGATTTGTTTAGTATATTGTAACTAGAGTTATAATTGAGGTTTGAAAACTGAGTTTGTATACTCCGACTGATGAGTATTATAAATTGTTTTGTTTAAATTTAAGGCTGAAATCTAATGCAAAAATCATCCTCATCATCTTCCTTGTAAAAATTATTGTTGATATATTTCATAGTAGTCATGTACATAGTTTTAATAATTAAATCCCAAAAGAAGAATTGTTGTGACTTACTTACGATGGATTCATTCGTCCAAATGTCCCTGGGCCCAATTAGAAGGCCCAACAGTTGCCAATTGTAATGTAGCACTACACGTTCCTGGGCTGATTGAAAAGGAAGCCCAAAGCAGCCACGAATGAGGCCTAAAAAGCAAGTATTGATTGTTTTTTTAGAATACATTACCCATGTATAAATAGCTAGGATATTGTAGATACAAGATCAATAGAAACTTAAATGCTTTAGTACGTCCATAAAATAAAGCGAGCCTTGTTAACTAAATCAAGCACCACGCGAGGTTCCTTAATTTAATAAAACACTTAGAAAAATGGGAAGTGCCGATTAGCAAACTTCACGGACTCCCACGAATTTCAAAAGACGTATTTGCTATATGCACGGATTTATTAATGAAATACCTTCCTAAATTTGGGTGTGCATTTATGTGACCCAAATCCAAATCTCAATGAAGTTGGAACGTGTCAAAATCCACGGGTGCATTTATGTGACGTGGTTTGAGGCGTGTTCTAACGACGTTGCAATTCTCTTTAAAATAATAATAAAAGCGGTTTAATGTTTATAAGCACATAAGTTAAAACATGTTCTAAAATCAGATAATTTAAGCCAAACATGACAGTTGATCGTGCTAGAACCACGGAACCTTGGAATGCCTAACACCTTCTCCCGGGTTAACAGAATTCCTTACTCGGATTTCTAGTTCGCGGACTGTTAAACAGAGTCATTCTTTCCTCGATTCGGGATTCTAACCGGTGACTTGGGACACCATAGATCTCCCAAGTGGTGACTCTGAAATTCACATAAATAATTGAATCCCGTTTCGATTGTCCTTTAATTGGAAAAAATTCCCTTATCTACGGCCTCCGCAGGGTTGTGGATAGCCAAAAAGGAGGTGTGACATAGTCCAACATCAACTCTTCAGATGCTTCATGGCTCTCAAGTTAGAAGGAACTCCAAACAATGTATTTGCAATACACGTCAATGGTACTTCATTACATTTCACATTAAGGGAGTTTGTACTTGTGACTGGCCTCAAATGTGTTGATAATTATGAAGATTTTGAGTTTAGTGAAAAGGTTCCTAACCTGTTTATTAAGACTTACTTTGGAGGTGCTAATCTTGTCAAGAAGAAACATTTGATGAAATGTTTTGCTGACAAGAATTGGGGTCCCGACAATGATGGTGATGCCTTGAAGATATTTTTGTTGTATTTTATACACACCTTCATTTTTTCATCCGAGAAGAACAGTACAATCATACCAAGGCTACATTTTGACTTGGTAGAGAGTGGGTGCTTTTCTGAATATCATTGGGGTTTAAAAGCATTTGAAACGCTAACAAAATCGATTAGCAAGAAGATGGATGCTGAGAAGAAGTATTACAGGATAGCTGGGATGCCCCTAGCTATGCAAGTGTGATTTTATGAGTGTTGTTCAGATGTTGACTCCAAAATTGCACTCCGAGTTGATGACATGGTCCCCAGAATATTCAATTGGAGAACTACCGAAAATCAGTCAAACTTTGCTTATTTGATGAACGACATGTTCAATAACAATGGAAACATGGTAATATTAAATTTGTATCGTTGCTAGTTTAGCTTTTATTAATAATTAATATGCATATATTTGCATATAGAAGTATGCAGTTTCATACAGATACATTTTTGATGTTGTAATACCTGCTGTAGTTTCTGTTGTCATATTCTCACAAAATATGCTGCATACAATTTCATACAAATGCATCCAGATTTTGCATATATTTGCATACAAGAGATTGCATTTATTTTCAGGAGATGCATATCACAGTATACATTTGTATACAAATACATTCAGCTACAAATACTTGTATAATCAACTCCATACAGATACAAGATACAGCTACATATTACTTGTATAATCAGTTGCATACATTTTCAGGGGATGCATACAGCAATATACATTTGTAAACATATGCATACAGATACAAATACTTGCATGCAGATTCAAGATACTTGTATACAAATGCATAAGGACTAATACTCAGCTGCATACGCTTGTATACAAATACATACAGATACAAATACTTGTATAATCAGTTGCATACAGATACAACTGCATATTACTTTTATAATCAGTTGCATACATTTTCAGGGGATGCATACAACAGTATATATTTGTATACATTATGCATACATATACAAATACTTGCATACATATTCAAGATACTTGTAAACAAATGCAATAGGGACTAATACTCAGCTACATATACTTGTATACAAATGCATACAGAAACGACATACATTTGAATACACCTACTGCATCCATATGCATACAACAATATACAAGTGTTGTAGCCTTCATTATTAATTCTTCATATAATTGCATATTATTTCCAAATCATTAGTGTTTCCATATATTTAGTACAAATGTCAGTTTGTATTCCATATTTGCATGTGTATGTTTCTAGTAAGAATTTGATTATATTTCGTTTTTCAGATTGTTTACAAAAACATCAGTCCAAGCGAAATAGAGCTTGCCGTTATTCAGATTCCTCCTGTAGGCGTCGATGTTGAGAACAGACCTACTTCTGCTCATTCAAACAAATCGGGAGAGGATTCGGATGACTTTTCTCCTACATTCGATCTTCAATCTAAGAAGAAACATGTTTTATGTGTTGGTCCATCTTCATCACCGCCATATAAAAAGTGCAAGGAACACGAAATGCATCCTAATGAAACAGAATATCAATCTAAGATTCCTCCTGTTGTGTATGAATTTGGACAGAAAGTTTTGCATGATAATCAGCTGCCAGATTCCCAAAATGACGAAGTATCTTCTTTGAGGAAAGACCTAAATTCATTCAAAGAATACGTGATTATTTAACCACAAATTAAACATTGCACTTTAATGCTTAACATTCATATATTTTTGGCGCAATCTTCTAATTATTTCTATCTTGTTAAGGTTGTGGGAGAGTTCAAGTCCCTGAGAACATTGATCAATGATAACTTAAAAAAGCTTTTTGACCATCTTCAACAAAATCAACAAACTAAAAGTTTACACCAGAGAAAAAAACCCATAGGGAGATGTGATGATGGCATTGACACAGATGTCAGAGATAATGTTAAGGTTTAACATTCTTAACAAATTTGGCATTTGTTTATATCTCCTGCTTTCTGTTATAATTAAATAATTATATTATAAAAGTATATGTATTAAACTAGCATTTAACTGCCTCACTAAACTGATAAATGCATCGACCAATACATGTATTTACCTGTATTCATATCTGTGTTAACCTTAATATGTAAATGGAACTAACAGTTGTATTTAAATATATTCAGCTGTATTTTGATGTATTCTGATTTGTTTTTCTTGAATATGTGTGATGTATTTCACTAAGATTTTTATTACCAAAATCTGTTTTCTTACTATAATTATATGTATTTAATTGTATTATTACACTAAGTTACTATACTAACAATGATATATACAACTAATAGAAACCAGTGCTTAGTGCTCCATGTGTGGAGTCAAGAGGAGAGGGGAAAACTACATCAGAGGTGCCGTCCAACATATCATCTACAGGTCAAGAAGGTGTATCTACAAAATTCTATGTATCTCAATTTAAGCTGGACGACAAGTTTCTTCCCAGTCAAATTTCAAAAACTAGAATTGTGATTCACAACAGTGTAAAAAAAGCTGAATCAACCCCAATACCATCTCATAGGAATCGGCGACTAAGTATATGGTACTCTTCACCTTATGAGTCTAACTTCGACTCCGCAGGTTAGTGTTTTTATAAACTAAAGATCTATTTCCTTATTGTTTTTAAATATAAAATTCTCTACTCACGAATTCAATGAACAACAGGTGTCTCAGTAAAGTTGACCCCCATTTTTGAAAAAAGACACCCCTTTGAGGATGATTCAATAATGGGGCCACATCCTACATTAATCATTTAGGAATATGAAAAATGGGTTCGTGATGGTCTTCTCGCTAGATATGATCAGAGGTGACTTTTCCTCGGTATGTGTATTAAGTTTTTATATTACTAAAAATGTATATAATATTTTTTATATCATACTTGTAGAAGTAATTTGGAAGACCATTACAAGATAAACAAGTCAACACTTCATATACCATTGGATTTTGGAGTTGATCAAGTTAATTCAAAAAATTGGTTTTACCTTCTATCATTTGACGGGAAGCTATGGGACGACAACATAAGTTTTTCCCCTAACTGAATAATTTTCTTTGAATAACAACATGATGTATAATTCAGTTATATTTAACTGTATTATTCAGTTGTATTCAGCTGTATTTAGTTATTGTCAGTTGAATTCAACTGTTTTAATCAGTTGTAGTCAGTTGTATTCAATTGTTGTATCCAGCTTTATTCAACTTCTGTATTTAGCTGTATTCAACTATAGTCAGTTGAATTCAACTGCTTTAATCAACTGTAGTCAACTGTATTCAATTGTTGTATTCAGCTTTATTCAACTTCTGTATTCAGTTGTATTCAGCTATAGTTAGTTGAATTCAACTGTTTTAATCAGTTTTAGTCAACTGTATTCAATTGATGTATTCAGCTATATTCAACTTTTGTATTCAGCAATAGAATTCAACTATTTTAATCAGTTGTAGTCAGCTATATTCAGTTGTAAACAGTCATTCAACTGTTTAAATCATAGTAGTCAGTTCTATTATTCAATATTATTCAGCTATATTCAGTTGTATTCAATTGTTTTAATAGGAAGTAGTAAGTTGTAGTCAGTTGTTTTATTCACCTTTAGTCTGTTGTATTCAACTGTATTATTCATATGTATTTCTCTATATTCAGCTACATTGTTTAATAGTTTGATTAATTGGACTCACACCATGTACTTAACTTTTTGTATAGCAAATTGACGCCATATTCTACTATTTGAGAAATAAGAGAAAGTACAATCAAATAAGCAACTTCAAGTGTACAACTGTTGATTGTATATTCAAGACAAAAATCGCTGAAATAATCGACAGATATGTTGATACAAATAGTAATGCTAATGTATCCAAAGAAGAGGATGTGGTATGTGAGTACATAAGGGGCTACAGATTGCTAGCTAATGTACCTTAGCATACTGTGGATAATGTCTTGATACCATTCAACTTGAAGGACAAACTACACTGGGTATTGGTTGTTGTCTCATCAAGAGAGATGTATCAAAGTATATGACTCGTACAGATCTGCAAGTCATGATGTTTATGTAGCTTCTGAGATTGATAAGATAGCTAATCTTGTACCTCTATATCTATCAATCAGTGGCTTTTACAGAGATAGCCAAGTCATAGATTGGTCTACTTACTCAGCATACACTGACAAGTCACATAATGATCCCTTTGAAGTTTTTTTTCATATCAGATCTGCCTCAACAGAAAGCTGGGAGCATGTAAGTATTCAATCATCATTCTTGTATGTTATATACAAATCCAATTGTATGAATTATTTTTAATTGTTTCAATCAATTATTTTTTAGGGATTGTGGGGTGCATGTTGCAGCATATGTAGAGTTTCTGAGCACTCTTGGAGAGATTTCACAAATAATATTTGATTCTTATCTACTCCGTAAAAGATATGGTACTCTCCTCTAAGACTATGCTATGCAGAAGGTAGACGGTGATGCCATAAGCGAGAATGAAGCACCTTCAAAATTTCTAGGCAAATCACGGAGTCAGATTCAAAGATGCAGATAGTGTTAGAGTAGCTTTAGGTTAATGTAGTTTTGGAATGTAATTTCAAAAAGAATATTGTTTTGAGTATTTTTTTTGGTAAAGATGGTATTTAGTGTGAAACACTTATCACACTATCAACAGTCTTCGTGTATGACAATTGCAACTTTTCAATTGCCGTTTCACTGGTTTGTTCATAAGTATTCCTGCTTATTCTTCAGTTTATATTCATATTTATCTTACATAATTCAAGTATGTGCTAATACCAAGTAACTTTGCTTGAACGTGTTTTAGGTAATGAACATGGTAATATCAAAGTCATAAACTTAATGTATTCTGATGGTAGGTTATATAAAAGAATTCAGATGTATTTTTTTTAATTCAGTTGTATTTAGTTGTATTTAACTGTATTATTCAGCTGTATTCAGTTGTATTCAGCATCATTCATTCATATGTATCTTTCAAGTTCAGTTAATACATATTAAAGCATACAAATTCAAATGTATTAAACAGGTTATACGTAGTCAGTTGTATTCAGTTGTTTTATTCAACAGTAGTTAGTTGTATTCAAGTGTATTATTCAGCTGTATTCAGTTGTATTTTGTTGTATTCATTTACATTCAGTTCTACTCAACTGTATTTTTCATGAATATACTTGAGTTGTGTTCAGTTGTATTTTTTAGTATTCATTTATACTCAGTTCTACTCAACTGTATAGTTCATATGTATTTATCTGTATAAAAATACTTCAACTATATGAATTTAAAATCTATTCATGAAAGTCATTTCAGAATATATTACTTGACAATTAGAATTTATTACTTGACAATATCATCATAAGTATTGACAAATCATTGAAGTACCAATACATGTCAGAGTGTTAAACTATTTATTACGTGGAGCATTCCTACATGTTCGCTTGTTATGTCCTTCCAACCCACATATGCTATCATGAATGTTGATTTTTCGGCTGCAGCAATTCACTTAAAGTTTTATCGCACTTCTTCTTTGACCTTCCAGGAGGTCTTTTCCATTTGGGTGGTAGTACAACCTCCTCTGCAGCATGTTCTGATATATTTTTGAGTCATTTCTATCCGGCAGCGGATACACTGGCACATCATATGCCATTACAATTGTATTATTTTTGTTATAGCTAGAGCAATATTCTTCTGGCATAGAAACTTGCTATTCAATACAACCCAAGCATGTGGGAATGGTAATTCATCAACTTGGAACCTCCCACAAACACATTTTCTCTCTAACATGCAGACTGTGTAATTCCTCCCACCATCGTTAATCATATGTAAGTATTCATTTGATGATACCACCTACATTTAAAAATAGAAATATAACTTTTGAGCACATATAACTTAATTATCAAATTTATAATGCTGAATTAATAAGTTACATACAACTGAAATATTTGCATATAGATGAATACATCATATATTTAGTCCAGCAGAATATCAACTGTAATTAGTGCAGATCTTATCAAGAGTCTGTTGTACTTTAGGCAACAGGATGCTAACAAAAATATTAGAAGCATACGTATTGATAATACATATTAAAATTACATATAATACAGATTTGTTAGTTGTATGTTGATGTATCCGAATAGTTTTTGCAGCATGTTTTTAGTTATATTCAGTTGTATTCATATCAGACCTACGAAAAAATATGTCTTGTATTTGTTTGAGTATAGTTGTATTCATATGTATTAATGGTAGTTGTATTTAAAAAATGATTGTATTCAGTTGTATTCATGCCATTAATTCAGAAAACAATTAAGCTATATACTGCAATGACATTAAAATATAACTTACAGTAATACCTGTAGACATTGCCTCATTCAAAGTCAGCATCTCCTGGCATTTTTTTCCAAGCGTCATGTATGTCTGTGTAGCTTCTTTGCGGTTACTACAATTCTAACGTCCAAACATCTTCCTATCTTCTTCGAGAAAGTCGTATATTGGCAATTTCCTTGTTGAAACTAGTGCGGCATCGATTGACTCAGCAATATTTGACGTCATTGTCCATCCCTTGTTAACAGGTGCATACAACCTAGCCCACTTTTTGTAACCAACTAACTCTAAATATTCTTTCACTCTAATATATACCTTCTCTATCTTCTCCATCAGAATGTCAAATGCAGCTTGTGTGTATGCTTTTGCCATCGAGAAGTATATCTCTCTCAACTTGGCATGGCTCTTTTTGAATTTTTTATATACGTTTTGTTCCATAGATGCCATATACAAGAAAAATACGGTACATCTGGATACACTCTAGATATTTTAATGATACTCTCATTTCTATCTGAAACGATTGACATGTTTCCCTATCTATCTTGAAATGCTCAAAGAACCACGTCAAGCAGCATCATTCTCTGAATCAATAACACTATATGCTAGTGGCAATATATGACCTGTAAATACAATTGAATATAATTATTATTAAAATATGTATTTCAATATTTAAATTATTAATAGATTGTATTATAATTCAGATACTCACCTGCACCATCCAACGTGCTTGCCAAAACGAATATCCCAGTGTAGTAAGATTTTATGTGACTTCCATCCACAACAACAATGGGTCTACAATGATCAAACCCCCTATAAAGGCATACAAGGATATATACACATCAATGAATTCATTTTTGGCGATTTTACCATTATCATGTGCGAACCTGGATATGTCATATCCATTATATATAAGTATCCTGGTAATTTTTTATATGAATCAGCCGGTTCATCTCTCAAAAAATTCATTGCATTTTCTTTAATCCTCCACGCCAACATGTAGCTAATATCTACACCTAAATCTGATTTCACATCATCAATAATATCCTTTGGGGTGTATTTTCTCTTATGGTTAGTAAGCTTAGGCCTTATCATACCACCTATAAGGCTGCTACTAGCCCGCCGCTGCTCATACACCTTGTCTTTCAGCAGATATGTATGGTTATCATTGAATTCTCTCACTTCGAATAGTTCTGATTTGTTAATGCTTGAAGCATTAAACCTCCATTCACAATCTTCTGAAATATATAATAATACATAGCTGTAAAGAATTAATCATTGTACATTTGATTAGCATAAGTGTTTACAAAAAAATACTCATAGACAAACGAATTCAATCTTACATAGATACATCCCGACATCTATATTACAATTATAGTTATATGCATTTAAATACAATGATTACAACTGAATACAATTGTTTGTATATACATATACTTAATACCACAGTAGACAAAATAAGAAAATAATTAGAGCCACTGTTGTTTATACCAGTAACATACATATGAATATATGTATTTAATGACTCTAAACAAATATATATTTGCTACATCTGTGATCATCAAGAGGAAATACACAAATACACATAAATACAACAACGTTAAACTTACAGCTCGAACCAATAATAGAAAATACAGAGAAAAAAATTTAAATACATGCAAACTTGACAGCATTAGACCTATCAACTCGGAATATGAAACCTTTGAGATATAGCATAATTCTCTATCATCTCTTTTAATGTATCCTTATCCTTATACACTCGTCCAGCCATAACCTCCTTTTGATTAGTTTTTGAAATTATCAAATTCTTGTGGAGTTCGAAAACTCCAATCGCTTCTCCTGAATTGACAAAATCTAGAGCTAGTGTATCATCTGTATCAGAATCGTACCTTTGAACTGCTTCATCTATTTGCCCAATGTCGCATTGATTTAAACTACCTCCAGATACAAGATCTTTCGTGATAGTTGTTATGCACAAAGGATACACACCAAATTCTCTATTCTCTTTTTTCAATTCTACATACGCTCTGTAACCCATAGCATTGTGTATTTCCATGTCATTGTGTATTTTCATTACTGAGCAATTTCCTTCAACTTTATATTGTATTTTAATGGTCTTTGAGCTCAAATCTATGCTAGTTGATTAGAAATTGAAGCAACCAAATCATTAAAGGAGGCCTACTCCTTTATCAGTATTCCCTCAATTGAAAAATCGAAGTAATTGCCCACATCGTTCCACTTGCCAGAATGACGCAACAAAGCTGTTAAACTTGCTATATGTATAAAGGAACTATACCTTATTTTGTATATAATTTGTGTCAATCGAGAAAAAGGAGAAGAGAATGGAAGAAGTCCGAACAGACGTTGCTATGCTTTTTCTCTATATTCACGTTTTTGAGTTGATATCTTCGAGCAGAATATAGATTAATGTGTACTAATTTTTGTTCGTTAAGTTAAATTAGGAGAATATCATGTGATTTGATTTCCTTCCATTTTTAACCAGTTTAACCTTTCAGATTTTGCGCAGATACACTACTGTATTCACGTTAATATCGCTTGAATACAGCTAAATACATATCAAACTTAGTGGAATTCCCTTTTAACGCCTATCTTTTCTATTGTATTAATGAATATAACAATTTAAATACATGAAATATATTATATAAAAATATAAAGATATTTATAACACGTAATATAGTAAAAAATACCTATAAATAACTAATTAAACTTAAAAAATGGTACTTTATGAAAAATTCTCATGACCCTTACCATTTCAAAGAAATTTGAATTTAGTCTTCCAAATGCAACTTTTTACATAATTGAGAACGGGCAGCAAATCAAGATAACTTTTTGTGAGGTGATGTCACCTCTATCCTATATGTAAAATTTTTCACAGTATTAATATATGTATTTAATAATATTTTTCGAATATTAATATATATATTTAGTAATATTTTTTGACGAACCGATATTACATGACACGAACTTAGACGTTCCTGGTGGGGCGATCTCTCTTTTGGTCTAGTCTTAAAAGAGAATATATTTGCTATCCATTTGGAGGGATTTAAGTGGCACTCTCTTTATTATTCGTAGTCATTATTTGATAATGACATATATTAACATAAACAATTGAAACATAACCGGTTTAAGAAATGACAGAAAAAATTTATTATAGAAATTGTAATCAATTGGCAAATGTGCTGGGATTCTTTAGTAATTATAAACGAGTATTAACTTTTGTGAAATAGCATGTAGCATTCAGAATATTGAGTTGTCAATTATATTAACCAACGTAAAGTGGAACATGAACTGCTTTTACTTGTTTTTAACGCAAAGTCTAAACCGTAATTGCTTCTTAATTTTTGCTCAATACAACACAATTTACCTGTTCTTGCTTCTATCTATCTTAGAAAGCATCCTTTAATTTTTTTTTTCATAATAATAAACTCTACTTTAAATGGTAATATTAGCGAGCAGATATATTCAGCGCGGAGCTAGTATATTATTATCAATTTAGCAGATTCAATAGCTTTGTTTATACCTTATATTTTTATTAAGAATTTAATTATATATATATATATATATATATATATATATATATATATTTAATTATGACCAACTCCGCCTATAAATATATTAATTGTCTTGGTCACAACTCACAAAGTTGTTGTTGAGCTAGAACAATCACTTTTGGATCAATTAGGTGATCTTTTAGTTAACTTCAAGAATGCTTCAATTTATCCCATCATTTTATTCCAGTCGCAGGGCACGTGACCGCCTAACCCCTTTCTACTTTTGTTGAAGTTTCCATTTTCCACATGAAAAATTAATGTCATTGTAATTTTTCGTTATTTCTAGATTTCCCCCCCAAAAGATCTACTTCTTTTACTTCTGTCTCCTGACGACTTTTCCTACTGATAATTTTTAGTCATTTCTGGACTGCACTCTACACCCTTTGACTGTTCTTCAACACTTTGATAAATCTGAGCCTCCATATTTCGATTTTTCTTACTCCCCACTCAAAAGTTCGAATCTTTCCTTAGTGGGGTTCTAATTTCAAATTGTTTTTATCTTATTATTTGCTTTTGGAATTGGTCAAAATTCAACACCCTTGTAGTTTTATGTTCTTATTTTGAAGGGTTTTGGTTATTTTGACCTGAAATTGGTGAAGTTCAGTTTATAATCCAACTTTGAAGACCATATTGCAGGTTCTTGATCCTCCTTTTGATCTGCAAGCTACTGTTTTTATGTCAGTTTTTTTTTTTGTAATTAACTATTAGATTTAACGAGTTGGACTCATTTGTTGTTTTTGATAGAGTTGGTGTCTTATAGAAATAGTGCTGTTATAGTAACTTAGTTATGGCTTCATGTAAAAAAGCAAGAATAAAAGATGCTGCTTTTAGGCGTTTAGCATCTTTAGCACTGATAACTGTATTTGGAGTAGTTTTGCTGTTAATTCTTCTTAGGACCAATACGGTTTCTAATTTGATTAACAGTTATACTAATGAGAGTGGTGAAAGTTTTGAAAGTATTGAAGAAGTTGAGGATACGAATACACATCTAACTAGGATTCCGAAACTCCCCTTGCAAAATGAGCTGTCAATTCTTTTGAGCAAGAGAAATCAGATGCCGCCAAGGAACTTGAATTTGTATCCAAAATTAGCTAAGGATCATGTTGTTGTTGTTTTGTATGTTCATAACCGACCCCAGTATCTTCAGATCGTGATCGACAGCCTTTCTCGCGTAGAAGGAATCAGTGAAACTTTGCTTATTGTTAGTCATGATGGATACTTTGAAGAGATGAACAAGATTGTGGAAAGCATTAAGTTTTGCCAAGTGAAACAAATATTTGCCCCTTACTCGCCACACATCTTTTCCAATAGCTTTCCTGGTGTATCTCCTAAAGATTGCAAAGAAAAAGTTGATCCAGTTGAGAAACATTGTGAGGGAACGCCTGATCAGTATGGAAACCACCGGTTGCCAAAAATTGTCTCGTTGAAGCATCATTGGTGGTGGATGATGAATACTGTCTGGGATGGACTAGAGGAGACACGTCATCACTCAGGTCATATTCTTTTCATAGAAGAAGATCATTTCATTTATCCCAATGCATATCGCAATATGCAGTTACTTGCAGAATTGAAGTCAAAAAAGTGCCCCAACTGTTATGCTGCCAATCTTGCGCCATCTGAAGTGAAGTCGAGGGGAGAAGGATGGGAATGTTTGGTAGCTGAAAGGATAGGGAATGTGGGTTATGCATTTAACCGGACAGTGTGGAGGAAAATTCATAAAAAGGCAGCAGAGTTTTGCTCTTTTGATGATTACAATTGGGATATAACAATGTGGTCGACAGTTTATCCTTCGTTTGGTTCTCCAATTTACACGCTACGAGGGTCTAGGACCAGTGCGGTTCATTTTGGGAAATGTGGTTTGCATCAAGGTCATAATCGTAATGTAGCTTGTATGGACAATGGTGGTGTGAATATTGTTGTTGATGAAATTGATAAAGTTGCAAATATCAAACCAGAGTGGGAAGTTCGTAAATATGAGCACCAAGCAGGATATAAGGCTGGTTTCAAGGGCTGGGGAGGCTGGGGAGATGTACGGGATCACGAATTGTGTATGGAATTTGCAAAAATGTATATCTGAGGGTGGCCATCTGCTTTCTGAAGAGTGGCACTCAGAGCTTCACGAAACTACTTTTGAGGTTTGGATCTTTGGGTTTCCCACGCGATCATTCTTAATATAACACGTGTGTAAAATTTTAGGAATTACTTAAAATCATGTTTCACATTCACAGGCTAGCTTTTCTTGAATGCACGCAAAATTTTGTTCTATATTGTTCTGTGTTAAAGTTTGCAACTTTGCTGAAGAGAAGCTTTTTTCCCTTCAAGGTTCTTTGCTTTAGGTCGGCAGGTAGTGCTAGTCTGCTAGAACACACACACACACAAAAATATTGTATACGTGCTAAAGAGCAGGGATCCTTGTTGCAGAAATTAGAATAGATTTTCATATAGGACCAAGCATTACAGGGTTCTTTAGGTAATTTACTGTTCTGTTAAGCATCTAAACTAAATTCTGTTCACAAAGCTAACTGTGCCTTTTCTTTCCATATAAGCCAGCTAAGGTTGTCTTAGTGCTATCAAAACATCTCATTGAACAATAAACGCCATCCTTTTGAAATTTGGATATATTTGTTTCTATAGAAGTTCCACAGAATCTCATGTTAACCATTGCATCATCATCCGTTAGGCTGATACCGCTCTGTTTCCCTTCTTCGTAATCTGTTCATGTATTTCCTAGGTCTTTGATGGTGACCTTTATATTCTGCTATTTATAGTAAGTTTCTCAACTACAATGAGCAAATAGTATCACCAATACTTTTGAATTGATTCTACAATAAAAATGGCAGCAAATTGTGAGGATACAACGGGATCTTTTAAGCATCGGGTAAAGTGCTTCAGGTTGCGGTCATTTTTCCCCATTAGAAATTGCAAGTAGTTCTCTAAATCAGATTTGGCTAAATTATTAGGTTTGTAAAGGAAGAAATTTTAAAATGAGCTAATTCTCACCTTGTTTCTTGTCATACATTCTTAAATGCTTAACAACAACAACTACCCAGTATAATCCCACAAAGTGGGGTCTGGGACATTCTTAAATGCTTAGTTTTTGTTCAATTAAACAGCTTCCTATAATGACTGCTTAACTCTTTAGGATTGATGCAACAACACTGATTGATTCTTTCTTCATATGAGAACAAAAGAAACATCTAGAATATGGCCTTCTGGTGTAACAACCTTGGGAATCAAGGTTCAAATCCTAGTAGGGACGACACTAGGTGAATTCTTCCCATCTGCTTATATATTAGTAGTTGCCTAGTACTTGTGTTGGTGGAAGGTAACAAGTATCCTGTGGATTAGTTGAGGTGCGGCAAATTGATCCTGAAACCACCGTTATATAAAAGGTCACTAGAATATAAACTTATGCCTGGAAAATGTAACAGAAGTGCATGCCTTTATGCATGTCACAAAATTGAGAAGGATTTTAACATCTACGAAGGGGATAAGTAGAGTTAAATCATGGTGTATCCCCAAGAACTAAAGCAATCATGAAATCACTCTTTGCTTTAGTGGTAATCCAACCGGACAGTGAATATTGAATGTCAGTGCCTATCAGCTTAAATACCTCCTTTTCTGGTTATTTGCACTTTTCGATAAGAATTCACAATCTGCTGATATTAAATCTCTTTTCCAGCTGTGGCATCTCTGTAAATTCTGTTCATTTGACGTTAGAGCAGATCAACCTTGAATGTTCCTTCTGCGTATTCAGTTGTTGTCTTCATGAATCTTTGGTTTTGGGAATGTCTTGCATGTTACAGTCATCGATTTATCTCTCGTGTCAACTGAAATGAACTTGAAGGTTTTCGTCTTTCTTAGTTTCTTTCACTCTAATGCCTGTTGAGCCAACTGTTTATTTAAGCTGACAGTTTGTTTTTTACGGCAGCTTTTGGTTTTCATTGCGAATGGGGTCCGAATGTTCTGTTGTTTGTGAATTTATTTCCATGTATGGCTTCTCAAAAGTAGTAGAGCATAGTGTGGTTGCATGCAAAAATTTCCAGTATGTATATGAGCTCATATCTGGGAGGCTATGTTAAGGCAACCACATTTGTTGTTGCATTCTTGTTAGGGATGCTTGGATTAATGGTTGGAGTTTCATTGTTTGGTAATAGAGTCTATTTTTGTTTTGTTTATTGCAATGGATGGAGCTGTTTTTAATCCAAAAGGCATGACTTTCCATTGAAAATGGTGATTGGGTGTGCGTTTTTACGTTGCTCTTTTATGTTTTTGTTTGTTGAGGGGAGATGGTCATTTCAGCCATTTCTTTGTTTAGAGGAACCAAGTTGTACTATTTCTAGTCTGTACTCTCCTACTTGGTTTCCCACTTTCCCTATGTAAAACAAACAACCCCAAGAATAATAAGCACCATGTGTAATAGTTTCCTACTCTCATGATAAGAATAGGTCGGCGCTTAAGGGTGTCAAATGGACTGGTTGGATTGGTTTTGAATAGGCCAAAGAATAGGTTGACGCTAGGGGTGTCAAATGGACGGGTTTGATTGATTTTGGGCGGCTCAAAGTTACTTGAGCTAAAATAGGATAAATTTTGGGTCTTGTCCAACATGCCCAACTTTTATCAAGCTTTAACTAATGTGTATTATTTAAATTTTTTTTTCTTTTGTTAAGTCATATATAACATATCAAACAAAAAATAATTATTTTAAAGAAATTTTAACAAAGTCGCTCATGGATCAATTTGGGTTAAAATTTAGCTCAACTTTAAAGGGTGATGATACAGTTGCTCACAAAAATAAAACTATTTATCCTTATTTGCCTACTTATTTTTCTATCCATTAAACTAATTACATTTCTAGTATACTCATAATCATTTTTGTGGGGGACTTTTTATTTTTTCTCCAATTATTTTTTGTTTCTATGCTTCTTTTCTTTTTTTTTTTTCTCTTTTTCTATTCATTTATTTTTGCCTAAATTGTATTATTGTTATTTTTACCATAACTTATTTTACACTCAATTTTGACTCCCTCTTTATTTTTTTCTTTATTTCTTGTTCCTTTTCTATTTCCATTTAACTCCTTTTTTTATTTTCTTTATTTCTTGTTCCTTTTTCTAACTTCATTTAACTTCTTTTTTTATAATTATTTTTTTCTTCATAATCTAATTTTATTTACTGTTTTTACTATATTTTATTATTCTTGTTTTTATACAATAAGAAAACATAATTGATATAGTAAATATTTGTTCACCTTTTTTTAATATAACTAGTATAATATATATTTTGTCTTTTTTCTCGTATTCTAATTCAATTATCCAACTGAAATAATATCAGTTGTAACTTGATCTAGTTCGATGAATATCACATTGACTGTTGTTGAGCACTATATATTATATAATTAGATTCTAAGAATCAACACGTGATTGTCATGCAAACCTTGATCTCCATCCCTACAAATTTTAGTACACGCTCTACCATTTTCAACAACACAACCAGATATGGAGCAAAGAAAAAACATAATCTACGGCCACCAAATCTCCATATATATTAGTTAGAGTAGAAATGATAATAAAATATTAGAAAATGCAAGAAAAGTATAAGTAGCAAAAAAGACTTGTAGACTTGTAGTACCATATGATACCAATATATGATTGCTCTAGAATGTTGTTACAACTATATGCGACTATACTACTGTACCAAAATATTAAAGGATGCAATAAAAGTATAAAAAATTACATGCTCGTATTGCAAGCTAAATATTCGCAAAGCAACTTGCTCATTCCGTATACTAACATGATATATGGTTTTATGGGGTCGTTCCAATAATTATCTATAACTATAAAAACTATTATATAATACACATAATTTATGTTCATCGGCACAAAAAAATTCTAGCATTGCAAATTATGTTCATATAAATAATTTCATAATAGAATTCACTTAAAATGTAGCTAAAACAACAACAAAAAAATGTTCAAACTACCATATGATACCAATATGGCATATAAATATACCAATATAGTATACAATTTTACTAGTTAATTTTCGGCAACTATATGACTATACTACTATTACATAACACACATACATAAAGAGAAAAATAAAAAAAGTAGCGTACTACATATTAATATGTAAAGTATTTCAAGATTTGTAATATATTACTATTATTAAAAGAAAATCAAATAGTGTACCAATTAAATGCAGCTACTATAACAAAAAATGATTCAACTAGCATATGATACAAATATAATATATAGCTACACTAATATGGTATATAATTGTACGGGGTCGTTTCAACAATTGCATATAACTATAAAACTATTACATAATACACAAAAATCTATGTCCATAAGTACAAGAAAATCCAACACAGCAAAACATGATCATATAAATCATTTCAGAATAGAATTCACCTAAAAATGCAGCTAAACACAACCAAAAAATATTTCAACTACCATATGATATCAATATGACATATAATTATACCAATAGGGTATACAATTTCTACTAATTAATTCCATATAACTATATATAACTATACTAGTATTACATAATACGCATGAATAAAGAAAAAAACAAAAAAATATTGTACCACATATTAATATAATAATGTATTTCAGGATATTATACTATAAAACTATTGTATAAAACAAACACATAAAGAAAAAGTCAGAACGATTGCATAATACGTCGGTCCACTAACGCCTTATTTTCCTATTTATAACCCACACTTACTTCAACCTTTTCCATCTCTCATACAGAAATTGCTTTCTGCGTCTGCTCATTGCAGCTTAAATTAACGGAGAAAGGAAGAGGGGAGGGGGGCATCAAATGGATTTTTGTTGACACACGCAGAAAGGAATTTTTTTAAAATTTAAGATATTGTTTTATTCTATCGTTACTAAATAAAAATCAAACAGTGTACCAATTTAATGTAGTTAATATAATTAAAAAATATTTTAACTAACATATAATACCGATATAGTATATAGGTATACTAATTTGGTATACACTTGTATACAAAGGTAACAAAAGAAATAAACGTAACTTTTGAGTTAGGAATTTAAAGTTAAAAATTCTGTCTCTAGACTAGGGCAATCGACGATATTTAAGTAAACCTACGTCGACGGCGGCGGCCATGGCTAGAGTGTTAGATAATACGCTTAACGCTAGAGGGGGGGGGGGGGGTGAATAGCGTTATAATAAAAATTAGTGTAAACTTGCGGAATTTAAAAATTGCAGGAAATAAATAAGTGCGATAAGTAAATAAATTAGAACAAACGCACCGATGTATCCTGGTTCACCACAACCCGTGGCTAGTCCAGTCCCCGAGAGACTCTCTCGAGATTTCCACTAACTTGTTAAGCTTACGGGTGCTCAACAAACCGTTACAACTTGAGGACACAAGCCTCAACAACCTTTGCTCGGAGATACAACACTCCAAGACTTCAACCAAGGAAACACAAGTTCCTTCTTACAACACAAGGGACTAACACTTCCCTTCAAGTGTACAAAAACACTTGGCACTCAAACAAGACACTCCTTTAAGAGTAGATATGAGTAAAAAGAATACGCTCAAGATCGCAACAACTTTCGACAAGAATTTGGCTCTCAAAAGCTTATGTAATGAATATAAAATGATAAGCAATAAAGTATGCAAGCTTTAGCAATTGTATGATCAGTTGTTGTGTTTAGAAGACTGAATTGAAGCTGTATTTATAGTTGAAAAACTTTATATTACCATTGCCTAATTGCCAATTAAGAATTGCTGATTTTACTCTGTGACAATCGATTGTCAAATTACCACAATCGATTGTTTGCCAGTTCTTCCAAAAATCAATCCCAGATTTTACGCATAACAATCGATTATCTAAGATCAATAATCGATTACTGGCAACGTTCAAAAAATTATTTCCAGATTTTACTAATCTACAATCGATTACTCAGCAACGTTCAAAAAAATCCTTTCCAGATTTTAATTAAAACAATCGATTATAGGAAATCAATAATCGATTACCTGACAGTATTTGAAAATATTTTGGCAACGGTCAGTTATACAATCGATTATACTAAGTTAACAATTGATTATATATCAGTCTTGAAAAATCAATTTAGACACTGCCTCTTGACAATCGATTGTTATAGGTTCACAATCGATTATTTAATTACTTTGAAAAAGTTTGGAAGACACTGCCTCAACACAATCGATTGTCATAAGTTCACGATCGATTATTTTGTAGCTTTGAAAAATCTGATGGACATTGTCTCTTCACAATCGATTGTTTTGAGCTTTGAAAAACTTTGATGGTCACTGCCTCAACACAATCGATTGTCATAAGGTTCACAATCGATTGTCATGCGGATTTGAAAAATCTGATGCTCACTGCCTTAACACAATCGATTGTCATAAGTTCACAATCGATTGTCAAGCAGCTGACTTAAACATAATCGATTATCATAATTACATAATCGATTATCTTAGTCCAGATTTTAGAGGCATGTTTAAAAATCATTTAGACTAAAGTAAATATGCATTATTTAAAATCATTTTGCTCTAAACTAAATATGCATGATTTGTTAAAAATATTTTTACGAGAGAAGCCAGGTCTTGAGTTTAAGTTGTCGGATCAAGATCACAATTAAATACCGACTCATATAAAACTTAATCTCGATCTTTGTCTTGTGCTTGAATCTCGTTATATATCAATTTTGCGCTTGTGCTTGGACCTCGTCATATGTCAATTTGCGCATAGTTTGTCATTCATCAAAACCTACAAATATGAACACACGTTTAGTATAATGCCTTGAGAACGTGTTTCCAACAATTTCCCCCTTTTTGATAATGGCAAACTTTAAGCGGGATATGCATACGATTCAAGACAAGTAAAGATATGCAACAAGTATATAGATATGCAAATTGTTCCCCCTCAATATATGAATTCCCCCTCAATTTATGCCGATAAGTATTGAGAGTGCATACCCGTTATCTTCCCCTTTTGCCATTAGCAAAAAAATATAGAATAATTAAAAAACTTATTTATTTATTAATAAAAAACGGTTACATAACGGGAACAATAAAAACATAGAACAATAAAATAGAAAAACAAATAAAGAAATTATTCATCATCATTTCCCGCCTTATCATCCGGCACTGCTTCATAGGGAACAAGACCGGCATATGGATAATGAACATGGTCAAAATATCCATGGATCTCATGTGTCAATTGACCGACAGAGGTGGTCAATGAAGCAATTTGGTCGGAAATGGATTGAAGAGTAGGTTCTTGAGGCTGACGCGATTGACGGGTTGGAGGAGGAGCAGGAGCTGCATGATCACCGTCATGGGGAAAGGAGGATTCTGAAATTTCCCACTTCTTGGTGCTCTTTTTAAGAGGACCGATGGAAGTGTTGAACCCGGAAGCTTTAAGAAAGTTGATAATAAGGAGGGCATAGGGAAGAGGTCTATCATCTCCGATGGCATCAAGCATGTGAATCTTGACGAACTTACACCAATTGATGTGAGCTCCGGTTATGATGGCATGCATGAGCTTAGCGTCCTCTTGGGAAAGAGTGGTATGATTGTGCTTCCGAGGCTTGAGGACTCGGGTGATGAAATAGAAAATCAAACGATACTCGGGGAGCATTCCCGTGATAGTAGGGCGCCGAGTAGATAGATTAGGATCATAAGATGTAAGACCTATTTGGTTTAGGAGAATTTTCTCATAAAATAAGGCGCCGGCCTCTCTAATGTAGCGAGTAATGTTTTTGCCACTTCGAGGAAGATGGGCAATGGAATGCAAGTTTTCATTGGACAAAAGAATTTGAACACCATTAATATTTGACACAAGTTCACCATCGTCATCCTCATGAAGGTTTGAGTAAAACGCTTGAATCAATGGAGGATTAATATAAGGATAGGTAAGATATAAAGTCAAGAAGTTGACATTCCTTAAGAATGTTTGCAGCGGGGGCATATGATTCAAGATACTTGCTTGTTGAAAAGCGAGGAGGAAGAATGTCGCGCTTTTTGAATTTTGTCAAAAATCTAGTAAGCTCGGTTTCAGTATTGAATTATAAAATAGACCCATCTTGATAAGGGAAATTTGGAGGTGGAGGAGCAGAAGAAGATGCACCTTGTCTACCTGAACGGGAACGTTTAGAGTGTCTGCCCGACATTTTCAAAAAGTAGTAATGAACTTTGTAAGAAACTTGGAAGATTTTTGAAGGTTTGGGAGCAAAGATTGATGCTTGAGTGAATAAAATTGAATACTTGTGATGCCTATTTATAATGGGAAGAATGGCATTTCATTTATGATGAAAATCTGCAGAAATTTATGAGCCAAAACAGTCAGAAACGGTAAAAATAAATTGCACTGACCGTTAGACAATCGATTGTTGAAACGAAATAATCGATTGTTGAGCAGATTTTGACTTGAACTCGGAACTGACACAAAATCGATTGCAGGACCCAAATGGTAACAAATATTTGAATTACTGACAAAAAATAATCGATTGTTGAATTATGATAATCGATTGGTGTGATACAATGAGCACGGTGATTTTCTGACTCGGAAAATAATCGATTATATTTATGAAACAATCGATTGCTTTAGGAAAGCAGTACTGAATGGCTGAGACGGTAATCGATTATACAGTTAAAAAATCGATTATTAAACACAAATGCATAATAAGCATCAAACATAAATAATCGATTAGTATACTTGCTAATCGATTATCCGCACAGTAAAATAATCGATTATTTGCTGTGACAATCGATTGTTCTATGCCATTTCTTTATAATTCCCCCTGCCTTTAGGGCGATACCTGCAAAAGAGAATTAGACGTCTCCGACGCTCAAGTTAGTAATTTGTAACGAAATAATGCAATGAGAACGTGATCTCTTATGAAGTGTGTCCTAAGGTGTTCTTAAGAGAGTTTCGGGTACTTACCTTTTCTCCGATGTCGCCAATTACCTGTTCGAGAGGGTGATCTTTGATTGTCCTCCACTCGTTAGGCATTTTCGTTTCTTTCTCCAATTGTGGCGTTTCCTCTGTTGATTGTTCCAAGATTTCATCTTGAATTTCCTTAGGAGTTTCCTCTTGTACTTTGTCTTTTAAACTATTTAAAATACCTGCAAGATCAGAACAAGAATCCTTTCTCGCCAAGCGAGCATTATTTTCGAAAAACACAATATGAGGGGATTCCTCCACAGTTTGGGTTCTATTATTAAATACCCTATATGCTTTGCTACGTGAAGAATACCCAATAAAAATTCCCTCATCGGATTTGGCATCAAATTTTCCCAATTGATCTTTTCCATTGTTATGAATAAAACATTTACAACCGAATACTCTAAAATGGGAGATATTTGGTTTCCTTCCCTTGTAGAGTTCATAAGGGGTTTTCATGAGTATTGGCCTTATGACTACTTTATTTAAAACGTAGCATGCGGTACTCACGGCATCCGCCCAAAAATGTTTGGGAATCTTAGCCTCTTCGAGCATGGTTCTAGCCATCTCTTCGAGACACCTATTTTTCCTTTCCACCACCCCATTTTGTTGTGGTGTTCGTGGAGCGGAAAAGGTATGCTCGATACCGAGTTCGTCACAAAAGTCCGCAAAGAGATTGTGATCAAACTCTCCCCCATGATCACTTCTGATTGAAGTGACGGTTGTTTCCTTTTCGTTTTGAACACGTTTAAGAAAATATTTAAAATTCTGAAAAGCATCACTTTTATGGGCAAGAAATAAAGTCCAAGTAAATCTGGAATAATCATCAACAATAACAAAAGCATAGCGATTTCTACCAAGACTTTCAATGCGAGATGGTCCAAACAAATCCATGTGAAGCAATTGCAATGGTCTAGTAGTTGAAACAATATTTTTCGATTTAAAAGATGCTTTTGTTTGCTTCCCTTTTTGACAAGAATCACAAATAGAGTCATTTTCAAATTTCAAATTTGGAAGACCAACAACTAAATTTTGTGAAACCAATTTGTTCAAAAGATGCATGTTGATGTGAGCTACTCTACGATGCCATAACCAAGAATCATCCTCTTTGCTCATTAAAAAATTCACATATTCGGGTGAAGAATTTGCAAGATCAACCATATAGATGTTATCCATTCTAAAACCACGAAGGATAATTTTAAAATCGCTACGTCTAAAAACTAGGCATTCATCCGAATCAAATAAAACAAGATTTTCCTTGTCACATAATTGACTTATGCTCAAGAGATTATGTTTTAAACCTTTCACAAGTAATATATGCTTAATGGAAGAAACTTCATCCTTACCGACCGATCCGATGCCGATAATCTTTCCTTTGTTGTTATCACCAAAAATAACACTTCCCCCTTCCTTGTGTTCTAGTTGAAGGAATTTGGATTCGTCTCCCGTCATGTGCTTGGAGCATCCACTATCAAGGTACCATAGTACACTTGATCCCTTCAAACATACCTACAAAACAGATTAATGAGTTTTAGGTACCCATGCCATTTTGTGTCCTTGGGGGTTAGGCAAATCATAGTGATGTGATTGAGTGTTATGTCTATGTCGTGTAAAACAAGCAGGAGCAATATGTCCAATTCGTCTACAATAATGACAAGTCACGTTAGGATTATGCATCTTTCTAGGTTGACAGTAATTGGACGGACGAAATTCATTTACTCTATTCTTGACAATATGACTATTGCGCAAATCATTTCTCCTACCATTTGTTCTAGGATATGCATCATTTCTAGAATAGTTGTTTCTAGGTTGGAAGTCATTTCTAGGTGTTCTAAAAGGTTCAAAATTCCTTCAGTGTTTGGCCTAGAATGTGCATTATTTCTAGCATGATTATTTCTAGGTTGTGATTGATGAAAACCATTTCTAGGTTTGTTGTATCTAGGATGAACATTTGTTTTATTTATCCTAGGTTGAGCCTTAGGTGGTTGGTGTTGGCTTCAACTTTCTCTTTAGGCTCGTTTCTAAAACCTATGCCATGCTTGGTCGACTTCAAATTAACAAGCACTTCATTTAAATTTTTATGAGAAGAGTTAAACTTATCTAAGGTGCCCTTAAGCCTTTCTACTTCATTTTTGAGATGCATGCAAGAAGTACAATTTCTAGAACTCTCGGGCTTGTCGGCGCTTCTCTTGCCAAAAAATTTGTTTTCCTCTTTCAACTTCTCATTTTCTAAAATCAGTTTTTCCAATTCCTTTTCTTTAAAAGAGAGTTGTTTTTGAAAATCTTTTTCTTTTAAAGAAGCATTTTCCTTTATACTCTTAACAGTTTTTGAAGCTTTAATAAATTTGCTATACAACTCATCAAAAGCATTTTGCATTTCTTCAAGGGAAAAGAAATTTTTGGAAGAAATTTGACATACCTCTTCTTTGTTGTCTTCTTGTGCCATAAGACAAAGATTTGCGGCTTCGTCTTCTTCTTCCTCACTTGACTCGTCACCGGAGTCGCCTCCCCAAGATATGTATGCTCGTTGCTTCTTGAAGGGTTTCTTCTCCTTTTTAGCATTTGGGCAATTTGATTTAATGTGCCCGGTTTCTCCGCACTCATAGCACTTTATTTGATCTCCTTGCTTTTTGCCCTTTCATTCATACTCTTTTCGCATGAACTTTTGAAATCTCTTGATAACGAGTCCGAACTTGTTGTCTCCGTCCTCATCATTTTGAGGTTGGCTTGTGCTTGCCTTGAGAGCGATTCTTTGCTTCCTTTGATCATCAACAAGAGGGTTAAGTATAGTAGATTCATAAGTTTTAAGATTACCTCTTAATGCGTCGATGGTGACATTTGACATGCCAATGGATTCTTGAATCGCGTCGGCCTTGGATCGCCATTCCGGAATGAGACTTCGGAGAATTTTTTGGACAAGTTCCTTATCCGTGAAGGTCTTCTTAAGAGCATGTAAATCATTTACGATTTTTGAAAATCGTTCAAACATCTCATCGACCTTTTCGCCTTCCTTCATGTGAATCAATTCATATGTATGGGTTAGGAAATCAATTTTGGCTTCCCTTACCTGGTCCGTACCTTCGTACGTAATTTCCAGCTTGTCCCACATTTGCTTCGCCGTTGTGCAACAAGATATCTTCCTGTAATCATCAGCATTTACAGCACAATATAATAAATTAATAGCTTTAGCATTATTTTGCACCTTTCGGATATTATCCGCATCGTATTCATCTTCGGACTTTGGGACCCATTCATTTTCAACCTTCTTGGTTGGAATTTGTTCTCCATTCATTATGACCTTCCAAAGATGAAAACTATTTGATTGTACAAATATTCTCATCCTCTCCTTCCAGTATGTATAATTTGTACCATCGAATAGCGGTGGTCGGATGGAGCATTGTCCTTCACCTATTCCTGCAAAAGAATCACGAGTAGAAGCCATGGATGTTTCTCTCAAACGGTTAAGTCTTCAGAGAGTTGGGCTCTGATACCAATTGTTAGATAATACGCTTAACGCTAGAGGGGGGTGAATAGCGTTATAATAAAAATTAGCGTAAACTTGCGGAATTTAAAAATTGCAGGAAATAAATAAGTGCGATAAGTAAATAAATTAGAACAAACGCACCGATGTATCCTGGTTCACCACAACCCGTGGCTAGTCCAGTCCCCGAGAGACTCTCTCGAGATTTCCACTAACTTGTTAAGCTTACGGGTGCTCAACAAACCGTTACAACTTGAGGACACAAGCCTCAACAACCTTTGCTCGGAGATACAACACTCCAAGACTTCAACCAAGGAAACACAAGTTCCTTCTTACAACACAAGGGACTAACACTTCCCTTCAAGTGTACAAAAACACTTAGCACTCAAACAAGACACTCCTTTAAGAGTAGATATGAGTAAAAAGAATACGCTCAAGATCCCAACAACTTTCGACAAGAATTTGGCTCTCAAAAGCTTATGTAATGAATATAAAATGATAAGCAATAAAGTATGCAAGCTTTAGCAATTGTATGATCAGTTGTTGTGTTTAGAAGACTGAATTGAAGCTGTATTTATAGTTGAAAAACTTTATATTACCGTTGCCTAATTGCCAATTAAGAATTGCTGATTTTACTCTGTGACAATCGATTGTCAAATTACCACAATCGATTGTTTGCCAGTTCTTCCAAAAATCAATCCCAGATTTTACGCATAACAATCGATTATCTAAGATCAATAATCGATTACTAGCAACGTTCAAAAAATCATTTCCAGATTTTACTAATCTACAATCGATTACTCAGCAACGTTCAAAAAAATCCTTTCCAGATTTTAATTAAAATAATCGATTATAGGAAATCAATAATCGATTACCTGACGGTATTTAAAAACATTTTGGCAACGGTCAGTTATACAATCGATTATACTAAGTTAACAATCGATTATATATCAGTCTTGAAAAATCAATTTAGACACTGCCTCTTGACAATCGATTGTTATAGGTTCACAATCGATTATTTAATAACTTTGAAAAAGTTTGGAAGACATTGCCTCAACACAATCGATTGTCATAAGTTCACAATTGATTATTTTGTGACTTTGAAAAATCTGATGGACATTGTCTCTTCACAATCGATTGTCATTAGCTTCACAATCGATTGTTTTGAGCTTTGAAAAACTTTGATGGTCACTGCCTCATCACAATCGATTGTCATAAGGTTCACAATCGATTGTCATGCGGATTTGAAAAATCTGATGCTCACTGCCTTAACACAATCGATTGTCATAAGTTCACAATCGATTGTCAAGCAGCTGACTTAAACATAATCGATTATCATAAGTACATAATCGATTATGTTAGTCCAGATTTTAGAGGCATGTTTAAAAATCATTTCGACTAAAGTAAATATCCATTATTTAAAATCATTTTGCTCTAAGTTAAATATGCATGATTTGTTAAAAATATTTTACGAGAGAAGCCAGGTCTTGAGTTTAAGTTGTCGGATCAAGATCACAATTAAATACCGACTCATATAAAACTTAATCTCGATCTTTGTCTTGTGCTTGAATCTCGTTATATATCAATTTTGCGCTTGTGCTTGGACCTCGTCATATGTCAATTTGCGCATAGTTTGTCATTCATCAAAACCTACAAATATGAACACACGTTTAGTATAATGCCTTGAGAACGTGTTTCCAACGTAGAGGGCGAGGAAGATCGAAGAAACAAACAATTGTAACAGTGAGAAGCTCAGTCGGTGCTAGGGTGATAGCTGAAAGGCTAGAAAATGGAAGTGAACGAGTGATTGCACCATTAGCAATTCAATTTCTACCTCTGTCTTCGTTAATTTCGACAAGCAAAATGACCACCGGAGCTAGGAAATTGAACATAAATGAATCGTTGCAACTGCAATTGCCAGGAATTAATGAAGAACAACAACCAACGTAGCTCAAATAGCCAGATTTGAGGAAACCTGAGTAGACATCAAAGGGCCAGGGTCTAAATAGCACCTGGTCTGGGATACTCAATCGAAATCAAGTAGCAACTAACGGTATGTCACTTGATTATATACCACCAGATTTAGTTGATAGGAGTCTAATGGTCAAGCTTGATAAGGAAGAGACAAACAGAGAAGCTGATAAATGGAAGGTTGCTTTAGTAGTTTATGTGATAGGCGAAACACTAGGATATAACTACATGATACGATATGTGGCTCATAATTGGAATATGGTAGCTGAGCCTGAAGTGTATTATCATGAAGAATGGTATTATATTGTTAAATTCAAGATGATGATTGATCTAAATGAAGTGTATGCATGCCTTTAAAGCATCAACAACAAACCTATGATCTTGAAACAATGGTGCCTTGAGTTGGATTTTAAAGTTGAATTCCTTACAGAGCTGCCTTTGTGGGTTAAATTTCCAAGCCCACCTATGAATTGCTGGAATTGAGCTTCATTGAGCATGATAGCTAGTGCGATTGGAGTGTCAATGTATGCAAATTAATGCATATCAAAGAAAAACAAAATATCATTTACTAGAATGCTCATAAAGATCAATGTCACCAAGCCATTACCAGATGAAGTAACTATAATGGATCAATCATGGAAAACATTTCAACAATCAGTTCTATTTAAATAGAAACAAGACTATTGTGAAGAATGTCTAATAATAGGGCATAATCGTACAAAGCAGAAAATAAATATGTGAAGTATGAGGAACAAAGGCTTGCCCTTTCGGGTAGGGGTAAGGCTTGTCTACATATTACCCTCCCCAGACCCCACCTGGTGGGAGTATACTGGGTAGTTGTTGTTGTTGTTGTTGAGGAACAAAGGAATAACAACATTCAAAAGAGGAAGCAAAGTCCTAAGAAAATGGTGCAAACCTGGGTATCAAAAGAGGATAAAAGAGATACAGTTGAAGCTAATGTGAGAAGTAGGAAACTCAATATGCAGCAGGCAATCAAAAAGCTCAGCAGCCAACAGAGAGAGTGGATGCAGAGGAATTAAGCTCACAATCTAAAAAGAAGCATCTATTAAAAGGGAAGGCATCAAAAGAATTAATGGCCGATATGTGAAGCAGTTGATTGAAGCAGCTATTCTAGTGAGAAATGAATTTGAGATCCTGTTGTGTGAGGATGATGTGATGACAAAACTTCTACCTACTGATATAGGTGGAGGATTTATATGTCATCAATAATGACATGGTTAGTATGGAACATGGGGAGACTAAATAAGAGATATAAGCAGAAAGAATTAGCTAAGTATCTCAAAGAAAACAGAATAAAAGTAGCAAGATTAGTGGAGACAAGGGTGAAGGAGCATAGAGCACAAGCAATCTATAATAAAATTGTTCCAAGATGGGGATTTGAGAATAATTACCATCATGCATAGAATGCTTACAAGATTTGGCTGATCTGGGACACTAATGCTTACAAGATTGCAGTTTAGCACAACTATCCATTGTTCAGCGGTAAGCAAGAACCAACAAATAGATTGTGAAATGACAATAGTGTATGGATACTATACAATAGAGCAGAGGAGAGATTTATGGCAGCAATTGAACAGCTTGTCTCAAACAACTAAACCATGGATCATTTGAGGGGATTTCAACTCTACCCTAAGTCCACAAGATAGACTGAAAGGAGCACCAATCACTAGCTATGAGATAAAGGATTTCACATAATGCATTCAGCAATTGATGCTGAATGAATTGCCATAGAAAGGAGATCATTATACCTGGACAAATAAGCAACAAGGGAATGATATAATATGGAGCAGAAAATATAGAGCCTTTGGAATGCTTATTGGATGGTAAAATATGGCCATTGGCTTGATGAATATAAACTTCCACATATATCATAACATTGTCCTATGATGATAACTACTAATGTGAGGGAGCTAAGGATCAGACCAGCATTCAAATTTTTCAATGTATGGGCTACTCACGAGAATTTTCTTCACCTAGTGGAGGAAACCTGGAAAAAAAGATATCACTCGCACAAGATGAGGACTATATGGATTAAATAGAAGGAACGAAGGGAGAAGCTGAAAACATTAAATGAAACTGAATTTAAGGGTGTACAGCAAGAATTATTCAAGCAAGAGAAGATCTTCAAGAAATACAACTCAAGATAAGACACCAATACTTAGATGAGTTAGCAATAGAAGAAAATAAGATTATCTGCCAACTTGAAAAGTGGTCTATGATTGAAGAAAATGTATTGCAACAAAAATTCATGGCAAGGTGGATCAAACTTGGAGATGCTAATACAAGTTACTTTTCAGCTATTACAAAAGATAGAAAACAGAAGAGCTAGAGTCTCAAGAGGGAGGCAGACAAACAGAAGCAAGAGATAATACAGCTCTATAAGTCACTTATGGGGTCAACTTTGCATAATATGACAACAGTTAACAGGACAATCATGAGAAGAGAGAGTGTACTGAGCCATATTCAACAGCTCCAACTATGTGCAGAAGTGACAGAGGAGGAGATTTATTCATGACTTCATTCTATATGAGATGACAAACTCCACGTGTGGATGGATATAATGTTGTATTCTGCAGAAGAGCTTGGCCAGTCAGTAAAAGTTAAATCATTGAAGCGTGCAAGATTTCTTTACCATAGGCAAAATGTACAAAGAAAATAACTGTATAGTTGTCACCCTGATACCAAAGGTCGTCAACCCTGCTACAATCAAAGAGTGTAGGACAATTTCATGTTGCACCGTTCTATACAAGATCATAGAAAAGATCCTTGCAGGCAGAATCTAGAAGGTGATAGCATCCATTATCACTGAAACTCAATTAGGATTTATCCCAGGAAGGAAAGTAGTAGATAACGTGATTATGGCTCTTGAATTGGTGAAGTCCTATACAAGAAAACATGTATCTTCTGATGTATGATTAAGGTTGATATTTAGAAGGCATATGACACAGTGGATTGGAGATTTTTGGAATAAATGTTGACACAATTGCATTTCCCTAAAAAATTGTCAATAGGTGATGGAATGTGTTACTATTGTTAACTACTCCATAGTGATAAATGGAGAGCCAACCCCATCCTTTGATGCTGCCAGGTGAATTGCCATTCAGGTGTCTAGGAATTCCACTAGCTACTAGAAAGCTGAAATTGGTAGAATGGCAGCCTCTAATAACCAAAATCACAGTAAGAATATCATCATGGACGGCTAAGAAGATTTTTCATATGCAGGCATAGTACAACTAGTAAAGTCAGTGCTTTTTGGTATTCAATCCTATTGAACACAACTATTTATCATACCTGCTAAGGTGATGAAAGCCATATAGGGATATTGTGGAATCTCTATATGATCAGGAACAAATGAAATTACCAGAAAGTCATTAGTAGCTTGGAGTAGGATGTGCATACCAAAGTCAGCAGGAGGATTAAATCTAACAAATCTAAAAAAGTGGAATAAAGCAGCCATAAAAAAGATTTGTTGAGATTGGAATACTAAAAAGGATATTTTGTGGATCAAATGAATTTATAAATACTACATAAAAGAACAAACTTTGGAGAGTATAACTATCCCCCACAAGCTAGTTGGCTGATCAAGAAAATATTCAAAGCAAAAGATGATTTGAGCTATGTGCAACCAGAATATTTGAAGAACAAAAGCATGATCAGAAGTATATATTTGAAAATGGTTGGGAAGTTACCTAAAGTTAACATGGAAAAAAATCATGCGTAGCAATGAAGCAAGACCAAAAATAGTGTTTATAACGTGGCTATAACAAGAAGATAGGCTGCTAACTACTGCAAGATCGGAGTACTGGGGAATTCAAGTTGAAAATAACTATCATGTGTAAAGAGGTTGCTGAAACCAGGGATCATCTGTTTGCGGAATGTGCAGTTGGAAGACATGTTTGGAAGAAGCTAATGGAGTGGCTGCAAATTACTTGGGTGGACACATAGAACCAGATGCAACAATGGATTGAGCAGAACACAAAGGAAAAAACTACGAAGGCAAAGTTAATGAAGCTGGTGTTTACAGAATATGTTTATGCAATCTGGATAGAAAGGAGCAACAAGCTATTTGCTCGTAATAAAAATTCATGTGAAACAATGGCTAGAGAGATTTCATATCCTTGTCATGTTCAAGTCAATAGTAATACAACGATACTACTTAAAATGTATTGATTTCTTAGGTAAGCAATAGATATTGATAGCAAAGGCTGTGTTAAATAGATTACTGATAGAAGAGATGAGAGAAATCGACTGTGATATAAAGTCTGACTGATTTGTACATAATACTTTTGATTATTAATGAAATATTTATAATTACCAAAAAAATTGTACGCAAAGAGTTTAAAAAGATTTTTTTAAATTCAATTATTAAACCAAAATAATATTATATGCCAATAAAATTTTTAAATTTTTTTAAAAGGGTCTAATTGTGAGAGTATAGTATATCATTAGAATAAATTGTATACCAAAATAGTATATGGTATATTATTTTGGTATACAGTACGAATTCTTCTTTTCCAGTTCAACGCAATAAATTGTACACTATTGAATTAACCAAAATAGTATATAATATATCATTTTGGTATATAGAGGATTGGTTCATTCCTTAAAAAAAATTAGTAGTATACTATTGTAGTTAATTATATATTCTTGAATTAATTATTGTACACTAATAAAGTATACAATATACCATTCTGGCATACAGTAAAAATCTGTCTTCTTTGCTAGTTCAACTCAATTTCAACCCAAAATGTAAAAAGGACCAAATTATAACTATATACTATTATACTATATTGTATATTGTAATAGTATATGTTGGAACGATTATACTAAAATTATATGTTTGTAACTATTTGGGTATATAATACAAATTCGTCTTCTTCTCTAGTTTAACTATATTTTAACCCAAATTTCTAAAATCTACTACAAAATATCCACCAAATTGACTTAAAAATAACTACAACCTCCAATCAACTTTTCAAACAAACTCGTGCAGGATCGGATCAAAACAATTAAAAACTCAAACGAACCAAGTTATGAGTTTCAAGTTTCAAGGTCCTTCAATAGTGGATTAATAAATCTCTGAAATCTGCATCAAATGTACAATCTACACATCAAAAGAACAATAACTAATATACTTCAACAATAAAACAATATTATAAATCAGATTGGCATTTTGAACTCATTCATATGAAAAAAGATAATGATATAGTCATCCTTTTATGTATTTTATCTTTTCATGTATTACTTATTAAAAAATAACTTATTCTAGCATATAGTATATCAAAAATAAATTATTAGTAGCAGTTGAAGTATATCATTTTAGTATACTATGATACCTATATGGTATATATCATATACCGATACCGTATCATAGAAGGCCGGTTCATTTATTCAACAAAAAAGAGCACTCATCGGTCTTGTATGATAATCATATGGTACATATTATATATTGATACGCTATAATAAAGGCCTGGTTCATTTCTTCCAAAAATACATTTAGTCTTCTATAATATCCACATAGTATATATCATAAGTTGTTGGGATATCATAAAGGTTTGATTTATTCCTTTGAGAAAAACACTATAGTCCTCTATGATACAAACCCGGTATATATCATATACTAACATAGTATCATAGAGAACTGATTCATTCCTTAAAAAAACTAAAAACTCATTGGTCCCCCGTGATACCCATATGGTACATAACATATACTGTGAGGTTATCATATAGGATTGGTTTATTCCTACAAATATTAACAGCATGTTTTAATTAATTATATACTCCTGAATTATGTTGTATAACAATATGACCTACGACGTATCAAAATAGTATCTTGCGTTCTTTATCCAGCAGTATATTGTTACATTATACTATATGTTATACTAATAATCGTGGGGCAAGAACAACATTAGCGTACCTGTCAACGCAGCGAAAGAATTGTTGAACTCAGCACCAAAATGATTGCCCCAAATTGAACTTTGAATCACTATGAAACAAAGTTAATCTTCCACCGATGCCCTTACTTGTGTGTGCTTTTCGTTGGGAGAAGAAGAGAGTAAGAGAATTCTTACGGTAGAGAAAAAACCTTCACACCTTTTGTTCTATATTATCTCCTTCATATAAATAGGGAGAGTAATGCGGTTAAGGAAGATAACCCCCCACTCACCCACGTTATGGAGGTTAAGGAAGATAACTCCCTACTTATCCACGTTCAGGCAGTTAAGGAAGATAATCCCTCACTCACCCACGTTCAGGCAGTTAAGGAAGATAACCCCCCACTCATCCACGTTCAGGCGGTTAAGGAAGATAACCCCCCCCCCCACTCACCCATGTTCAGGCGGTTAAGGAAGATAACCCCCCGCTCACCTACGTTTAGGCTCGTGGAGAGGTTGTGGTCTAGTGGTAACTCCCCTTAACCTCTCTCCCTTATCTCTCTTAACCGGGTTGGGTAATCCCACATGGAGCAATCCATGACCCATTATCCAATATCTCTCACTTCGCTCATAGTGGGCTAGACCGATGTCTTTGACACACTTTTCATACCCGCAAATAGTTGGTGCGACCTGCAAGCACAAAGATCTATAATATTCCAAAACCAATTAAAGGTTGTACTAAAGCTCTATGTGGAAATCCAATCACATATGGAAATGATTCACTACTAGCATGGGGATATTATTACTCGAGGATATTATTACTCTCAATACCCTAGACATCATTCGCTATTGCAGTAGTTACTTATTCGATCCCACATCCTCAAAAGATGCAAACTCGAGTTCTCATATAACATTGTATCCACATTACACCCAATAACCTCATGGTAAGTGTAATGGTCGACCTATGAATACAAGTTAAATTACAAATTTTTAGCCGTCTTTCCTTTCTACTCGAATCTTTCCATTCCAAATCAACTGCATTGCCGAATCACTCATGGCTATTAGTAACATGCTAAAGTAGTAACACTGATTGGCACTTCAAGAAACAGTAAAAAGTTAAAGGGTATTCCAATAAAAGTTAGTGTAACTTCTTTGGGATCTCACACAATGAAGAAGCAGGGATTCATTCTTCATTATCCCGTGGTCGATAGCACACGTGGTATGAAACACATGTTACGGTGTTCTCACCTTATATTGGCCCGTGTGTCTTATTATTTTAATCATCCAACACCGTGTAGACCTTGGTCTAGACACCTTCAAGTGTCTAACCTGAGTTTCCCACTTCAATAATCCTCAAACCATCTTCTTAGAGAAACTTGTATCTGGCTTACAAAACAAGTCATAATCGAATAGTGAAATTTGTAAGCTATCAAGAACGACCTCTACAAATAAATATAACCTCACATTATCCAAGGTTATATTAGGTCTCATCTCTTCACGTTTCTTAATGTAAGAGGCGATTGCTCGTGTGAGAGAGCCAATCTCGCGACTTGTTGGACACACTTTATCAACAAAACATTCATCACATGCATATGATATATAAGCACAAATTCAAGAGTTAAATATTGATGAGCATATTATAATACTAAAGTCATATTACCATACATAAATATGTTCATATCCTTCAAAAACGTAGAGCCGTAACATGTTTCTCAAATAGGTCTCTAGATATCGCCTTTGTAAAAGGATCAGTTATCATGCTTTGCGTAGGAATGTACTGTAAATTTATCTCTCCACTTGCTACTATGTCTCTTACAAAGTTATACTTGATGTCAATATGTTTGGTCTTGCTGTGATACTTTAGATCTTTTGTATATGCAATAGCTTCTTGACTATCACAATATAGAGTCATGGGACCCTGAGTTCTTTGTAATATTCAAATGCTCAAAGAATCTCTTCAACCAAACTGCTTCTTGTACTGCAGACGCACAACCTACAAACTTAGCTTCCATTGTTGAAAGGGTTGTACAGGTTTGTTCCTTATTTTCCATGATATAGCACCACCATTAAGTAAGAAGGCATAACCGGATGTTGATTTTCTATCATTCTGATCACCAGCCCAATCAACATATGTATATCCTCTCAAGTATAAATCATTTCCACTATAACATAGTGAATAATCTGCAGTTCCCTTAAGGTATTTGAAAATTCTCTTCACAACTTTCCAATAGTCTCTTCCAGGATTGGATTGATCCTGCTAACCAGACCTACGGCATAACAAATGTCTGGGCGAGTACACATCATAGCGTAGATCAAGCTCCCGACAACACTTGAATATGGAACTCGAGACATGTCTTCCTTTTCTTTTTCAATCTTGGGAAACATTTCAAGGATTAAAGTTTCAGCTCTCGCTATAGGAGTATCCATGGATTTGCAATTATTCATGCGAAAACGCTCCAAAATTTTCTTTATATAAGTTTCTTGAGATAAACTCAATAACTTTTTGGAACAGTCTCTTTGGATCTTAAATCCAAGGATATATTCTGCCTCGCACATATCTTTCATGTCAAATGACTTTGAAATGTATGACTTGACAGTTTTCAAATACTCCAAATTGTTTCCGGCCAATAAAATATAGTCCGCATAAAGAGAAAGAATTACAAATATCCCATTGGACTTCTTTACATAAATGCAATGGTCTTCATTGATCATGGTGAAATCATATGAGATCACCTCCCTGTGAAATCTCAAATACCATTGCCTTGAAGATTGCTTCAGGCCATAAATAGATCTTTTCAATTTACAGACCTTCTTTTCTTGGCATTTAATGATGAAGCCTACAGGTTGTTCCATGTAGATTTCTTCATTTAGTTCTCCATTGAGAAAAGCTGTCTTCACGTCCATTTGATGTAATTCCAAATCCAAACGTGCAACAATAGCCAAAAGTAAGCGAATTGTTGTAAACTTCACAACTGGTGAAAATGTTTCCTCATAATCTATTATAGCTTCTTGAGTAAAGCCTTTTTCCACCAATCGTGCCTTGCATCTTTCTATTGACCCATCCGCTTTGTGTTTAACTTTGAGAACCCATTTGTTCCCAATGGCTCTACGCCCAGGCGGAAGATCAACTAGATCCCAGACTTTTTAGGTTTTCATAGATTCTAATTTTTATTTCATTGCTTTCATCCACTCATCTTTTGTAGGGCTCGATAAAGCCTGAGTCACGGACTTTGGTTCATCCATCTCTATGGGAGATACCAAGAAAATGTAATATTCAATTTCATAAGTGCATTTGGGTATATTTTTCCTGGCACTCTTTTGTAGTTGAAATTCAGGTTCGTTAGAAGGATTTCGGGATTGAGAGTCCCCACTCCCACTCTCACTCGGATTAAGAATAAGATCTTGATCAATTTGATTATCAAATGTGTCAGAAGACTCTTGCTGACTATCAGAGTTCAACATTTCATAAAGAGGCTCTCCATTATTTACCTCGCCCTTCTTTGAAAATCATTTTCCAAAAATGTGACATCTCACGATTCAATCTCAGTAACACTTCCATCGTCTAATTCTCCAATGAACACATACCCTTTGGAGTGTTCTGAATATCTTATCAAGAAACATTTCTTGCCTTTTGGACCCAATTTACCAAACTTGCTAAAAGAATCTTTTAATAATGCATCACAACCCCAAGGTTTTAAATCCTTTAAGTTTGGTTTATGAACAGTCCATAGCTCATAAGGAGTGGAAGAAACTGATTTAGAAGGCACTTTGTTAAATATATTAGTTGCAGTCAATAACGCATCTCCCAAAGGGAGATAGGTAAATTTGCATGCGCCATCATGGACATGTCCAGCAGTATTCTATTCCTCCTTTCTGCTATACCATTTTGTTGAGGTGTGTATGGAATAGTTAACTGTCTGGTGATTCCCTTTTCATTGCACAATCCTTCTAATTATTTTGAAAGATATTCACGCTCTCTATCGATTCTTAAGGTCTTAATACTTTTGTCTAATTGATTGTCAACTTCATTCACATATTTCCTAAAGCATTCAAGTGCTTCAGATTTATGAGAGATCAGATAGACATAACCAAAGCGTGTGAAATCATCAATGAACGTAATGAAATATAAAGCACCAGACCTAACCCACACATTCATTGGACCACAGATACCAGAATGGATTAATTGCAATGGAAAACCAGTTCTCTTATCCTTTCCAAATGGTTTACGTGTAATCTTATCAGCAAGGCAATTTTCACAAGTTGGCATCTCAATTTTAGAGAAAGAACCCAAATGTCCTTCCTTAGCCAATCTATCCATTCGATCCTGCCCTATTTGACCTAATCTTGCATGCCATGTAGTAATATCAACATCATTGTTACCAGAATAACATGCCATAACACAACGGCCAACATAATAGTTATACGTAGAAGGATTACAATCTAACACAATACAACCATCATAATGATGTCCAAAACCATAAAAAACATTGTCTTGAGTAATTCTAAGACTACTGCGACTAAAGTTCAAATTGAAATCTATATCTAGAAGAACAGACACAGATACTAAGTTTCGCTGAATCTCTGGAACATATAGGACGTCATGCAACATCAAATATCGGCCACCAGGCATGTCCATTATGCAAGTGCCTATCCCTTTGACTTCAAGCTTTGTATTATTTCCGACATATACATGCTTTGATCCATGTGGAACTCGATGAAACTCTATAAAAGCTTCTCTATTGCGACTCACATGGTCAGTGACCCCAGAGTCTACAATCCACACAGGATAAGATTCAGTTAGTAAAATAGTGCTAGAAATATATATCGCACTAAGAGATGCGTTTTGAAATGCTACCTTTTTCGGCTCAGTGCACTCACGAGCAAAATGCCCTGGAACTTGGCAATTGTAACACTTTATCTTGCTCTTGTCTTTCTTCTTGTAGAAACATTTTCCTTTCTTGGAATTCGGCTTGTTTCTTTTCTTGAAGGGTCCTTCTCTGGTCTCCTTACACTTTTTGTAATTTTTTCAGTTTCTTTTGTGCTTGAAGCTTGATCTCTTTGTACCACTTGATTCTGCCACAAAGACATTAGGTACAGCTTTAGCAGCACCAAGCCGCTCGTCTTCAAGCTCCACATGACGGGTAACATCAACAAAAGTTTTGATGCTATCATTGTGGGTCAAGTTAACCTTCAAGTGTTCCCAATTATTGGGAAGAGACTGGATCACTGCCTAAACTTGCTGCTCATAAGAGAGAACATGTCCAGCACCTTTGAGTTGAGCAATCATATTCGACATCACTCTTAGATGTTGTTTGACACTGTGGTCATGACGCTTTTTGTAAGTGTCAAATTTGAAGTCAGCTGTCTAAGGCGAGTTATAATAGTACCCCATATGTTTCTCTCAAATGCACCCACATAGTATTAGCAGTAGGAAATTGTTCACATTCATGAATGAAATCATCCACAACCGAGCTTACAATGATTCCACGAGCAGTGTCATCTTTCCTTTTCCAAGAATTGTAAGCCTCAAGATCTCTCATATGTTGGGCACTGTTACCCTCCTCTAGGCAAACCATGACATGGTTAAGGGCTTCAAGAGCATCTTGCTCTTCCAATACATACCACATCTTACGGCTCCAAATGTCATGATTTTCACCTTTCAATTTATCACCCTTGTTTAAGTCAGCAATGATAGTTTTTGATGCCATAGTCTATTAAATGAAACAATAATGCAAGTATATTTATTACTCATCATTCTCCATGTGATATACACACTTAGGCAAATCAATTAAATAAAATATTAATTTTACACTTAGTATAGAATCGAAAGGTTACTACGTTTGCTTCATCATCTACAACTAAATGTTCAACTAATATTTTATAAAATTATTTCTCATAGTGTGTATCTTATCAAGATTTTCAATATCATGTCATACTTGTTTTAATTGCCACACGTTAAAAACAAATAAATAAAATGACATTTTATTTTGCAAACAAATTACAAAGTTTCATTAATTAAACAAATTACAAGTAGTTGTAGAGACGGTTCTGCCACTCAGCTTCAAATTTAAGAACATAAACCATAAAAGGTTAACTTGGCCAAACCTCATGATAAACTTCAGTTAAAATACTACCTAAAGGTTCTCTAAGTGAATCTACTAAAATTGCTAAGGCTTCCCAACCAGATAGTTCAATTTCTTCAATAGCATCAATTAGTGCATCACGGGTAAACTGATAATTTCCAATATGTTCAGCTAGTGAAGCCCTGAGCTCTCTAAATTTCTTTTTTCCTTTCCCTTCGTTCAGCCCTTCGATCCCTTTACTGATTTTGTCTCGCCATTGGAACAATCCTGAGGACTTCAGGCACCGAGTCTGAATCATTATAGAAATAAGCCATGTGACGACGTTGTCACACCTTTTTTTGGACACTACACCCCGTGAAAGGCTTAGATAAGGGAGTTTTTCCAATTTAAGGACAATCGAAACGAGATTTATTATTTAGAGATTTTAGAGTCGCCACTTGGGATAATTAATGGTGTCCCAAGTCATCGGTTTAAATCCTGAATTGAGGAAAGTTTTAATCTGTTTAACAGTCCGTGAACCAGAAAATCGGGTAAGGAATTCTATTAACTCGGGAGAAAGTGTTAGGAACTCCCGAGTTCTGTGGTTCTAGCACGGTCACTCTCAACTATTATATTCGGCTTACTCATCTGGTTTTAAAGTACGTCACCCCATAGTGCAATTTTAAGATTATTTACGCTTTTGATTAAATTTTAAAGAAGAGTGAACGTCGTTTAGAAAGTGTTTTGGGACCACGTCACATGAAATGCACCCGGATCCAAGACACATTTATTCAACGTTTTTTGATTTAGATTTGGATCACATGAAATGCACACCTGATTTTAAGGAGGTAATATTATTAAAGAACGCGCCTAAAGCGGCTAGCGTGTTGTTAACTTTGCGGGAAACCATGAACATTTGCTAAATGGCTTACCCATTTCTAAATATTTTAATAGAAGTAATTAAGAGGGCCACACAATTCATATATTTCATTTGGCACGGCGCACCTCAAATTATTTTAAAGGCCATCCTAAAAGAACTATGATTTTCTATTATGTATTGTATCTTAAAGGAGCTCTAATTAATTAGCCTTATTTCAAAGAATTCGGGTATCGAACTCAGGTCCACACTCAAACAAGAGGGAAACCTCTTAGTTTAAATGTGGTACCCAGCTTGGAAGGCCCAAAATATAATTCAAACAATCTTAATCTAATAGCTTCAAAAAGCAAGATGGGGCTATTTGGCATGCTGGGCTGCAAAGGCCAGCCCATGAGACTATCTGATTTCATATTTAAAGTTTTTTGAAAGTTATCTAAAGCCTGGGCCTTAGGGCAGGACTAAATTGATATCCAGCAGGTAGAGACATAAACGGTAATGATAGTGGATCATCAATATTGAACTATTACCGTTGGATCAAAATGTAAATATGAGATGTAGGATCTGATTGCCTATTCAAAGTTTTAACGGCAAGTAAATGGACCTAACAGAGTTATTAATAATTTTTTTGAAACAAAAGAAAACGTGAATGAATGGATATCTCCTGTTTTTGCATATCTTCTAAAATCTAAATGAATAAGTTGTAAAACTAAACAAACATTATTGGCATCCGTAAGAGCATAAACCTAACATGAATCACTTAATCCTTCTATTAGCTAACACTTAAATCGACGGAGCTCCACTAGAGTTGAAGAGAAAGTATGTCTAAATGAATAAAGACATATTAAATGAAAATATACTAGTACACGGTCCATTGTTCATATGAATACAAATAAAAAACTAAACTATACTAGACAAAACATATATCAGTAGCATCTATCCAACTGTAGACATACAACGATCCATATGAGCACATATGAGAAAATGAAACTTGTGAATATGCTTTATTCCATTTCCAGTTCAAAGGCTACATCAAGGCAGGTTTAAGGTGTGTACCTGGAGAGTAAATAGATGAAAGAGTAGGGATAATCAAAATAGTCAAATAGCAACTAGAATCCAATAGTAGTTTTAACCCAGAAATAATGTAAAATGAAACCAGTAGTGAGTCACAGAAGACAACTTCAACTAAACAACCGGAATACACTCGACTAAATAAAATTGGACTTGAATTTAAACCTAGAAGCCTCTGAAGCTTCAGCAAGCAAACAGAAAGAGTCTTCAAGCCATTTTTATCTCTATCTAAGCTAGAAAATGCAAATCACAACTAAAACTCGAAAGTAATCTAAGAACTTCAATAGAATAGTAATTTAGTTTCAGATTTCCAAACTTGTTAGACAAGGCAGTCAAGACTGCCTTTTATATGCAAAACTAAGGGCAACCCTCAGATTTTTATTTTACCTCTAGTCCCTCTTTTTATTTTCAACTTTTAATTAGTTAATCCCTAAGGTTGTGACTTGTTTCTCAAGTTTTAACACTAAAGTCCTAAAATTCTAATTGGAACCCCACCTAGAATGTTCTAGGGGTTTCGATATTAGTTATTTGCAAGATCTTTCTTTGAAATACCTAACCTACCCTTTTGCTCAAACTGACATTACCAAACTAGTAATAACTAACCCCACCATTTTTCCTTGGTCAATAACCATGGTTAATTACTCAAAGGAACTGAAAATTCGGCTAAGTCCAAAAAAATCCTAAAATTGAACTAATTACTCGAACCAACTAATTAAAATATAAAATCTAACTAAACTGCTGATCCAAACTAAATCTATTCGCTAAACAATTCAGCCATTGATCTAGGGTCGAATTATCAGTAACAAACATGAATTACCCAATCAAAACCAACCACAAATTCCAACCAACAGAAAATCAGAGTAAAAATAGAACAAAATTAAACCAAAAGTATAGACTAAAACAAAACTTACTTATGTAAGGTTAATCCACACTGAACGCCGACTCAAGCATCAGAATGATGTGAATGTGTGTTCTTTAGCAAGAACAAACGAACACATTATCTTGAGGCACAACTCAAACTCTGGACTCAGGAAATTGGGGAAAACACGAGTAACTTGGACTTTTAGGGTTCTGCCATTCTAAGATCTGAAATTCGAGAAACTTTGGTAATATTCAAAGGTTATAAACCATGGATTCGTACAGAGGGAAATGAGGAGGCTATGTGGTGTTAATATGGTAAGGTTTGGGAGATTTAGGGTTTTGGACGGAATTTTGATTCAATATTCAAAAAGTTCCACTGGGATTTGAGGGATGGGGTTTGGAGGTTTGGAAAGAGGAGAGTGAGGGGAATCCGGGGTGTTAATTTGGAAGGGTTTGGAGGTGGCCCCGCCGTGGGCGACGGAGCAGCCTCAGTTTCAAACGAATATTCGACACGATTGGCGAGTATTTGAGAGATTCCGGTTCCAGAAATGGAAAGAGGAGGTTAAAGAGACGGGGTGATGTAATTTTGGGGGCCATCAGAGCATCGCCGCCGGCGGAAGTGATTTCCGGGTTGCGACGGATGGCGGAGGGACGGTGGTGTTACGCCGCCATGTTTCAAGGGTTCTACGAGATGGCTTAGGGGTGGGTGGGTGGGGGGGGGTCATTCGGACATATATATATATATATTAAATACACCCAACTTCCCAGCCATTCGATCAAGGAACCTCGACGACTGGGATTCGTTATAGGTAAACGACGTCGTTTGGTTGGGGGTGAGGGGCTGGACCGAATTTGGGGGGGGGGGGGGGGGTTGGGCCTGAATTGGGTGTTTTGGACTAGTTTAAATTTGCAAAAATGGCCCAATTGGTCTATAATTGAGGCCACAATTCAATTCCCCTTTTTTCCTTTATTTATTTAATTTCTAAATATTTTATTAAAACAAAATTAACATTAAAAATAGAAAAAATCTTATTTAAATCTAAAATTAAGCTAATTTAATTCCAAATTAACTAAACCCTAATTTAAAAGAAATTAAGACAAATTTGAGACATTAAAAGTAAAAATGCAAGAAGAACTGATTTTTCATATTTTTGTTTTTTCCATGCTATTACTTAATCGCTGAATCTAAAATGCTAGAACTGGTATCTTACATGCAAAAATGCTATTTTTTAGATTTTTTATGAATTAAAATGCACTCAACATGTAAACAAACGCATAATTTATGCAATTAAATTTTAACAATCACACAGATAAAGAAAATCCCAGTTTTACGAATTTATAGGAGTAATTTAAGCTAGAAAAAAAGCACATGCTCACAGTTGCCCTCTTTGCTCGGAGACACGAAGGGTTTTCGGGCAAAGATAAGTGCATAACCATGAGAGATTTTTGCCTACTTGACGCTCCACGAAAAGCATTTTTGAAAAGCTTTGACCGCACCTTGCTTCAAAGGTTGCCTACATATCCTCGGGTAAAGAGGAATCATGTCAGTATAGTTCAGGAATGTTTGCTAGCTGGGAGTACCGAAGTTGTGACCTCACTGTTGCTGCTACTTCTAATGCTACTAGACCCCCTTATTACACCTCATGAAAAAATAAAAGAATCTATACTAAGCTATGAACTATGGATTACAAATAACCTATCTACGTCTCAAACTTTCTCTTGATCCTTGTTGCTTTGTTGCCTTGTATTTGTTAGAAAATACGCTTAACGCTAGAGGGGGGGTGAATAGCGTTATAATAAAATTTAGCGTAAACTTGCGAAATTAAAATTTGCAGGATAAATAAGTGCGTTAAATAAACAAAAAGGAAAGAACGCACCGATATATTCTGGTTCACCACAACACGTGGCTAGTCCAGTCCCCGAGAGACTCTCTCGAGATTTTCCACTAACTTGTTAAGCTTACGGGTGCTCAACAAACCTTTACAACTTAAGGACACAAGTCTTAACACCTTTGCTCGGAGATACAACACTCCAAGACTTCAACCAAGGAAACACAAGTTCCTTACAACAAGAGAATCACAATTCTCTTACAAGTGTGTAAACACTTAACACTCAAACAAAATACTCCTTTATGAGTAGGTATGAGTAAAAGAAGTAAGCTCTAGATCACAACAACTTTGGACAAGAATATGGCTCTCAAAAGCTTTATGAAATTGAATATAAAATGATAAACAAAAGTATGCAAGCTTATAGCAATGTAATGATCAGTTGTAGTATGTTGTTGTGTTTAAAACACTGAAATGAAGCTGTATTTATAGTTGAAAAACTTGGCATTACCGTTGCCTAATTGCCAATTAAGAGTTGCTGATTTTACTCACTGACAATCGATTGTCAAACCCCAACAATCGATTGTCTGCCAGTCAGATCAAAATTCAATCCCAGATTTTACGCTTGATAATCGATTACTTTCAATCCATAATCGATTACTGGCAACGTTCAAAAAATCCTTTCCAGATTTTACCACAAACAATCGATTGTCCAGAATCAACAATCGATTACTCAGCAACGTTCAAAAAATCTTTTCCGGATTTTAATTAAAACAATCGATTATACAAAATCAATAATCGATTACCCAATAACGTTCAAAAAATCTTTTCCGGATTTTAATCAAAACAATCGATTATACAGAATCAATAATCGATTACCTGACGGTATTTGAAAACATTACGACAACGGTCAGCTTCACAATCGATTGCACAAAGTCAACAATCGATTACTTATCAGTTTTTGAAAAACATTTTAGACACTGTCTCTTGACAATCGATTGTCCAATGTAACAATCGATTATTTAATAAATTTGAAAATCACTGGAAGACACTGTCTCAAGATAATCGATTACCATTAGTTCATAATCGATTATTATGAGTTTTGAAAAACTTTGATGGACACTGCCTCAGTCACAATCGATTGTCATTAGTTCACAATCGATTGTCATGCAGGTTTGAAAAACCTGATGCTCACTGTCTTACTCACAATCGATTGTCATTAGTTCACAATCGATTGTCATGCAGTCTTGGCATAAAACAATCAATTATCATAAGTACATAATCGATTATCTTAGTCCAGATTTTTAAGGCATGTCTAAAAATTATTTTGACTACTGTATATATGCATGATTTAAAATCATTTGACATTAAATTAAATATGCATGATTTTGGAAAATAGTTTTATGAGAGAAGCCATGTTACGAGTCAAGTTGTAGGATCAAGATCACAAATAAGAATGACTCAATTAAACTTATAAAACTTTGTCTTGAGCTAGAATCTCGTTGTATATCAATTGTGCGCTTGTTTCTTGAACTTCGTCATATATCAATTTTCGCTTCGTTTGTCATTCATCAAAACCTACACAAAAGAACACACGTTTTAGTATATTGCATTGAGAACGTGTTTCCAACAATTTCCCCCTTTTTGATAATGGCAAACATTAAGCGGGATATGCAAGACAAGCAATTTATATTGACGATTCAAGACAAGTTTATACATGTAACAAGTATGCAATTTGTTCCCCCTCAATTTGAGAATTCTCCCTCAATTTAAGCTTATAAATATTGAGAGTGCATACCCAATTTGTTCCCCCTCAATTTGAGAATTCCTCCTCAATTTAAGCTTATAAATACTGAGAGTGCATACCCGTTATCTTCCCCCTTTTGCCATTAGCAAAAATAGTAATAAGATGCAAAAGATGAAATAAACCTTGTTTATTTATTGGAAAGAAATTACAGCAACAGGGAAGACAATACAACATATAAAAACAAAAAAACTACAATTATTCATTCATCATTTTCCGCCTCATCATCCGGCGCTGCTTCATATGGAACAAGACCCGCATATGGATAATGAATGTGGTCAAAATATCCATGGATATCGTGAGTTAATTGACCGACAGAGGTGGTCAGGGAAGCAATTTGGTCGGAAATGGATTGGAGAGTAGGTTCTTGAGGCGGACGAGTTCGACGGGATGGAGGAGGAGCAGGCGCTACATGATCACCATGATGATGAAAGGAGGATTCCGAAATTTCCCACTTTTTGGTAATCTTTTTGGAGAGGACCATTTCGAGCGACGAATCCGGTGGCTTCAAGAAAGTTCATGATGAGGAGAGCATAAGGAAGAGGCCTATCATCTCCGATAGCGTCACGCATGTGAATTTTGATAAGCCGACACCAATTGATGTTAGCTCCGGTTATTATGGCATGCATGAGCTTAGTGTCCTCTTGAGAAATGGTAGTATGGTTATGCTTACGAGGCTTGAGGACTCGGGTGATGAAATAGAAAATCAACCGATAATTGGGATCCATTCCCGTAATTGTAGGACGTTGGGAAGAAAGATTTGGATCATAAGAAGTAAGACCGATTTGGTGTAAGAGGGATGTTTCATCAAAAAGGGCTCCGGCCTCTCCGGTGTACCGAAAAATGTCTTCACCATTATGAGGAAGACGGGCAATGGTATGAAGATTTTCATCGGAAAGAAGAATTTGAACACCATTAATGTTGGTGACAAGCTCACCATCATCATCCTCATGGAGGTTGGAATAAAATGCTTGAACCAATATAGTATTGATGTAAGGATGGGTAAGGAGTAAAAAGTCAAGAAGTTGAGAATTTTTGAGCATATTTGCAGCAGGCCCAAATGATTCAAGATACTTGTGGGTTGAAAAGCGGGGTGGAAGAATGTCGCGCTTTTCAAATTTGGTTAAGAATCGAGTAAGCTCGATGTCGGAATTAAAATATAGAACGGAACCATCTTGATAGGGATAGTTCGGACGAGGAGGGGCAACAGAGGAGGATGCGCCGTGCCTAGCAGAACGGGAGCGTTTTGAGTGACGGCCCGACATTTTTAATGAAAGCTGCTGGATTTTGCAAAGGATTAGAGAGAATTTGATATTTTGAAAGCTACAATTGATGCTTGAGTGAATGCATATGAACATATATGAACACTATTTATAGAGGGGAGAGTGGCTTATCATTTAGGGAAGAAATCTGCTGAGAATTTAAAGCCAAATCAGTCAGAAACGGTAAAATAAATTCACTGACCGTTAGACATTCGATTGTTGAGATGCAATAATCGATTGTTGAAGAGTTATGAGCTGACTTGGAACTGACACAAATCGATTGAGGAGCCAAACGGTAACAAGAGTTTAAATTTCTGACATGAAATAATCAATTGTCAAATGTGGTAATCGATTACGGGACCAAACGGTAACAAGCTTTTGAATTACTGACATGAAATAATCGATTATATATGTGAAATAATCGATTGTTTTGGACAAGCATTGCTGAATGTCTGAGGCAGAAATCGATTACGCAATTTAAGGAATCAATTTTTAAACAAGGCTGCATAATGAACATAAACCATAAACAATCGATTAGTGATACTGCTAATCGATTTTCAGCACAGTAAAATAATTGATTATTTGCTTGGAACAATCGATTGTTCTGTGCCAAAACTTTATAATTCCCCCTATCTTTTAGGGCGATACCTGCAAAATAGAATTAAACGTCTCCGACGCTCAAGTCAGTAATTTGTAAAGAAGTAATAACTTAAACTAGTGTTGCCAAGTGAGAACATGAGCTCTTAAGAAGTGTGTCCTAAAGTGTTCTTAGGAGAGTTTCGGGTACTTACCTTTCCTCCGACGTCTCCAATTACCTGTTCAAGAGGGTGATCTTTGATCGTCCTCCACTCATTTGGCACTTTTGTTTCTTTTTCCAATTGTGGCGCTTCATCCGTTGGTTGTTCCTCAGTTTCATCTTTATTTTCCTTGGGTGGTTCCTCTTGTATTTTGTCTTTCAAGCTATCTAAGATACCTGCAAGATCAAAACCGGAATCCTTTCTCGCCAAGCGAGCATTATTTTCGGAAAATACAACATGAGGGGATTCCTCCACAATTTAGGTTCTTTTATTAAAGACCCTATATGCTTTACTACGTGAGGAATATCCAATGAAAATACCTTCATCCGACTTAGCATCAAATTTACCCAATTGGTCTTTGCCATTGTTATGAACAAAACATTTGCAACCAAAAACTCTAAAATGGGAAATATTTGGTTTTCTACCCTTATAAAGTTCATAGGGGGTTTTCATGAGTATCGGCCGAATTACTACTCTATTTAGAACATAGCAAGCGGTACTCACGGCGTCCGCCCAAAAATGTTTGGGTATCTTAGCTTCGTCGAGCATGGTTCTAGGCATCTCTTCGAGACACCTATTTTTCCTTTCCACCACCCCATTTTGTTGTGGTGTACGTGGAGCGGAAAAGGTATGCTCGATTCCGAGTTCGTCACAAAAGTCCGCAAAGAGATTGTGATCAAACTCTCCCCCATGATCACTTCTAATTGAAGTGACGGTTGTTTCTTTCTCATTTTGAACACGCTTAAGAAAATATTTAAAATTTTGAAAAGCATCACTTTTATTGGCAAGAAATAAAGTCCAAGTAAATCTCGAGTAATCATCAACAATCACAAAGGCATACTTATTTCTTCCTAGACTTTCAATGCGAGAGGGACCAAATAAATCCATATGAAGCAATTGCAATGGTCTAGAAGCTGAAACAATGTTTTTAGATTTGAAAGATGCTTTTGTTTGCTTCCCCTTTTGACACGAGTCACAAATAGAGTCACTTTCAAATTTTAAATTGGGAAGACCAACAACTAAGTTTTGAGAAATCAATTTGTTCAAAAGATGCATATTGATATGTGCTACTCTACGATGCCATAGCCAAGTATCATCCTCTTTACTCATAAGACAATCAACATATTCGGGTGAGGAATTAGCAAGATCAACCATATAAATATTATCAACTCTAAAACCACGAAGTATGATTTTGAAATCACTATGTCTAAATACTAGGCATTCTTCCGAGTCAAATAGAGTAAGATTTCCCTTGTCACACAATTGGCTTATGCTCAAGAGATTATGCTTTGATCCTTTGACAAGTAATATATGCTTAATAGAGGAATTTTCATCCTTACCGACCGAGCCGATGCTGATGATCTTTCCTTTATTGTTATCACCGAAGATAACACTTCCTCCTTCTTTGTGCTCTAATTGAAGGAATTTGGATTCATCTCCCGTCATATGCTTGGAGCATCCACTATCAAGGTACCATAGTACACTTGATCCCTTCAAGCACACCTACAAAACAAATTAATGTTCTTTAGGTACCCATGCCATCTTGGGTCCTTGGGGGTTAGGCATATTATAATGATGCGATTGAGTAATATGTCTATGACGTGTAAAGCATGCAGGAGCAATATGACCAATACGTCTACAATAATGACAAGTCACATTTGGGTTATGCATCCTTCTAGGTTCATAGTAACTAGACGGATGAAAATTTCTTACTCTATTTTGAACACTATGACTATTTCGCATTTCATGAGAATTATTTCTCCTACTATGAGCTCTAGGATGGGCAGCATTTCTAGAGTGATTGTTTCTCGGTTGAGGGCCATTGTTAGTTCTTCTAAGGGGTTCAAAATTTGGCCTAAAATATGCATCATTTCTAGGGTGACTATTTCTAGGTGGTAAGTCATTCCTAGGTCTTCTAAAATGTTCAGCATTTTGTCTAGCATGCATATTGGCTCTAGAGTTGTTGTTTCTAGGATAAGCATTTCAATTGTTAATCCTAGGTTGAGCTTTAGGTGGTGTGGGTTTGGCTTCAACCTTTTCTTTAACCTCATTCTTAAATCCTATTCCATGCTTGGTTGATTTCAAGTTAACAAGAACATCATTCAAGTTTTTGTGCGAAGAATTAAACTTATTTAATGTGCCGTTAAGCCTACTTACTTCATTCTTAAGATGCAAACAAGAAGTGCAATTTCTAGTAGAGCTTTCGGGCTTATCGGAACTTCTTTTTCCAAAAAACTTGTTTTCCTCTTTCAGCTTCTCATTTTCTAAAACCAGTTTTTCTAAATCCTTTTCTTTTAAAGAAAGCTGTTTTTGAAACTCCTTTTCTTGCAACGACAGAGTTTTCTGCAAATCTTTAATAGTTTTGGAAGCATCAACAAACTCACTATGTAATTTATTATAAGCATTTTGCATTTCTTCAAGCGAGTGAGAGTTGGACGTTCTTACCTCTTCTTCTTCGTTTGCCATGAGACATTGGCCAGTTGATTCATCATATGAGCTGTCCGCTTTTTGAGGCGTGCTTTCATACATTTCCTCCAGCTTATCCCACATTTCTTTGGCGGTTTTGTAGTGGGAAATTTTCTGATAGTCTTCCTGATTCAAGGCGCTATACAACATATTTATTGCATTAGTGTTGTATTCACTTACCTTGGTTTTCCCAACTTTTGTTGTCATTTGATCACCATGCTTGATAATTTGCCATAGATAAAAGTTGTTGGCTGTGATGAAAATTCTCATCCGATCTTTCCAATATAAGTAATTATTTCCATCAAATATTGGGGGCAACATGTTAAATTAACCTTCACCTATTCCTGCAAAAGAGTCACGAGTAGAAGCCATGGATGGTTCTCTCAAACTGTTAAGTCTTCAGAGAGTATGGCTCTGATATTAATTGTTAGAAAATACGCTTAACGCTAGAGGGGGGTGAATAGCGTTATAATAAAATTTACCGTAAACTTGCGGAAATTAAAATTTACAGGAAATAAATAATTGCTTTAAATAAACAAAAAGGAAAGAACGCACCGATATATTCTGGTTCACCACAACACGTGGCTAGTCCAGTCCCCGAGAGACTCTCTCGAGATTTTCCACTAACTTGTTAAGCTTACGGGTGCTCAACAAACCTTTACAACTTAAGGACACAAGCCTTAACACCTTTGCTCGGAGATACAACACTCCAAGACTTCAACCAAGGAAACACAAGTTCCTTACAACAAGAGAATCACAATTCTCTTACAAGTGTGTAAAACACTTAACACTCAAACAAAATACTCCTTTATGAGTAGGTATGAGTAAAAGAAGTAAGATCTAGATCACAACAACTTTGGACAAGAATATGGCTCTCAAAAGCTTTATGAAATTAAATATAAAATGATAAACAAAAGTATGCAAGCTTATAGCAATGTAATAATCAGTTGTAGTATGTTGTTGTGTTTAAAACACTGAAATGAAGCTGTATTTATAGTTGAAAAACTTGGCATTACCGTTGCCTAATTGCCAATTAAGAGTTGCTGATTTTACTCACTGACAATCGATTGTCAAACCCCAACAATCGATTGTCTGCCAGTCAGATCAAAATTCAATCCCAGATTTTACGCTTGATAATCGATTACTTTCAATCCATAATCGATTACTGGCAACGTTCAAAAAATTCTTTCCAGATTTTACCACAAACAATCGATTGTCCAGAATCAACAATCGATTACTCAGCAACGTTCAAAAAATCTTTTTCGAATTTTAATCAAAACAATCGAATATACAAAATCAATAATATATTACCCAATAACGTTCAAAAAATCTTTTCCGGATTTTAATCAAAACAATCGATTATACAGAATCAATAATCAATTACCTGACGGTATTTGAAAACATTACGACAACGGTCAGCTTCACAATCGATTGCACAAAGTCAACAATCGATTACTTATCAGTTTTTGAAAAACATTTTAGACACTGTCTCTTGACAATCGATTTTCCAATGTAACAATCGATTATTTAATAAATTTGAAAACCACTGGAAGACACTGTCTCAACATAATCGATTACCATTAGTTCATAATCGATTATTATGAGTTTTGAAAAACTTTGATGGACACTGCCTCAGTCACAATCGATTGTCATTAGTTCACAATCGATTGTCATGCAGGTTTGAAAAACCTGATGCTCACTGTCTTACTCACAATCGATTGTCATTAGTTCACAATCGATTGTCATGCAGTCTTGGCTTAAAACAATCGATTATCATAAGTACATAATCGATTATCTTAGTCCAGATTTTTAAGGCATGTCTAAAAATTATTTTGACTACTGTAAATATGCATGATTTAAAATCATTTGACATTAAATTAAATATGCATGATTTTGGAAAATAGTTTTATGAGAGAAGCCATGTTACGAGTCAAGTTGTAGGATCAAGATCACAAATAAGAATGACTCAATTAAACTTATAAAACTTTGTCTTGAGCTTGAATCTCGTTGTATATCAATTGTGCGCTTGTTTCTTGAACTTCGTCATATATCAATTTTCGCTTCGTTTGTCATTCATCAAAGCCTACACAAAGGAACACACGTTTTAGTATATTGCATTGAGAACGTGTTTCCAGCAATTTCCCCCTTTTTGATAATGGCAAACATTAAGCGGGATATGCAAGACAAGCAATTTATATTGACGATTCAAGACAAGTTTATACATGTAACAAGTAGGCAATTTGTTCCCCCTCAATTTGAGAATTCCCCCTCAATTTAAGCTTATAAATACTGAGAGTGCATACCCAATTTGTTCCCCATCAATTTGAGAATTCCCCCTCAATTTAAGCTTATAAATACTGAGAGTGCATACCCGTAATCTTTCCCCTTTTGCCATTAGCAAAAATAATAATAAGATGCAAAAGATGAAATAAACCTTGTTTATTTATTGGAAAGAAATTACAGCAACAGGGAAGACAATACAACATATAAAAACAAAAAAACTACAATTATTCATTCATCATTTTCCGCCTCATCATCCGGCGCTGCTTCATATGGAACAAGACCCGCATATGGATAATGAATGTAGTCAAAATATCCATGGATCTCGTGAGTTAATTGACCGACAGAGGTGGTCAGGGAAGCAATTTGGTCGGAAATGGATTGGAGAGTGGGTTCTTGAGGCGGACGAGTTCGACGGGATGGAGGAGGAGCAGGCGCTACATGATCACCGTCATGATGAAAGGAGGATTCCGAAATTTCCCACTTTTTGGTATTCTTTTTGAGAGGACCATTTCCAGCGACGAATCCGGTGGCTTCAAGAAAGTTCATGATGAGGAGAGCATAAGGAAGAGGCCTATCATCTCCGATAGTGTCACACATGTGAATTTTGATAAGCCGACACCAATTGATGTTAGCTCCGGTTATTATGGCATGCATGAGCTTAGTGTCCTCTTGAGAAATGGTAGTATGGTTATGCTTACGAGGCTTGAGGACTCGGGTGATGAAATAGAAAATCAGCCGATAATTAGGATCCATTCCCGTAATTGTAGGACGATGGGAAGAAAGATTTGGATCATAAGAAGTAAGACCGATTTGGTGTAAGAGGGCTGTTTCATCAAAAAGGGCTCTGGCCTCTCCGGTATACCGAAAAATGTCTTCACCATTATGAGGAAGACGGGCAATGGTATGAAGATTCTCATCGGAAAGAAGAATTTGAACACCATTAATGTTGGTGACAAGCTCACCATCATCATCCTCATGGAGGTTGGAATAAAATGCTTGAACCAATATAGTATTGATGTAAGGATGGGTAAGGAGTAAAAAGCCAATAACGTTCAAAAAATCTTTTCCGGATTTTAATCAAAACAATCGATTATACAGAATCAATATTCGATTACCTGACAGTATTTGAAAACATTACGACAACGGTCAGCTTCACAATCGATTGCACAAAGTCAACAATCGATTACTTATCAGTTTTTGAAAAACATTTTAGACACTGTCTCTTGACAATCGATTTTCCAATGTAACAATCGATTATTTAATAAATTTGAAAATCACTGGAAGACACTGTCTCAACATAATCGATTACCATTAGTTCATAATCGATTATTATGAGTTTTGAAAAACTTTGATGGACACTGCCTCAGTCACAATCGATTGTCATTAGTTCACAATCAATTGTCATGCAGGTTTGAAAAACCTGATGCTCACTGTCTTACTCACAATCGATTGTCATTAGTTCACAATCGATTGTCATGCAGTCTTGGCTTAAAACAATCGATTATCATAAGTACATAATCGATTATCTTAGTCCATATTTTTAAGGCATGTCTAAAAACTATTTTGACTACTGTAAATATGCATGATTTAAAATCATTTGACATTAAATTAAATATGCATGATTTTGGAAAATAGTTTTATGAGAGAAGCCATGTTACGAGTCAAGTTGTAGGATCAAGATCACAAATAAGAATGACTCAATTAAATTTATAAAACTTTGTCTTGAGCTTGAATCTCGTTGTATATCAATTGTGCGCTTGTTTCTTGAACTTCGTCATATATCAATTTTTGCTTCGTTTGTCATTCATCAAAACCTACACAAAAGAACACACGTTTTAGTATATTGCATTGAGAACGTGTTTCCAACAATTTCCCCCTTTTTGATAATGGCAAACATTAAGCGGGATATGCAAGACAAGCAATTTATATTGACGATTCAAGACAAGTTTATACATGTAACAAGTATGCAATTTGTTCCCCCTCAATTTGAGAATTCCCCCTCAATTTAAGCTTATAAATACTGAGAGTGCATACCCAATTTGTTCCCCCTCAATTTGAGAATTCCCCCTCAATTTAAGCTTATAAATACTGAGAGTGCATACCCGTAATCTCCCCCCTTTTGCCATTAGCAAAAATAATAATAAGATGCAAAAGATGAAATAAACCTTGTTTATTTATTGGAAAGAAATTACAGCAACAGGGAAGACAATACAACATATAAAAACAAAAAAACTACAATTATTCATTCATCATTTTCCGCCTCATCATCCGGCGCTGCTTCATATGGAACAAGACCCGCATATGGATAATGAATGTGGTCAAAATATCCATGGATCTCGTGAGTTAATTGACCGACAGAGGTGGTCAGGGAAGCAATTTGGTCGGAAATGGATTGGAGAGTGGGTTCTTGAGGCGGACGAGTTCGACGGGATGGAGGAGGAGCAGGCGCTACATGATCACCGTCATGATGAAAGGAGGATTCTGAAATTTCCCACTTTTTGGTATTCTTTTTGAGAGGACCATTTCCAGCGACGAATCCGGTGGCTTCAAGAAAGTTCATGATGAGGAGAGAATAAGGAAGAGGCCTATCATCTCCGATAGTGTCACACATGTGAATTTTGATAAGCCGACACCAATTGATGTTAGCTCCGGTTATTATGGCATGCATGAGCTTAGTGTCCTCTTGAGAAATGGTAGTATGGTTATGCTTACGAGGCTTGAGGACTCGGGTGATGAAATAGAAAATCAACCGATAATTGGGATTCATTCCCGTAATTGTAGGACGATGGGAAGAAAGATTTGGATCATAAGAAGTAAGACCGATTTGGTGTAAGAGGGCTGTTTCATCAAAAAGGGCTCTGGCCTCTCCGGTATACCGAAAAATGTCTTCACCATTATGAGGAAGACGGGCAATGGTATGAAGATTCTCATCGGAAAGAAGAATTTGAACACCATTAATGTTGGTGACAAGCTCACCATCATCATCCTCATGGAGGTTGGAATAAAATGCTTGAACCAATATAGTATTGATGTAAGGATGGGTAAGGAGTAAAAAGCCAATAACGTTCAAAAATCTTTTTCGGATTTTAATCAAAACAATCGATTATACAGAATCAATAATCGATTACATGACAGTATTTGAAAACATTACGACAACGGTCAGCTTCACAATCGATTGCACAAAGTCAACAGTCGATTACTTATCAGTTTTTGAAAAACATTTTAGACACTGTCTCTTGACAATCTATTGTCCAATGTAACAATCGATTATTTAATAAATTTGAAAATCACTGGAAGACACTGTCTCAACATAATCGATTACCATTAGTTCATAATCGATTATTCTGAGTTTTGAAAAACTTTGATGGACACTGCCTCAGTCACAATCGATTGTCATTAGTTCACAATCGATTGTCATGCAGGTTTGAAAAACCTGATGCTCACTGTCTTACTCACAATCGATTGTCATTAGTTCACAATCGATTGTCATGCAGTCTTGGCTTAAAACAATCGATTATCATAAGTACATAATCGATTATCTTAGTCCAGATTTTTAAGGCATGTCTAAAAATTATTTTGACTACTGTAAATATGCATATTTAAAATCATTTGATATTAAATTAAATATGCATGATTTTGGAAAATAGTTTTATGAGAGAAGCCATGTTACGAGTCAAGTTGTAGGATCAAGATCACAAATAAGAATGACTCAATTAAACTTATAAAACTTTGTCTTGAGCTTGAATCTCGTTGTATATCAATTGTGCGCTTGTTTCTTGAACTTCGTCATATATCAATTTTCGCTTCGTTTGTCATTTATCAAAACCTACACAAAAGAACACATGTTTTAGTATATTGCATTGAGAACGTGTTTCCAACAGTATTTCTTCCTGTAAACTCCTTGTTGCCTTTTTGACTTGTATTTCTTCCTGCAGAACTTCTTATTGCCTTGTTGACTTCTTGTTTTCTCTTCTTCTATGTCCGATGCCTAATTGTTGGACTTGAAATGTCGCCTGATTACCCAAACTCGTATCTTGAAAAATATTCTCTTATCTCCAGGTTGGCGCCTGATTACTAAGACTTGAATTTTGAAAAATATTCCCTTGTTCTTCAGGTTGGCGCCTGATTACCAAGACTTGAATTTTGAAAATATATTCCCTTATTCTCTAGGTGGGCACCTGATTACCGAAAACTTGAAATTTGAAAAGTATTCCCTTGTTATATAGGTGGGCGCCTGATTACCAAAACTTGCAACTTGAAAAGTATTTCCTTATTCTCCAGGTTGGCGCTTGATTACCAAATCTTGCAACTTGAAAAACATTTTCTTGTTCTACAGGTGGGCGCCTGATTACCAAGACTTGAATTCTAAAAAATATTCCCCTCGTTCTCCAGGTGGGCGCCTGATTATCAAGAGTTGAATTTTTACAATATATTCCCTTGTTCTCCAAGTGGGCACTTGATTACCGAAAACTTGAAATTTGAAAAGTATTCCCTTGTTCTACAGGTGGGCGCCTGATTACCAAAACTTGCAACTTGAAAAGTATTTCCTTGTTCTCCAGGTGGACGTTTGATTACCAAAACTTGCAATTTTAAAATTATTCCCTTGTTCTCCAGTTGGGCGCCTGATTACCAAAACTTGCAACTTGAAAAATATTTCCTTATTCTCCAGGTGGGCGCTTGATTACCAAAACTTGCAACTTGAAAAATATTCCCTTGTTCTCCAGGTGGGCGCCTGATTACCAAAGCTTGATATTTGAAAATATTCCCTTGCTCTCCAGGTGGGCGCCTGATTACCGAAAACTTGAAATTTGAAAAGTATTCCCCTGTTCTACAGGTGGACGCCTGATTACCAAAACTTAACATTTGAAAAATATTCCCTTGCTCTCCAGGTGGGCGCCTGATTACCAAAACTTGCAATTTGAAAAGTATTCCCCTGTTCTACAGTTGGACGCCTGATTACCAAAACTTAACATTTGAAAAATATTCCCTTGTTCTCCAGGTGGGCGCCTGATAACCAAAACTTGCAACTTGAAAAGTATTCCGTTTTTCTCCTGGTGGGCGCCTGATTAACAAATCTTGCAACTGGAAAATTACTCTCTTGTTCTCCAGGTGGGCGCCTGATCACCAAACCCTACGATTTGAAAAACATTCCCTGAGACTACTGCCAATGTACCTGATCACAACAAAACAAACAAAATAAAAGAAATTCTTTCTGCCCCAATTTGGTGCTATGCGCGTCTATGAGTGTTAATCAAATCCCATTACCAGATATCTCTAAATTTGAAAGTTAGGTCCTATTTTCCAGGAGGGTCCTGACACCTCTTAACTGAAGACAACTTTAAGATTAAGCTATGTTTTCCAAAGGCTTTATTTTCCACTATGTCTTGTTATCCGAGTTATGTCTGCTGGGGATCTACCGGGGACTGGTGATTAAAGCTACTTCCTATTATCCAGGAGGGTCCTGACAACTTTTAATTAGATGAAAATCATGTCTGCTGGGGGTTAGTATAGAGTTACGTTCCATTATCCAGGTGGGTCCTAAAGGCTTCTATAATTAAATCCCACTATCCAGGCCGGTCCTGATGACTCTTGTTGGGGAAATATCTGGGTTTGATCATGCCGCTCGATTTTTTGTATTTTAGGTTAAGTCTCATTTTTCAAGAGGGTCCTGACAACTCTTATCTAAATATTATTTCAACATGCGAGTCACTTTATGCTCATTGCTATCCATGATTACCTCTAACCTTTAAATAAGTCCCATTTTTCAAGAGGGTCCTAAGGGTTCCAGATTAAATGTCAATTCTAACTTCCGGTTGTTTCTGCTAGTGATCATTGTTCAGGAGGGTTCCGGCGACTCTTACTGTGCCTGCCTATGCTACCCGCACCTTTTTGAGTTTTAAACTGAGTCCCATTTCTAAGAGGGTCTTGAGAATTTCAACTTGGATGCCCCTTTTAGCTCTCGGTTGTCTCTGCTGGGGGTTTCAAATTAAAGTTTTGTCCCATTATACTCTTGATGGGGAGAATATCTATGTCATATTATGTTCCTTATTGAGTTTTAACTGATTGGGTCCTGATATTTTTTATCATACCTGCCATGTGCTTGCCTTCCCCTGTGGATGGGCTCCCTTAGGATCTTCCGGAATTTTTCTGCCCCTGTATCAATCAAAGAAAATTTTTCAGTTGGAAAAGTGGTGGTTAGCTTGCGGCATTCTTGTTGAAAGCGACCTCCCCACTATCGTGTTCCGTTGTGTTTAATCTCCGTGCTAATGATGAGTTGCTAAGCTAACCCCCAAACCCTTATAGCTTTACTTTTGCTCCACTGTTAATGTGTTAAACTCCTAGCCCTTTTTCAAAAATTCTTACATCTTTATTGAGACTACCAAGTCAATGTATTATGCTCGGTTGACCCCATGACCCTTGTGGCTTTACTTTACTTCCCCATCTTTGTGTTGCACTTTCGATCCTCTTGCTAAAATTCTTACATCCTTTCCTGAGGTTGTTGAGTCAATGTACTGTGTTAGATTAATCCTTGTGGCCTTTCCTATATTTTGTGTTGCGCTCCTGACTGTTTCGTCAGACCCTTGCACCTTTTCTGATATTACCCGTCAGTGTGTTGTAGTCAGCTGACCCCTAAGCCCTTATGGCTTTACTCTGCTTCCCCATCTTTGAGTTGCGCTTTTGACCCTCTTTCAAAACTGTTGCCACTCGAGTCAGTTTTACCATCGAGGATTTCATGGATCCATTCCCCTTGCTGTTTCAACCTTTGCCGCTTTTGTACGTTTTTTGCCGGCATGTGCTTTGTCCCTTAGGGAACTTGGTAGTACGCTTTGAAATTTCTCTCCTGCTTGCTTAAACAAAATGACTTTGGAGACGCGAAAGAAAAAATGAAATGCAATGACTCTGAACCATTTTAGAATAAAGAATTCCAAATTTGGCGACTATTGAGGGGAAAAGAAAAGAATTTATCAAAGGAGGGACAACTGGTTTTCATGATCATGACATGCACTTCAGCTTAGTCGACCCAGTTTGTCCAGATGATCGGCCATTGATTGCCATGCTTTTGTCTTTGTGACCATATTTAACCCAATTCCTTTAACCAAACCCTAACTTTGCTTGACTTACGGTGTTCTGAACAGATTTCCACCAACGGCTCCTTTTTCCAATTGTTCGTTTCTTGCCTTGCCTTCGCCTTATGGTGCCCATAAGGGTTTCACCAATAAGACTCTCATTTTTTATTTCTCTTAACTCTCGTCGCCTTACGGTGCCCGGGAGGATTTTCACCAATAAGACCCTCTCATTTTTATTATTTTCCTGTTTGACCTAGAGTGTTGTCCCGGGGTATGGCCCACCTCTTCTTGCTTGCCTTGGAATTTCTTAAAGACTGATCAGAAGGTCTTTCTTTGGACTGTAATGTAGGCTTTTGGATAATGTTATAAAGAAAGGGGTATAAAAGGCTCAAGACAATTCCTATGGGTTCAGAATTTACAACTTTCGGAATCCAATTTATAACAGACACAATCTCTGCCCCAGTTTCTTTCTTAGGGCCTTTGTATTTTATTTGAATATGACCTAGCCGTGAGGCTGCCTACGTATCCTTAAAAGGAATAGGGTCAAACGTAGTTCCTGCTGATTCCTTGTTTTTTGTCGTTGTTTGCCTGTTTCCTTTTTTCCTTTTCTCTTTCTCCTTTTCTTTTCTTTGTTTTTTTTCGTTTTCTTTATTTCTTTTTTGTTTCTCTTTTTTTTTTTTTTTCTCTCTTTTCTTTATTCTCTTTTTTTCGTTCTTTTCATTCTTTCCTTTCCTTTCATGTCTTCTCACAATTGCATTTCTTACTTTCATTACTGATTCCGAAAAAGGGATATGAAAAGAAAATAATTGAAGCTCAAAAGGGTTAGCAAAAGGTAAAGTGTTTAGATAGCTGGATAAAATGCCTTCATCATTTCAATCTGTAAAATATGTCAAGTACAAGCAAACATGCCAAGTATAGATAATGATTCAAACAAAAGAAGGTAATACATAGTATAATTTAACTGCATCTGAATTGATGGCCATTTCCACACATTTTCCTTCCACATCTATTAGATACAACGCCCCATTGGACAACATTCTTGACCGACAAATAGTCCTTGCCAGTTTGGGGCGAACTTGCCCTTTGCCTCTGCCTGGTGAGGAAGGATGCGTTTCAATAGTATCTGGCCCACTTCAAATTTTCTGGGACGCTCTTTCTTGTTATATGCTCTGGCCATTCTCTGTTGATATAACTGGCCATGACATAGTGCTGCCAATCTTTTCTCATCAACCAAACTCAATTGCTCCAGATGGGTTCTGACCCATTCTTCATCGTCAATTCCTGCTTCGGCCACAATTCGAAGGGATGGGATTTCAACTTTCAGCCGGGGTTACCTCTTATGTGCCATATACCAACAAGTATGGGGTTGCCCCTACCGAAGTGCGGACAGGTGCGATAGCCTAGCAATGCAAAGGATAACTTCTCATTCCACTGACTAGACCCTTCCACCATTTTGCGAAGTATCTTCTTTATGTTCTTATTGGCTGCCTCAACTGCTCCATTCACCTTGGGGCGGGTGGAATTGCGATGTGTAATCTTGAACCGCTGACATAACTTTTTCATCAAATGACTATTGAGATTTGCTCCATTATCAATGATGAGGGTCTTCGGGATTCCAAATCGACATATGATATTTGCATGCACAAAGTCGACCACGACTTTCTTGGTCACTGCCTTGAAAGTCTTAGCATCAACCCACTTGGTGAAATAATCAATAGCAACCAGGATGAACTTGTGTCTGTTAGAAGCTATTGTCTCAATGGGCCTGATGACATCCATGCCCCAAGAGATTAAAGGCCAGGGTGCAGACATTGTATGCACGAAGCTGATACAATCCCGCTCCATGGTGAGCCAATAATATCCTTCCCGGAGAATCTTCTTTGCCAAAACATATCCGCTCATGTGCGGCCGCAGACTCCAGCATGCACCTCATTCATGTTGGTTGTAGCCTTCCCAACATCTACGCGCCTTAACAAAGTGTTCTTTGGTATAGCACCCCTCCACTGAGGAAAAACCCGCTTGATAGACGACGGATTGTTCTCTTCTGATCACTTGTGGCCTGTACTGGATACACTCCCATCATGATTTATTCTTTGATGTCATGAAACCAAGGTTCACTGTCAAGCTCTTCTTCCACCATATTACAGTAAGCATGTTGATTATGGACCAGGTTATGTATTGGGTCAACATAAGTCTTATCTGGATGATATAACATTGACGCTAGAGTAGCCAAGGCATCAACAACCTCATTGTGAATTCTAGGGATGTGCCTGAACTCTATTTTTTTGAATCGCTGACAAAGATCATACAAGCGTTGTCGGTGTGGTATGATCTTTAAATCTCTTGTTTCTCACTCCCCTTGAATTTGGTGTACCAGGAGATCTGAGTCTCCCAAGACCAAGACTTCCTAAACACCCATGTCTGCTGCTAACCTCAAACCCAAAATACATGCCTTATATTCTGCCATTTATGGTGTAATAGAAGCGGAGTTGAGCTGTGACTGGGTAATGATTCCCTTCTTCAAAAATGAGCACTACTCCTATCCCAACACCTTTCACGTTGGCGGCCCTGTCGAAAAATAATTTCCATCCCAGCTTCTCGCCATGTTCTGTTTCATCAATATGAATTACTTCCTCATCCTGGAAGTATGTCTTTAAAGGTTCATATTCTTCGTCTATCGGATTCTCAATTAAATGGTCAGGCAATGCCCGTGCTTTCATTGCAGTCCTGGTCATATAGACAATGTCAAACTCAATGAGCAAGATTTTCCATTTAGCACGCCTCCCCGTGGGCATGGGCTTCTGGAAGATGTAATTCAAGGGGTCCAGAAGTGAAATGAGGTAAGTGGTTTATGATGACAAGTAATGTTTTAACTTCTGGGCTACCCACTTTAGGGCACAACATGTCCTTTCAAGATGAGTATACTTGACCTCGTAGGTTGTAAACTTCTTGCTTAGGTAGTATATGGCCTGCTCTTTTCTCCCGGTGACATCGTGTTGACCTAAGACGCATCCGAATGAGTTGTCCAAGACTGTCAAATATAAGATCAAGGGCCTTCATGGTTCCGGCAGGACCAACACTGGTGGATTCGACAAGTATTCCTTTATTTTATCAAAAGCCTCCTGGATCTCTCCCGTCCATTTCACCGCAGCATCCTTTTTTAATAACTTAAAGATGGGCTCGCAGGTTGTCGTGAGCTGAGCAATGAATCGACTGATGTAGTTCAGTCTTCCTAACAGATTCATCACCTCTGTCTTGTTCCTTGGATATGGAAATTCCTGTATGTCTTTGATCTTCGATGATCTAGTTCAATGCTTCGGCGGCTGACTATAAACCCTAGCAACTTCCCCAAGGGGACCCCATATTTGCATTTTGCTGGGTTGAGTTTGAGATTATACCTGCGGAGCCTCTGGAAGAATTTCCTCAGATCTCTGACATGATCGGATTGCTTCCTGGATTTCACAATTACATCATCCACGTAGACCTCAATCTCTTTATGTATCACATCGTGAAAGATGGTTGTCAACGCCCTCATATATGTTGCCCCAGCTTTCTATAGACAAAAGGGCATGACCCTATAGCAATACGTCCCCCACGGTGTGATGAATGCTGTTTTTTTCGCATCCTCCTCATCCATCAAGATCTGGTGGTAATCGGCGTAACAATCCACAAACAACCCGATATCATGTTTTGGACAGTTGTCAATTAGTATGTGGATGTTTGGAAGTGGGAAGTTGTCTTTTGGACTTGCTTTTGTTGAGGTCATAATAATCGACACACACCCTAGTTTTACCATCCTTCTTTGGCACGGGCACAACATTGGCTAACCAGGTGGGATATCGTGTTACTCGGATAACTTTAGCCTCAAACTGCTTGGTCACTTCCTCTTTGATTTTCACGCTCACATCAGTATTAAACTTCCTCAACTTTTGTTTGACAGGAGGGCAGGCTGGGTCGGTAGGAAATTGGTGAACCACCAAATCAGTGCTCAATCCGGGCATATCATTGTAAGACCATGCAAAGACATCTTTGTATTCAAGCAACACTTAAATTATTTCTTTCCTAAGCTGTGGCTCCAAATAGACACTTATTTTGTTTCTCCAACATTATCTAGGTCCTAAATTGATTGCCTCTGTATCGCTCTGGTACGGTTTGGGTTTCTCCTCAAAATGGTTCAACTCTTTACTAATTTCATCCAATGCTCTTTCCTCGTCATACTCTGAATCATCCTCATGTTCTATTTCTTGAATTGTTATTTCTAAATTAGATCAATTATTAAGACTCGGCCGAAGAGTCCTTATGCATGTCAGATCATTTGAGCCAGCATAAAAATAACTGTTTAAAAGATAAAATAAAAGCAAAGAAAAATGAAAGATTTTAGCACTAAGGAAAAGGAAAATTGTATTTCATTGAAATTGGAAAGATAACAGGGTTTACACATCCAAACAGACGACACATAACATCTGAATTACAACCCTGGAGATAATCCAGGTTAAACAGAAAGAAAATCAAAGCTGACAACCAAGACTCCATCCGAGTGGGAAGAGGAGTAGCTTTACAGTTGTTGATTCTTGCACGAGGTCCCACAAAGTGCACATCTATCTTTCTTGATCCTTCTCCGGCCTCACCATGTTCACATTTTCAAACAACTTTTCAAACTTCTCGAGTAACTCTTTGTAAAGGTCAACCGCAACATTGGCACTCGCTGTTGTTAAACACTTCTTGGCGTTAGGTTTTACAAATGATTTGCATAGGCGAGGCACAGGCTTAGGGAGGCCCCATGCTTTCTTTCTCATCTTTCTAGCTCTCTTGATATCTACACTTGTAGGTTTGAACCCCAAACCAAAAGTCTCTAGGTTCGCGGGAAGATACACCGGCTGTGTGATACCCTGAAGTTAAGCCCCTAAACCTTTTCCAGGAATAAACCCATTCTTTAGCATTTTAACCGCCACCATAATCGCTGCAGTATATAACTTTGGCGTTGGAACATTCTCCCCTTCTATGACCTTCTCCACTATTACCGAGTCATGAACTTGATACACCCAGGGCCCTTTTATCATCATTTGCTTTAATGAAGGGCATGACAGCATCAGTGTGAGCATGTAGATGGTCTTTGCCATGCACCACTATTTCTTGTCGATCCCATTCAAATTTCACCATCTGGTGCAAGGTAGAAGGCACTGCCTTGGCTGCGTGAATCTAGGGTCTGCCCAGTAACAGGTTATGCAAAACTACCACGTCCAGCACTTTAAAAGCCATGGTGAACTCGACGGGACCTATTGTCAGCTCTAGCACTATATCCCATACTAAGTCTTTGCCTCCGCCTCAAACCCTCGAATGCAAATGTTATTCTTGCGGATCCTTTCATCGTCCACCTTCAGCTTGTTCAATGTGGAAAGCGGGCAAATATTCGCACTGGACCTGTTGTCAACTAGAACCCGGGTGACCACAACATCTTCACACTTCACAGTTAGATAAAGGGTCCGATTATGCTCAGTTCCCTCCATGGGCAGCTCATCGTCAGAGAAAGTGACCTGATTTACCTCAAATATCTTGTTTGCAATCTTCTCCAAGTGGTTCACTGTTATCTTGTCAGGAACATGGGCTTCGTTCAAAATTTTAATCAATGCTTGGTGGTGTTCATCTGAATGGATTAACAAGTAAAGTAAGGAGATTTGAGCAGGTGTTTTCCTCAATTGCTCTACGATGGAGTAGTCATGCATTTTTATTTTCTTTAGGAATTCTTCTACCTCTTCTTCTGATACAGCTTTCTTCACAGATTCTGGGTTATCCTTGGGGATCCTGCTCTTCCTCAACTCCTCAGGGGAAAAGTATCTCCTTGACGGGGTCAAACCTTGGGCTTCACAAACTTCTTCTCTAACTTTCTTCCCTTTGTACATCCCTATTGCTTGTTAATATCTCCAAATAACGGCTTTGTTGTTGATGATTAGCGGCTGAATTACTAGTTTTACAATGACAGGCTTTATGCGAGCACCTTCCACACCTATGACGGGTTCCCTAGCTGCCCCATGTACTATCACTTTTGCCTTTTCCTACCTTGGTGCAACCGTGCTTGATGACTCCCCCAAAACCACCACGATAGGTTTGCTATCTATTTCCTTCATCTTGATCACTGACTTCTCACTACTCATACTCTCAATTAGCTTGGCTTCACTGGATTTGATTATCATTACAGTTTGTGAGGGCTTTTTAGGCTTTCCTCCCTTTTCTACTATCTCAATCATGTTTGTCTCATGATGGGCAGGAAATGGATTTTTGTTAATGTTGGGTGCTTCCAGAGCTTGCACTTCAATCTGGTAGGAGTCAATAAGCTTCAGATGCCAACATTTTTTGGTATCATTCCATGGGGCACAGTATTCATAGCTGATAGAATAATCTAGATTTCTCAGGGGAGGGTTTGGAAATTTCGGTTCGACTGGCCTCAATATGTCTAGCTGCCTCAATTTGTGGAACAAGCTGGTATAGGACTCTCCCAATGGTGTGAAAGTTTTCTTTTTCTGCAGTCTCTTAGTTTTTAGAACTTGGTTGGCCCAGAAAGTTGGTCTAGGGGTTGTTGGTAGGCTCTTGAAGGGTAATTATTTGGTGGACCTGGGTAATTATTTTGTGGAGTTGGCGCACGCTATTGTGCATGGGTGGGAGGTTGGGTATATCCTTATGCATGACGGAGTGAGAAACGAGGTTCTAACAGTGGATAGTAATATTGTGGTAGGCCATATGGAGTGTGTGGATATGTTTGGTGGTGAGGATGGGGTTGGCTGTAATGGGATGGAGCCTGGGGCCTGAACCAAGTCCCTGACTCAACTGTCGCTACTTCTTCCTTCTTCTTCTTTGCAAATGTCCCCCAGTCCCACTTTGGATAGCCTGAGTGGTTGCTTTGACTGCAGAGTAACTCATGATCTTGTTGGACTTGAGTCCTTCCTTGACCATACTTCCTATTTTAACTACCTAGTTGAAGGATTTACCCTCTGCCGACACCAGATGACCGAAATATGGTGGATCCAAAGCTTGCAAGAAATAATCTACCATCTCACTCTCTTTCATTGGGGGTTTGACCCTTGCTGCCAGTTCCCTCCAACGGAAACCGTATTCTATGAAGATATCATTGTGTTTCTTTTCCATTTTTGTCAAAGATAGATTGTCTGGGAAAAATTCAAGATTATATTGAAAGTGACAGGCGAATGCTTGTGCCAGGTCATCCCAAGTGTACCATCGAGTATGATCCTGTCGGGTGTACCATTCCAATGCCGACCCACTTATACTTTGATTGAAGTACGCCATTAATAATTCATCTTTTTCCACTGCTCCTCTCATTTTGCTACGAAAACCCCTTAGATGTGCGACTGGATCGCCATGTCCATCATATATGTCAAACTTAGGCATCTTAAAACCTGGAGGCAATTGCACATCTGGGAATAAACAAAGGTCTTTGAACACCACACTCACCTCGCCACCTAACCCTCGCATATCTCAGGACGATTGTTCTAAACTTCTAAACTTCCTGATCACCTCCTCTTGCTCGGGATTTTTGATTGGTTTTTCAACCCCCGCCGGGATTTCGAAACAGGGAGCATAGGAGTAAGGTTCATGGGCTTTGTAAGCGGGTTATGGTGGGTAGTACTGACTGACATGAGCTTGAAGCAAAGACTCACTTGATGATCTGTAGAGTGTGGGAGGAGGAGGCACCACATAAATGGGAGAAATTGGTGGAGGGGGGTGAGTAACGGCTTTGGGTAGTGGAGCCAGGGTGCTTGAGAGGTTGTACCCCGGTATTGCGGGTAGACGGGGAAACTTGGGGGTGGATCAGTGGTGGAATGGTCATGAGATTGGGACAGTGGTGGGGTGAAGGTCGGATTAACAGGATAGGTTGGTGGCGGCTTCCCTCTCACCCATGCCTGATACATTTTGGCCATTTGGTGTTTCAGTTTGTACATTTCCTTCTTCATTGCATTGACGTCCAATTCCTCTACATCTTTCGAGGGGTCAATAATGCTGACATCGGTTTCCTGATTGGCCATGATCTGCTTTCTCTTAGACCGCGTGTTATAGGAGTGGGTTGCCAGAATGCCGCAAGAACTAACCACTTGTCTGGAGCAGGAAAGACGACACCAACACTGGTTAGTTGTTAGATTTCAACACATAGGTGGCCACGTGATTGGGGATGAATGTACCTATGTAGTTATCTGTTTCTATAATGCACATACGTGATTGCTTGCGTCATCCCAGCTCTTATCCCTTGTCATCTTTTTTCTTGTGTTTCTTCCTTCTTTCGTCAACCAATTTTATTCTCCCATTCTCTCCTTTATTTTACCACTGTTTCCTTATTTTCTTTCTCTCTTTTTTTCTTTTTGTTGGTTATGGTCGAATTCTATGGAGATTACCTACGTATCATGACCCCCCCATGGATCAGATCGAGTGTATTTCTTGCAAATGAATACAAGAAATAACTATTTTTGGAATTTTCAATTTTCATAAAGTAAAGCATTTGATTACGACTTCTAATAAAGAAATATTTTGACTTTTCAATTTTCAACTCAACTGAAAACGACCAACTTTGAATTAAAATGGAAAAAGGCTGACCCAACACACTACTACAACTCAAATAAAGGAAACTACAGACTCTCAAACTGGACAATCTGGAATACATTAAAGCCTCTAATACTCCTAGGGCCTGCGAGACATCGTTCGGTTTTGATGCAGGCTTATATGCTAAATCTCCTTGGAGGTCTTCCATTACTTGTCGAACAAAAATCATCACTGCAGCAAAGAAGGTGCTACGAGCAATGTCCTCGCATGCGTGACACTTTATGGTAATGTAGTCAGCAATGGCTTTGATCCGCTCTCTAATCCTGCCCTTTTGTTGAAGCAGTTGCCCTTTCTGATCACTCCTGGCTTCCATAACCTGGGAGACACGAAGGTGCTGATTTTCCAGCTGATGTATTTCCTCCTCCATTTGGGCTATCAAGTCATAGCAATGTTCCCTATCCGTTTTGAAATCTTTGGCTTGCCTAATTGCCTCGTCTTCAAGGGTAGTTGCTTTCTTATCAGATTAGCAATAGTTGCTTCATAGTTTATTTTCATTTGTCGCACAAATTGGGCCCGCTCCTCCTTTCTTTGCCCACTGCGCCTGGATTTTTGCTATATTCTTTTCGAATTTTTCCATGTCTTCTTGGCATTCCAAGATTTGCCTTTTCAGCCCGCTTATCAACCTTTCATCGGCCCGACTCCTTTCTTGGTCATTGGCTGCTATTTTCATATGTCGGATCTGAGCCTTAAGGGTCTCATTTTCCTGAGTCAATTTCTTTTTATAACTTTCATTGGCTGCAACTTGCAAGTTGTTTTCAAACTGAAGATCCCGAACCTTCTTTTCCAATGCTCCTATCATGGTCATGTATTCATTTTCTTTGGCTACCCAATCCTATTACGCCTGGGATCCGTCAGTGAATTGTTGCACATGTGGCCTCTTTGCGGGTCTCTCAGGGATGTGGAATCTTTTTCCAAACCAAATCATATATTTAGGGTCCACTTTGCCTCTAGATCAATCCCGTACTATGGTCTTAGGCTCAAGAAACCTACATTCATTCCATATTTGGCAGATTTTCCCTTCTGGAAAGGCAGCCTTTGGGCCTAATTCGATGACTTGTTTACTTAGATCTTCATCACCGTGGATGGTTTGAAATCTTCCCAATTGGCACAAAACCCTGCAGCGAGCATAGGGTTGGATGCTCCAGATTCCCATCAAAGGAATATAAGGTACTTCAGCTGATGTGTATACCTCCTCAGTAGCGGGAAGCCATCCGAAAGCCCACTCAATTTTGTCAGCGGTCAAGGATCTCAAACACGATAGCCAAGCCTCGGTACCCTCAAGGAATTCAATACCTGTTACCCGGGTCTTAAATTCTTCAATACAGCTCAACCCGATCAAATTGTAGTTCATGTACCCAATCCGGTGATAGATGTGCTCTTGCATCCACAGCTATAGCAACAGGTTGCAACCCTGGAAGAACTTTCCACCTTCTCGGCATATAGTCAAGGCCCGATAGATTTCTGACACGATTAGTGGCACTACCGTGTTGTTGGCTTTTTTGATTGCAATGTCTAGCATTCCTACAAGGCCGATCTCTATGTGACAATCTTTTGGGGGACAGACTACAATTCCCAAAAAAACTATCATGAAAGCTAAGGCCCACCTTGCCTCCCACTTGTCTCTGTTTCCGGTATAGGTTAGCCTAGTGTTTTGCTCTTCAAAACCTCGGGGGTTGCCATATCGTTGATACAAGAAATGAAGTGTGCAATACCCTTATGATATATTTCCATCCCGAACATCCTGACTAGTACTTAGAAAGTCTAAGAACTTGTGGGGAGTTACTGGTCTCGATGCCAACTGATACCTACTTCTAAGATTTCCATTGAGCCCTACATAACCTGTAACTTTCTCCAGTGTAGGTGTGAGCTCAAAGTCAGAGAAATGGAATAAATTGCGAGTAGGTTCCAGAAAGGTATCAAAGCCTCAACTATGTCCGACCTTGGCTTGACTTTTAATAAATCGATGAGGCCTCCCAGAACCTTTTCCACTATTTCTTTGTTGCTCGACCCTAGATCGTCCCACCATATATGGAGCTTCAAGGGGATCTCATTAAGGACTGTGAAGGGTTCAATTTTATTTGTGCTCATCCTGCACATTTATTAAAATGATTTAAAGACTGGTTGAAAGAAGAAAACAACATCATTTCTTCATTTTTTTTTCATATTTTATCAATTTTAATTTCAAGGTAAGACTCCAGTTTTGCGGATACGACCTTTTATCACCTCGGGGGAGAAGATTTTAAGGTTGTGTCTGTTAACCGTTGAAAATTACTCAAGGTGGTTGTTCTTCCAAAAACAGCCTTCCGGCGCTCTTTTGGGACAGTCGACTTATTTTTGACAAGAATGGCATCACCTGGCTTATTTATAGCTAAAATCAATATTTTTCTTATCATTTGTGGCTATTTTTTCAAAAGGGAAGTTGGACCTGATGGGGGTTCCCCACGTATCTCACATACGGTGAGAATCAAACTAGCATGGTTCAGGCAATTTGGATATGGGCAAAAACAAAAAAAATAGCTAATTTTTTTTTAGAGAAAACATTTTCTTTGGTTTTTTTTTGTTTTGAAAAAAGATGATGTGAAAAAAAAAACTTTTTTTTTCATTGGCAAACAAATTCTTCCCTTCTCTCAATATTTCCCTATATTCATAAGCCGGTCAACAAGCAAAATCCGGAATAAATGCACAAGTAGCATGCAAAATGCATCAGGATGGTCCAGTATTTTGGGTGCACTTGTCCAAGACGGACCCAACCCTTATGTTGAGTCCCCTAAGTCAAATGCAAATGATGCAAACAAATGTTCCTACTAGGGATATGGCATGAGGTTTTGTTATACTAGGTTTGAACCTTGGGTTTATTGTTCTAGACCTGGCTTACCCGAGCGGACAACTCGAGCCGGGAGGGAGGGGCGTACTGGGGATACAGAAGCTCCGTCAGCTTAGTAGCTTGTCCAAACCTCGTTCTAAATTGGGATAAGACTCTAAACAGAAGAGAAGTCACACAAAGTGCACTCTTCGCCATGATTTAGAAGACACAGAGAGAGGAAAGGTTTCCTAGTAGTTTATATATACAGTCCAACAACCATCAAAGCGGTAAAGCATTTAGCACATATGGCATGGAACATGTAGGAAAATCAGAAAATCCAAATATAAAAATTATTCTAAGCTCGAATTCTTGAACCTTGAACCAAAAATTATGGGTATGATCCCCAGCAGAGTTTCTAGACTGTCACACCTCCTTTTGGACACTACACCCCGTGAAGGGTGTAGATAAGGGAGTTTTTCTAATTTAAGGACAATCCAAACAAGATTTATTTTCTCTAGAGATCTCAGAGTTACCACTTGGGATAATTAATGGTGTACCAATACAATTGTTTAAATCCCGAATCGAGGAAATTTTGACTCTATTTAACAGTCCACGAACCAGAAATTCGGGTAAGAAATTATGTTAACCTGGGAGAAGGTGTTAGGCACTCCCGAGTTTTGTGGTTCTAGCACGGTTTCTCAACTATTATATTCGGCTTACTCACCTGATCTTAAAGCATGTCACCCTATAGTGCAATTTTTAGATTATTTATCGCTTTTGATTTAATTTTAAAGAAGAGTGAACGTCGTTTAAAACGTGTGTCGGGACCACGTCACATGAAATGCACCCGGATCCAAGACATATTTAGTCAACATTTTGGGATTTGGATTTGGGTCACATGAAATGCACACCCAATTTTAAGGAGTTACTATTATTAAATAACACGCCTAAAGTAGCTAGCGTGTTGTTAACTTTACAGGAAACCATGAACATTTGCTAAATGGCTTACCCATTTCTAAATATTTTTATAGAAGTAATTAAGAGGGCCATGCAATTTGTATATTTTGTTTGGCACGGTGCACCTCAAAATGTTTAATAGGCCAACCTAAAAGAACTATGATTTTCTATAATGTATTGTCTCTAAAAGGAGCTCTAAGGTATTTCAAGGAATTCAGGTCTCGAAGTCAGGTCCACACTCAAACAAGAGGGAAACCTCTTAGTTCAAATATGCTACCTAGCTTGGAAGGCCCAAAATATAATTCAAACAATCTTAATCTAATAGCTTCAACAAGCAAGATGGGGATTTTTGGCGTGCTGCACTTCAAAGGCCAACCCATGAGACTGTCCGACTTCATATTTAAAGTTGTTTGAAAGTTATCTAAATCTCGGGCGTTAGCGCAGGCCCAAATCTTTATCCAGCAGGTCATGGAGCTCAAAATCAAATCACATGGACCTAATTGGATGAAATTAATTACTAGGTTGAAAGTATTTGGCCTATGTATTGTTGCAGCTGGGCTAACGCTAGGCCCAATTCTTTTCATAATTCAAACAAATGGAAAATGGCAGAAACATAAATGGTAATGATAGTGGATCATCAATATTAAATTATTACCATTGGATCAAAACGTAAATATGAGACCTAGGAAAATTCAACCCCCTTAACTTTAACGGCAAGTAAATGGACCCAACACAGTTATTAACAATTTATTTGAAACAAAAGAATACGTGAATGAATGGATATCTCCTATTTTTTCATATCTTCTAAAATCTAAATGAATAAGTTGTAAAACTAAACAAACATTATTAACATCCGTAAGAGCAAAAACCTAACATGAATCACTCAATCTTTCTATTAGCTAACACTTAAATCGACGGAGCTCCACTAGAGTTGAAGAGAAAGTCTGCCTAAATGAATCTTATGAAGACATATTAAATGAAAATATACTACTCCATAGTCCATTGTTCATATGAATACAAATAAAAAATTTAAACTGTACTAGACAAAACATATATCAGTTGCATCTATCCAACTCTAGAAATACAACAATCCAAACGAGCACATATCATGAAGCAAAACTTGTGAATATGTTTTATTCCATTTCTAGTTCAAAGGCTACATCAAGGCAGGTTTAAGGTGTGTACCTGGGGAGTAAATAGATGAAAGAGTAGGGATCATCAAAACAGTCAATAGCAACTAGAATCCAGTAGTAGTTTTAACCAAGAAATAATCTCAAATGAAGCTAGTAGTGAGTCACATAAGACAAATTCAACTAAACAATCCGAATACACTCGATTGAATCAAATTGGACTTGATATTAAACCTAGAAGCCTCAAAAGCTTCAGCAACCAAACACAAAGAGTCTTCAAGCCATTTTTATCTAAGCTAGAAAATGCAAATCACAGCTAAAACTCGAAAGTAATCTAAGAACTCCAATAGAATAGTAATTTAGTTTTCAGATTTCCAAACTTGTTAGACAAGGCAATCAAGACTGCCTTTTATATGCAAAACTAAGGGCAATCCTCAGATTTTTATTTTACCTCTAGTCCCTCTTTTTATTTTCAACTTTTAACTAGTTAGTCCCTAAGGTGGTGACTTGTTTCTCAAGTTTTAACACTAAAGTCCTAAGATTCTAATTGAAACCCCACTTAGAATGTTCTAAGGGTTCCCAAATCAGTCATTTGCAAGATTCTTTCTTTGAATTACCTAACCTACCCTATTACTCAAACTGACATTACCAAACTACTACTAACTAACCCCACCCTTTTGCCCTGGTCAATAACCATGGTTAATTACTCAAAGGAACTGAAAATTCAGCTAAGTCTAAATAAATCCTAAAGTTGAACTAATTACTCAAACCAACTAATCAAAATATAAAATCTAACTAAACTACTAATCCAACTAAATCTATTCACTAAATAATTCAGCCATTGAACTAGGGTAGAATTATCAGTAACAAACATGAATTACCCAATCAAAACTAACCACAAATTCAAACCAACAGAAAATCAGAGTAAAAATAGAACAAAATTAAACCAATAGTAAAGACTAAAACAAAACTTACTTATGTAAGGTTAAACCACACTAAATGTTGATTCAAGCACCGAAATGATGTGAACGTGTGTTCTTTAGCAAGAACCAACGAACACATTATCTCAAGGCTCGACTCAAACTCTGGACTCAGGAAATTGGGGAAAACTCGAGTAACTCAGACTTTTAGGGTTTTTCCATTCTAAGATCTGAAATTCGATAAGCTTTGGTAATATTCGAAGGCTATAAACCATAGATTCGTAAAGAGGGAGATGGGGAGGCTTTGTGGTGTTAATATGGTAAGGTTTGGGAGATCTAGGGTTTTGGACGAAATTTTGATTCAATATTCGAGAAGTTCCGGTGGGATTTGAGGGAGGGGTTTGGAGGTTTGGAAAGAGGAGAGTGAGGGGAATCTGGGGTGTTAATTTGGAAAGGTTTGGACGTGGCTCCACCATGGACAGCGAAGCAGCCTCAGTTTCAAACAAATATTCGACGCGATTGGCGGGAATTTGAGAGATTCCGGTTACACAAATGGAAAGAGGGGGCTAAAGAGATGGGGTGGTGTAATTTTTGGGGCCATCGGAGCATGGGCGCCAGCAGAGGTGATTTTCGGCCTGCGACAGACGGTGGAGGGACGGTGCCGTTACGTCGGCGTGTTTCAAGGGTTCTCAGAGATGGTTTAGTATGAGCATATGATTTTTGACCGGTCAAAATAGACTCCTACAAGACTCTTAAAATTTAGGATTTTTCTTTTAAAATATTTCGATTTTAATTTCTAGGATTTAATTGCATGCGCATGTTCGTTACTGCGTGTTAATTAGGATTTAATTATCAAATAAATTGGTTTTACAAATTAAAATACAATATATATATATATATATATATATATATATATATATATATATATATATATATATATATATTGTATTTTAATTTGTAAAACCAATTTATTTGATAATTAAATCCTAATTAACACGCAGTAACGAACATGCGCATATATATATATATATATATATATATTTTGATATATATATATATTAGATATATATATATATTATATATTATATTATTATCTATATATTATATATCTATATATATATATATATATATATATATATATATATATATATGTATGTATGTATATATACATACATACATACATGTCTGGCATTTGAAATTATTTTTGGTTTAGTTTTTTAACTTGGTTCTCTTCTTTAGTTGATAATTAGGGATGTATGGTTTTTAAATAAAGATTAGTAATTAATTTAACTTAAAAAGAAAAAGAGAAAATATATGTATATAAACAGACACTCAAGCTGGCCACAATTGGGCCAGACCTGAGTGTCCCAACTTGCCTTCTCCCTTTAAAACAAGACACAACCCAGCCGAAATGACCAGCCTGGTCTAGTCCATCTAACAATAAACCAAATGACGCCGTTTCAAAGGGATCATCTTAGTCGTCGACCTGTGTTCATCAAATGGTCATGGAAGTTTCCCCTATTTTGTATACATATGTCCAAATGTCTTCAATACAATCACAGACCAACATTCCCTTCCTCGTATAGTTCAAGATTGAATGTCACCCCTAACCATGAACCGTCACAGAACCACCACCCGCCGTCGGCCGGAAATCGCCGCCGCCGGCGTAGCCCCAATGCCCTCAAAATTTACACCACAAGAGCATCCCACCCCCCTCTTTCCATCCCCAGAGAAATCACACCTCAAATCCTCGCCGGCCGTCTCAATATTCCATCTAAACAAGGCAGCTCCGTCGTCCATGGTGGCGGCCGGTGGCGAAACGCCTTCAAACTAGCACCAGTAGTCCCTATCACTACCACCACCTCCACCATACCAGTATTCACCTTCGAATCCTCTTCCGTCACCTCAAATATTCCCCGAAAGGTCGCCGAAAACCCTACCTCCGGCGACCCTATTCTAAACTTCCCCAAATTCACACTCCTAAAGCACCTCACCCTCCCCGTTCCAACTAGGTAAATTACCCCTCTCGAATCTACCTAAAACCCCACAAATATCAACACAAATGTCAAATCTGAGTCACAGAACATGCCGGAAAAAACCTCAAAATCCTTCTAGACGATTGCTGATCCCTTTAGTCCCCAACCATGCCACCCTTGACTCCTAAACACCCTCAACCACCAAACCTATCCCAATCTGAGACTTTACTGAGGTCTCAGAATCTTTAAAACTCTCCCCTGAGTTTTTAAACTGATTTTTATCATCTTAGGAGTGTTTGGAACCCCGTGGAAATAGTCCAGAGCCAGTTGAAATGTTTTAAATGGACATGTGCGAAAAAGCTAAGTTTTCCTGTGTATTTTCATTTTTAGCTGATTAAATGTTTGTTTTATTTTAATGACTGATTATTAGTTACATGTTTAATAGTGTGAATTTCTTTTATGTGATTTTTTTTCTTTTGTTTGGTGGTCCACAAGTTCATCTAAGATTAGGTTTCAATGTTCATATGTGTTGTTTGTCACTAGTCTGGAAACTTCCTCGTCTCTGAAATAGTTCAAACATCCTGTTAAAATTAGCTTTTGAGCGGTATGATTCTCATAATTTAAGGAATTTTATTGATTCACTGATGTTCTGATTGGTTTGATTGTTTGATTGTGCTACTGAATGCCTGATCTTTATTTCACGATAGTTTTGGTCCTCGGTACTAATAGATGTATTCATATTTCTGGTCATTTTGATTTTTAATCCTGTATAATATGTGTGGAAGTCTTTATTAAGGCGTCTGTGTTAAGCCTTATCAATTTTGGTTAGTTCTGATTGTCATGAGCCTGTTAGTCTAAAAGGTGACCAGAATTCAATTGACCAGGGTCAATTGGAAATGAATTAGGGTCAAAGAACTAATCAAGGTCAATTGTGACTGAACTAGGGTTAAAAGAACTTACCAAGGTCAAATTTCAGGGGTGGGTAATTTAGGAAAGTAAGTAAGGGTACAAGAGGAATTTCAACTTGTAAAAAATCTAATAGAAAGCCCTTAGAACCTTCCAGCAAGGACCAAAACATAATTCTTTCCTCAAACTTGAGGCACAAGTTAGGAATTGAAGACTACTTAGGCAAAAAAAATGCAAGCTGAGTTAAGGACTAAAAAAGAAAACAAGTTAAATCAGATGCCCTAACAGATTTACTATAAAATGAACCATTTGGGTCATTGAAAGGGATCGGGAACCGTTTCCTTCAATACTAGAGCCGAAATACTGATTCTAGATCTGAAAATACCATTAGGACTGTTTTGGAACCATTTTCGGAAGACTTGCTCTCTAGAAACTCTCCTGAAGTACTGGGTGCACTGTGTATTTGGCTGTTGATTGCTTAACTAGTCTCTTATTTCTACTCATAGGCTCCTGTTTTGCTTAATTGCAGGTATATTCAAAGCTCATGTGTATATGAAGTTCAAAGTGAAATATATTCTCAAATGTGAAGATCCTCACCTGTTATTTATATTTTGTATATGCCCCCATTTTCCCTTACTTAGTTTGAATATAGGAATATTATTAAGTGATCATCATGTTATAGTATTAGACTGAACCATGTCTGTAATAATTGGACATTTGGGACTGTTTCGACATGTATAACTGGAATTCGACTCAACTTTTTTTTTCTCTCTTGTATGTGACTAATTAATAGTCAGTTCCAACTCCGGTCTAGTTGGCTCAAGTGCTGATCATGTGCACTTAGCTACTAGACTTAGGAAACATTGGTTTTGATAATCATGTAAAAGAAATCAAAATGTTGTGACACATTTTCAGATTATTTAAATCCCAGCATGCTTAGTAATAATTTATTTTTAGATTTTCCATGCAGTGTAACCTGAAACACAATTGGATTTTGGAAATTAGACTCATATACTCTGACTGATGTGTATATGAATCATCTGATTCAAATCTAATTTTATAAATCAACAGAAAAATGGTTGTTAATATTTCCTTCTTAAAGGGGTAGAGATCCGATTTTGTATATAATTTCGAACCAAATTTGTTATTAACAATTGGGCTCTTTTGTTCAAATCAGTACTGGGCTCATTCGAGAGGCCCAGTAAGCACCAAGAATTTATAATATTGCGTGCTTCTGAATCGAAAGAATCAAAGGTCAGGGCCCGTCATGAACCAGGCTCAACAGTTGTTAGTGCAGTGTGTTTTGGGCTGGCCCATACTTGAGTTCATGCACGCGGTTAGCCATGAATGAGGCTAGGTGCAGGTATTACCTCTCCAAATACACAACCTATCCGTAAATTGTTCAGCGCATTTAAGCACTCGCAAGAATAGAAAATCCAGCATATGTTAGAATATCCTGATAAATGAAATGAGCCATGTTAGTTCAAGCAAATACTATACAATGGTTCCTTCATTCATTAAAACACATAGAAACAGGAAGTGTCGTTTAGAAAATTTCACGACCTTCCCATAAATGACAAAGACGTAGTTGCTATAGGCGTGTGTTTAAAAAAGCCTTCTTAAAAGTTGGGTGCGCATTTATGTGACCCAAATCCTATTCTCAATGGAATTAAAATATGTCTAGAATTGGGGGTGCATTTGTGTGACGCGATTCGTGACGTGTTTTAATAGCATTGCAAATTTCCCTAAAACAGATGTTAAAAGCGGTTAATAATCCAAAATTACGAATTAATAGGTATAGAAAATCATGTTTTAGCCAAATATGACAGTTGAGCGACCGTGCTAGAACCACGGAACCCAGGAATGCCTAACACCTTCTCCCGGGTTAACAGAATTCCTTACTCGGATTTCTAGTTCGCGGACTGTAAACAGAGTCATTCTTTTCCTCGATTCGGGATTCTAACTGGTGACTTGGGACACCATAAATCTCCCAAATGGCGACTCTGAAATCTCTTGAATAATTGAATCTCGTTTCGATTGTCCTTTAATTGGAAAAACTCCCTTATCTATGCCTTTCGCAGGTCGTAGTGTCCAAAAGGAGGTGTGACATTTAGGGGTAGGGGAGTCGTTAGAACATGTATATATTAAATACATCCAACTTCCCGGTCGTTCGATCAATGAACCTTGACGGCTGGGATTCGTTATAGGTAAACGACGTCGTTTAGTTGGGGGTGTGGGGCTGGACCGGACTTGGGGGGTTGGGCCTAGATTGGGTGTTTGGACTGGTGTAAATTTGGCAAAATGTCCCAATTGGTCTATAATTGAGGCCATATTTCAAATTCCCTTTTTTCCTTTATTTATTTTAATTTCTAAATGATTTTATTATAACCAAATTAACATTAAACATAGTAAAAACCTAATTTAAATCTAAAATTAAGCTAATTAAATTCTAAATTAACTAAACCCTAATTTAAAAGAAATTAAGACAAATTTGAGAATTTAAAAGTAAAAATGCAAAAAGAACCTATTTTTCATATTTTTTGTTTTTTCCATGCTATTACTTAATCGCTGAATCTAAAATATTAGAACCGGTATCCTACATGCAAAAATACAATTTTTTTGTATTTTTTATAAATTAAAATGCACTCAACATGTAAACAAACGCACAATTTATGCAATTAAATTCTGAAAATCACACAGATAAAGAAAATTCTAGTTTTACGAATTTATAGGAGTAATTTAATCTAGGCAAAAATCACATGCTCACAGACGTACCATTCTACGTTGTCCCCTTCCTTGACTTCGAGAACTCCCAGTTAGAGTAATTCGAACTTGTCCTTGTTCAGCCATATCTGAAATAGGGCCAAGGGAACAATAAGAATGTCTATAACCACTCAATGTGATAATATATGTCACAATAACTCGTAGAAGTATTTCAATGCAAGGGATATGACTAAACAATTGAAAATTTTAAAGACCAATTCATTAATAATTATTACTAGATTTAAAGAATTATTAATAATCATTACTTTTCCATGCATAAATTGGGAGGAAGGCTGATGATATTTCGTTATACCATTCTGTGCTTATTTTGTAACTTTTCCTAGTATGATTATCATGTAAATTCAAAACATGGACGACTTCACTGTATTAGCAAACGACACAGAAATTCGAAAAAGAAAAAAATAAAAAAATACAGAATCAAAGTGTGTTCATCTTGACAGAGCACACAAAAAAAAATTTGGCTCTAATACCAATCTATCTATATTGAATAGGAGAAGCAAAAACACTACATTAAGACAAATGTCTTAACCAAAAAATGCCAAATGATTTTGTAAATACAAAATAAACTACTTTTCTAACTAATTTTTTTTATTTTGAATTTATTGGTTACACTTATTGAATTAATAGATATAGATATCTTATAATTATCTATAAAAATAAAAACACAAAATAATATTTTACCCATTCAAATTGGGTGATATTAGTTTCAAGTTGAACTTTTTAAAATTTATATTAAAATAAAAGGAAAAAAATAGCTATAAAAAATAAAAAAAGAGAAGAAAAACTAACCATTCAGATTGGGAAATAGTTCAAGTTGGAATTTTAAAATAATTTTAAAATAAAAGTAAAAATAATAAATTACCAATTCAAATTTGGGAGTAGTTTTAAATTGTAGTTTTAAAATTATTTTAAACTAAAAAATAATAAATTACCAATTCAAATTTGGAAGTAGTTTCAAATTGGATTTATAAAAATGATTTTAAAATGAAAAAATGAAAAATAAAGAAATTTAAAAACTTTCTGGGTAAAATATTAAATATTGTAATATGCTAATAAATATTTCTATTAAAAATGTAATAATATTAAATATTAGATTTTGTAATAAAGAAAAATACATAACAAAAAATTTATTCAATGCACTCCACATATAACTCCTGATAGTTTACCAGAGATTTTATTCATTAAAATTTTGGTAATATTACTAAGAACAATAGAATAAAATTTAAAAGAAATATTTTATCAGTAATAAATTATATATCTTCTTATATATTACAAAAAGAAAGTGAATACTAAACATCTATTTAATATTAAATAGGAGAGGCAAAGAACTATTATGATGACAGGTTGCATAATATTAAATTAACACATGTAAAAAATTTGGACAATCCTCCAACTTTCTTGGAGTTTAAAAATTCAATTCAAATTTATTTAAAAATAGATCTGAAAGACACTTTTTTTTTCTTTAAAATTCAGAAACTACCAATAAAAACCACCAACTACTCTCGCTTTCTCCACTCTCATTCCTTTTAAAAACTAATTGAAATACATATTTTTTTAAAAATTCAAGCAATCGAAACTATCAATAAAAACCACCAACTACTTTCACTTCCTCCACTCCCCTTCCTTTTAAAAACTAATTGAATTACACAGTTTTTTTCAAAATTCCAGCAATAAAAACCACCAAATACTCACACTTCCCTCTACTCCCCTTCCTTTTAAAAAGTAATTGAATTTTTCATCTTGCATATATTGGATTAGAAAAAACGTATTGTTAAATTGAATTGACAATCCTCTTCCATTTGTATCTCATATGTCAAAATCAGATTAGTCTTTTACACATCTTATGTCAATGTATAATTTAATTCGGATTAGCTTCAGTTTACAATAAGAATTAACATTTCATAAGATTAAATTTTTTAAAGCTGTCGACGGCAGATTAGAGAATTAAATTCATATCAATGTGCTCTTTTTCTTTGTTTAGGACAAAATCTAATAAGACTTAGGATAAAGTTTAATAATATTTAGAATAAAATATAATAGAAATTAGCACAAAATTTACTAAGAATTTTTAATAAATATTTTGAATTGAGCAGTTTGAGATTATACCAAATGGCAAGCTAATAAAAAGCAACTTAATAATTTTAAGATAATATATGTTAGACTATGTAATAAATTAAAATTGTATCCAAAGATAAATTTTTGAATCTATATATAAGAACTTTAGATTGGATTGAATTTATATTTTATTTTTATTATTTTGATAGGATTGAAATATTAAAAAATGAAATAATGACAACAATGGTGAAATTGGATTGAAATATAAAAAAATTATTTTGAATAATAATAATGGAAAAAGAAAATTTTTTATGAAAAAACATATATAATAATGGTAAAGAACATTATTTTAAACAAAAGATTTCAATTAATGAACGTAATGTTCTTCTAATACTATGAATGTAGTACTACGATAACTATAAGAATGTTTAAGAATCTTATAAAGCAATTAACAAAAATTTATTTGATTTCTCCAATAATAACATAATCATTTTTTACCAAAAAATTATATTAGTATCACAATATCAAATATATATATATATATATATATACACACACACACACACACACACATATATATATATATATATATATATATATATATATATACACACACATAAAAGTATGAATATAACATCATTATTTACAATCCACATATCTAATTGAGAGCTATAAGATTTTATAAATCTATCTATGTAGAATAGGAGAAGCAAAAACACTACATTAAGACAAATGTCTTAACCAAAAAATGCCAAGTGGCTTTGTAAATACAAAATAAACTACTTTTCTAACTAATTTTTTTTGAAGTTTGAATTAGTTGGTTTTTTTGGTAATTAAGGTTTTATTAATCACCAACGTATATGCATTACAAAACCATAGTCTAGCTTATACTCAGCTGACTATCTCTAATTCGTCAAAACTCACTACATAGAATCCAATTTATCTCCTAATGATACTAAATGTTAAATTGCTGTAACTTTTTTCTAATTCTAGGGGTACCTCTAACATTACAAATGTATGATATCTCCCTCAGTAAAACTGCACAGTTACGAAAAGTGTTGTTAAAAATTTTCGAGTTCCTCTCCATCCAGACAGCATATGTGACTTCAGCAATTACCAATTTGAAGATATTGACTCGGCAAGATTTCCCTTTTGCTTTACTTATGAACCATTGTAGTTATTGATAACAAGTACATGTTTGAGGATGACTCTCATGTAGCCAGTGCATAACTTGCTCCCATAGATCAGATGAGAAAGGGCATGATTGCATAAGGTGATCTCTGGTCTCGTTGTGGTTCTGGCACAGTATGCACTGCTGATAAACACTCAGTCCCGAACTTGCCAATCTGTCTTTAGTTGGTAGTCTATCTTGTAGAGCCAGCCACAAATTGAAGACTGCTTTTGGTCTAGTATAATTCTTGATGATCAGATTCTTCCATGGAACTCTCGGCAGGTCTCCTAACTGCAAGTCATATAGTTGTCTAATGGAACAGTCCTAGCTCCTCCAGTGTTGAAAATTCTGCAGAATAGCTCTAGAGGCTATAATTTTCCTGACCATCCAGCTGGCCTGTGTAGGGATTGGCATGTCTTTTATCAGCTTGTGTTTTATGTAATAAGCAGTGATCCACCTTATCCACAGTTTATCCTTTTTGTGAGCAAGATCCCATCAAGTGTTTGCAATTGCAGCTTTATTCCAGAGCATAAGATTAATAAGATTCATCTCTCATGCTGATTTAGGAGTGCACATTCTGTCCCAAGATACATAGGCTTTCTTAGTGATGGAGTTTAGACCAGACCAGACAAAACTTCTACAAATTGCTTCAATCATCTTAAGGACTTTAGCAGGAAAAATAAATATCTGTGCCCAGTATGCTTGAATGCCAAAAAGAACAGATTGGACTAGTTGAATCCTTCCAGTGTAAGATAGTTTCCTGGCAGTCCATGAAGTTATCTTAGCAGTAATCCCCTTCACTAGATGCTGTCATTGGATCAAGGCAATCTTTTTGGTGGAAAGAGGAACACCTAGATATTAGAAAGGTAGCTCACCATGAACAAAACCCAGGTGGTCTATAATCTGTTTCTGCATTTCTAGTGTTACACCACCAAAATATCTGAGCTCTTGCTCAGGTTTGCATGCAGACCAGAGGCTTCAGAGAATTGTGAGAAACATTTGAATATGGCTTTGATAGATGCAATTTCGCCTTTAGCAAACAGTAACAAGTAATCAGCAAAACACATATGAGTAATTCCTAGCTTTTTGCATCAAGGATGGAACTCGAAAGTTGGATCTTTCTTTAGTTCATTGCATGATCTGCTCAGGTTACACTAATTGAATTAATAAATATAGATATCTTATAATTATCTATAAAAATGAAAACACAAAATAATATTTTACCCATTCAAATTGGGAGAGTTTAGTTTCAAGTTGAACTTTTTAAAAATTATTTTAAAATAGAAGTAAAAGAATAGCTATAAAAATAAATAAATAAAAAAAGAGAAGAAAAACTAACCATTCAGATTGGAAAACAGTTCAAGTTGGAGTTTTAAAATAATTTTAAAATAAAAGTAAAAAAATAGTAAATTACCAATTTAAAATTGGGAGTAGTTTTAAATTTGAGTTTTGAAAATTATTTTAAAATAAAAAATAATGAAGTATCGATTCAAATTTGGAAGTGGTTTCAAATTGGATTTTTAAAAATTATTTTAATAAAAAAAAGAAAATAAAGAAATTAAAAAACTTTCTGAGTAAAATATAAATACTGTAATATGCTAATAAATATTTCTATTAAAAATGTAATAATATTAAATATTAGATGTTGTAGTAAAGAAAAATACATAACAAAAACTTTATTCAATATTCTCTATATAACTCCCGACAGTTTACCCGAGATTTTAATCATTAATATTAAGGTAATTATTAAGAACAATAGAATAAAATTTAAAAAAACTTATTTTAGCAGTAATAAATTATATATCTTGTTATATATTACAAAAAGAAAGCGAATACTAAACATCTATTTAATATAGAATAGGAGAGGCAAAGAACTATTATGATGACAAGTGGCATAATATTAAATCGACACATGTAAAAAATTTGGACAATCCTCCAACTTTCTTGGAGTTTTAAAATTCAATTAAAATTTATTTAAAAATAGATGTGAAAGAGACCTTTTTTTTCTTCAAAATTCATAAACAACCAATAAAAACCACCAACTACTCTCACTTTCTCCACTCTAATTCCTTTTAAAAACTAACTGAAATACACGTTTTTTCAAAATTAAAGCAATAGAAACTACCAATAAAAACCGCCAACTACTCCCACTTTCCTCCACTCCAATATAAACCACCAACTACTTTCACTTCCTCCACTCCCCTTCCTTTTAAAAACTAACTGAATTACACAGTTTTTTTCAAAAATTCAAGAAATAGAAACTACCAATAAAAACCACCAACTACTCCCACTTCCTTCCACTCCCCTTCCTTTTAAAAAGTAACTGAATTTCTCCTCTTGCATATATTGGATTAGAAAAAACGTATAGTTGAATTGAATTGACAATCTTTCATTTGTATCTTATATGTCAAAATCAGGTTAGTCTTTTACACATCTTATATCAATGTATAATTTAATTCGGATTAGCTTTAGTTTACAATAAGAATTAACTTTTCATAAGATTAAGTTTTTTGAAGTTTTCGACTGCAGATTAGACAATTAAATTCATATCAATGTGCTATTTTTCTTTTTTGGACAAAATCTAATAAGACTTGGGATAAATGTGACGACCCGATGCGTCGTCTCATGTGTTTCCATCCCATTTTCCTATTTTATGCTTCCCCGTATTTCATTAAATGTGTGTGATGAATTTGAAGTATTTAGGAATGGTTTTGATAAGAAATGAGATGCTTAGTCTCTTTAAGGAAAGCTTAAGATGGAAAAGTCAACCGGACATTGACTTGTGAGATAGAGGGTTCGAAATAGATTTTCGGTGATTCGACTAGTTTTAGATAGTGATTTGAGAGTTGGGATAGAAAACGGAATTCAATTTAGAGGTCCGGTGTAGAATTAGGCTTGAATTGGCTAAGTTCAAATTTTGGCAAATTTCGGTTGATAGGTGAGATTTTGATTCGGGGGTCGGAATGAAACTCCGAGAGTTACAGTAGCTTCGTTAGGTGACTTTGGATATGCCTGCAAATTTTCAGATCATTTGGAAGTGTTTAGTTCGGGTTTTGGATCGAATGCGAATTTGAAAAAGTTTTAGTTTGACTTAGGCTTGAATTTGAGGAATTTGATGATTCTTGATGTTAATGTTGGTGTTTTTATGGGCCGAGCAAGTTTGAATGAGGTATTAAGTCGTGTTTTTGCTTTTGGTTGAGGTCCCAGGGGCCTCGGGGTGAATTCGGATGGTTAACGGAAGGATTTTTTGTTTGGAAAGGTAGCAGATTTTCAGTTATTGGTGTTGCAGGGATTTGGCCTTCGCGGTCGTGTGGATCGAGCTGCGATCGCATAGGTTTGGGTTCTGGGTGCTTCGCGATCGCATGAGTTGAGTTGCGATAGCGTAGTTGAGGCCTCTGAAGCATTGCGTTTGCGGCCTGGGCACCGCGTTCGCGTAAGGTAAATTCTAGGCTTGCAATTTTTGGGCATCGTGATCGCGTGGGTGGTGACCACGATCGCGAAGAGGAAGTGCATCTGGGCAGACCTGTTTTAATAGAAATTTCATCCGCAAGCTATTTCATATTTCCTCCATTGTTGCACCACCTTGAGAGCTTGTTGACGGATTTTGAAGGGGATTTCGACGGGAAGTGATTGGAGATAAGTCTCGTGGCCTTAATACGTCATTTTATTGAATAATCAACCATTAATTCTCTAAAATTGGGTGCAAAAATAGATTAACTAGGGCTTGAAATTTCAAATGAAAACTGGGGATTTGGAGGAGCAATTGGACTCCGACTTGGATGAACCTTATATGTGCGGACTCGTGGCGAGACTAGAATTCTGAAAATGTGAATTTTGTAATATTTTGAGTAGTGGAACCGGGGCTCGGGTTTTGCCAACTTCGTATATTTGGGTGTATTTCGAGTTATTTCAATTGGGTTATGTTCCATTAGCCTATTGTGACGTATTCCTATTGGTTTTCTTGATGATATTTGGCATCTGCGGAGGTTGATTCTTGAGGGAAAGGCATTACGGATAGTTTGCGGCTGGCTTGAGGTGAGTAATGGGTGTAGATGATGACCCGAGGGTTTGAAACCCCGGTATATCACATTATGACGCTATTATGAGGCTAGACACGCACTCCATGGCTAGTGCGGGGTCGTATATGTTCGAAGTTATGACCCGGTCCAATCCGAGGGATATATTGTACTATGTTGGCGATTGTTTCGCATACTATATTGATAATATCTGGGCTTGATACCATGTTTGGGGCCTTGTCCCGACTTGTAGAATCCTTCGGGGATCATTATCTCAGAATTTTCATGATTTGCATATTATTTGAAATTAGTCCAGGTTTAAATACTATTTTTTCAAACTCAGCCGTATTTATACATTTTGAAAGCTCTAATGATTTTTAAATGATATCTCGGGCTGTCGAGTACTATCTCGCTACTTTTGGACTGTTTGTTATATTAAATGAAAACGGTGGTAACTAAGGACACCGCGTAGTGTAATGAAAACGGTTGTACTAAGGACACCGCGTATTGCAAGGAAAACAATGGTAATTAAGGACACCGCGTATTGTAATGAAAACGGTGGTAACAAAGGACACCATGTATTTTGCTGAAAACAGTGGTACCTATTGGCATTGTATCATATGGCGTTTGGGCGGTAGGAGCCCCTCCGAAGTCTGAACCCCCAGTGAGCGCGGGTACCCATATGGATCGGGCTGCACGTTCCGTAGTGTTCATGCATTGCACTGCATCTCTCATGCATTTATTTATAGTTGCTTTAATTGGATATAATTGAGTCTTGTACTGTATAGAACTGTTTAACTAGCTTCACTCTGTGTTTTGTTGTGGATTTCCTGCTTTCGGGTTTCTATACATGCTTATTACTTGCTGAGTTGATAGACTCACCGCATACTCCCTGCACCTTGTGTGCAGATTCAGGTGCTCTAGAGGCGTAGAGTTGTTGTTAATGTCTGTTCCAAACGTACTAGAGTATTGAGGTAGTTGCCAGCATCCCGCATGACCTGTTTACTCTGTCTTTATCAGTCTATTTCTCCTTATGGTTTGTTGTCAGACACTGTAGTTCCTTTCGGTCAGTGTATTGGTACTTATTAGAGGCTCTGTACTCGTGACTCCTCGGTTTTGGGAGGATATTTGCTCAGTTGTGTCCTTTTTGTTATACATTATCCATGGTTGGGAGTTTGATATTAAATCTTGTTGTTGGTCTTGAAATTTCTTCTTCTTGGATTATGGTTTGATTGGTCGGGCTTGCCCAGCCTTGCAGCCGGGCACCATCACGATCGGGATTGGGGTCGTGACAAGTTGGTATCAGAGCCTAGGTTTACTAGGCCTCACGAGGCATGAGGCGGTTTAGTAAAGTCTTGTTTATGGGTGTGTCGTGCACCACACTTATAAGCAGGAGGCTACAGAACCTTTAGGAAACACACCACTTTCTTGAAATCTTATCGTGCGTCCTTGATTCAGCTTGAAAGAGTAACCCTTGAAATTCCTTCCACGTGTTCGCATGCACGTATGAGCGCTCGGTATTATATGTGCTTCGATAGCATGCGATTCCTCGATCGAGGGGAGAGATGCAATCTTCGTGAGGATGATGTTGGGCTAGTCTGGAGGACTTGAGGCCAGATATTATCTATAGTTGGAGCACCAAGGTGCTGACTACGCGAGCTGGTGTTATGAGCTTATAAGTTCAGTATTGTCCCTAATTGTGGTAATGGTGGCTGGATAGCTTCATGATGAGTATCTTGGTGCCGTCTGATGAGTCTGTATGCCTTGGTAGTGTCGAAGAAGGTCTTCTAGGTGATAAACGAACCATTAAGTGTTATGATTCGAACAGGTGCAGCACATGTTCATGTGTCAATTTTGATAATATAATACGTGTAGCATTGGGATTTCTGTTATTGACATACAATTTGATGTCTTGTCAAGTTGTGGGCGCATTTTTAAGATGGTTTTTGTGGTTCTCTGGCAGGTGGATCGGCTCAATTACAAATGAAACTCTGTCGAAATTTTTGAAAAATTTGGGACTTAGTAAAAATCTTGCCTCCTAGAAGAGTGGGCTTAGCGGTTGTATGAATGAAAGCAAATGCAGAAGGGTTAGAATTTCTGATGATTCGTGTTTCCACAAGCATATGAAGGAGTGAGTTTAATCTCGCCATGATATTGCGACGGCTATAGAGTATATGTGTTGTGATGTATATGGCTTCGAGCTAAGTTGAGAAGGTTGTTGTTGATAAGTTGGTGGTACGGTTGTGTACTATGTTAGTTATTATTTGATGCATGTGAGTGAAATAGTTTTGGCTGCAGAAAAGTGAGCCGAGGGTGGCACAAGTGAAGCAAGGTTTTGCCAAAGGTTACATGGTGCTTCATAGATGTGAGAAAGGGAATGTCTCGAGTTGTCTATAAAGAATGCTTATCACAAGGAGAAGGAAGTTATTTGGTTGTATCAGGATAAGATCTCGTCCTGTGGTGGCAGAGTGCTGATAAGGCACGAGTGATTCGATTCATTAAGTCAAGTGAATTGCAGTGTGTATAAGAGTGGTCGACTTTTGAGAATGGTTTTTGATGTGCTCGAGATTCGATAGGTATCACTCGGGTGTTTTAAGGTTGGGTATGTGACCAAGTCAGTATTTTCATTAGAACAGGTCAAGATTTGTGATATTTTATGTTAATTACGGGAATTCTTTGTATCAATATTTGGGGAAGTAATGGCAACTAATTCAGGGTCGCAGGAAGTTCTTCGGGTAAGGTGCTCTGGAATGTGGTATTTCTGAGAACGTTTGAGAAAGTATTCAGTGGCCTATGAGTCTTAGACAGTGTGGTCTGGTGTTTGGGTTTTATATAATGAGCCTAGGTTGAGGCATTGTGGTGGTACAACAAGAGGGTACATCAAGTTGAAATGAATCAGGTGGGAATCTAGACAAATAAAGTAGCTTGTTAGGGGACCGAATCGGTATGGTAAGGATATGATCAATTGATGGTATGTGTTCAAGGTAATGAGCTCTTATAAGCGTTGGGCAGTGAAGCTCCTAAGTACTGGAAGTCTGCCTAGCCTGGTTTAGGTAGTGCGATTCTGTCTGTGGCAGTTTAATTTGTGCAAATAGAATTGGGAGAAAAAAAATTCTTGTTGAGTTCATCATGGGTTAGAGATGTATGTTTTCTATGAACATGCAGAACATGGAGTATATAATAATTTTTCTTCCTCTAAATAGGATCAATGAAAGTTCTAAACTAGTTGAGTGCGTCGATGTCTGCGGCGCAGAAGGGAGATGAAAGTTCTCGTGTTATTCCTGGAGGATATTGGGTATGCGGTATGTTGTAAAGGACCAAGATGGGCGAGTGCAAGTTTTCAACTCAGTTCTGAGAGGTATGGTGGATTTGTCTATGTCTTAGGTAATGAGTAGCTTCAGGTAATCAAGGAACTGGTACTGTTAATTGGAAGTTATTTGGCGATAGCTTATGTCTTGGAAAAAGGTTAATTCCACAAATGATACATCAATAGTGTTACGACACTTACTTATGAAATCGATTGCTGATACCCGAGTTGTGTGATAGTACAAGGAAGTTTTTGATATCTCTCGTGGAATAATTGGATACTCGAGGTGTAATCTGTATTCGTATTTGGGTTCAGGTTCAGCGATTCGTGTTCTATTGTTAGTTGGAGACTGGGAGTTCTCCGGTGCAGTCTATATAGTGGTTATGGATCGTGTGTGTTATATTGGTACTGTCAGCGACTATTGGGAGTTTGGAATCCGATGGATCTTTCCTTTCTTAGTATATTAAATTCTGGATACGACATTGGAATGTAGAGTTATTGTCGCGGTGTTGGAGTATTCTAACCGATTGTGCTACGAGTCATGTTGGTAAATGTCGCTGGTTGCGTGGCGAAGTGTATCAGAAAAAGTTCTAACTGACTGGTTGTGTTCCAAAGACCAATGAACGGCTGGGAGGGATTGTGTTCCTTGATTGGGCCTTCGGGGCGGATGTCAGTATAGAGGATTCTACCATTGTTTCGGTTCCAGTGTTGAGGGTCTTTTCAGATGCGTCCTTGTGGCGGGGCATGTCGCCAGGTGAGACTGTGGATTTCGGTAATTATTTGGTGATGGGAACCATATCGTGCTTCATGAGTCATAGTAGTGGAAGTGGAATCTTGTAGCTTACAATGCTTAATAGATATCTTTACGCACTCAGTTTGCTTACGACCGATGTTGGTATTTTGTTATTATGAGCAAATTTGGCTCGATGTGTGCCTCCCTATGTGAGTTAGTTTTGTTGATCGGGTGGCACGCCGCCACGAGTATGTTGTGTGAATCGGATGGCACGCTGCTACGAGTATGTTATCTGGGTCGGGTTGCGCGCCTCAACAGTGTAATGTCGAGAATAACTTTCCATGTGTTGCTTTGTATTCCTTACTTCCTGGCTTCCGCAGGAAGTCCGTATTGAGAATCTCTAGGCGGATATTGTATCAGTTGTGTCCTTTCAGGACTGAATGGTGTATATTACTTGTTTCACCGTGAGTGTGATGGGAGATTTGGTTTCAGGCATAGATCTATGCATGGCTGTCTACTTTGAGCTTAGTAATATGAGGTGCTTCATGTGTAACAGTGTTGGGATAGGATCGCGCGTTATGGCGAGGCCACTTGAAGTTATGACCTCTCGAGGAGGATTCAGATACTCTATTCCTATGATGTGAGATGGGGTCTCAGCTTGGTTTTGTGAAGGTATTGATGAGCTTGAGGTATAACTCTTCCGGTTGAGTCATTTGCCCTGATTTGGGTATGTGTAGACTGTTTCTTGTTGGCGCGTGTATTATGCAATTGTGGCTTAGGCCTGTATTGAGGTATCATATCACCAGAGATGGTGTGTTCGATTCGAAGTGAGCATTGGGGTCATTAATGAATATGAACAGATTTGATTTCAGCTGGTTAGAAGAATGATATCAAGGTGTGGCCCAAAAATCTGTTGTTGGTAATAGTCAACATGGAAGTGACTTCATGAATGGTTGATCTAAAGAACTGCTACAGTTCGTTTCGTGCTTTAGTTATCATTGGCATTATATGGAAGTGTTGGAATGTGTGTTATATTGTATGAATTCACCTGAGGTTGCAAGTGTGGGTTATTACAGCTGGTTCGGGTTAATTCTGAGTATAGATGTGGGGTTCTGATCTTGTGTATGATTTCAAAAAGTGCAGTGAGGTTCAACGGTTTATGGCCAGGTAGATTGTGAAATTTCAGTTGTGTTGTATTATCGGTAGCTATGTGAGTTAGGGTGACGTGGGATCACCCCGGGCATATGTCTGGTAAGGTCATTTAGCTATTGGGTTGCTTCTAACACAGCTCTGGGTACACTCGAGGACGAGCATTTGTTTAAGTTGGGGAGGCTGTGATGACCCGACCCGTCGTCTCATGTGATTCCGTCCCGTTTTCCCTATTTTATGCTTCCCCGTATTTCGTTATATGTGTTTGATGAATTTGAAGTATTTCGGAATGGTTTTGATAAGAAATGATTCTTTAAAGCTTAAGATGGAAAAGTCAACCGGATGTTGACTTGTGAGTTAGAGGGTTCGGAATGGATTTCCGGTGATTCGACTAGTTTCAGATGGTGATTTGAGACTTGGGAGAGAAAATGGAATTGAATTTGGAGGTCCGGTGTAGAATTAGGCTTGAATTGGCTAAGTTTGAATTTTGTCAAATTCCGGTTGATAGGTGAGATTTTGATCTGGGGTCGGAATAGAATTCTGAGAGTTGCAGTAGCTTCGTTAGGTGATTTTGGATATGTCTGCAAATTTTTAGATCATTTAGAAGTGCTTAGGTCGGGTTTTGGATCGAATGCGAATTTGGAAAGGTTCTAGTTTGACTTAGGCTTGAATTTGAGGAATTTGATGATTCTTGATGGTAATGTTGGTGTTTTTATGGGCCAAGCAAGTTTGAATGAGGTGTTAAGTCGTGTTTGTGCTTTTGGTTGAGGTCCCAGGGGCCTCGGGGTGAATTCGTATGGTTAACGGAAGGATTTTTGGTTTGGAAAGGTAGCAGATTTTCAGCTGTTGGTGTTGCAGGGATTTGGCCTTCGTGGTCGCGTGGATCGAGTTGCGATCCTGTAGGTTCGGGTTCTGGGTACTTCGCGATCGCGTGGGTTGAGTTTCGATCGCGTTGTTGAGGCCTCTGAAGCATCGCTTTCACGGCCTGGGAACTGTGTTCGTGTAAGGTAAATTCCAGGCTTGCAATTTTTGGGCATCGCGATCTCTGGGTGGTGACCGCGATCGCGAAGAGGAAGTGCATCTGGGCAGACCTGTTTTATTAGAAATTTCATCCGCAAGCTATTTCATATTTCCTCCATTTTTGCACCACCTTGAGAGCTTGTTGACGGAATTTGAAGGGGATTTCGACGGGAAGTGATTGAAGGTAAGTCTCGTGGCCTTAATACGTCATTTTATTGAAGAATCAACCATTAATTCTCTGAAATTGGGTGTAAAAGTTGATGAACTAGGGCTTGAAATTTTAAATGAAAACTGGGGATTTGGAGGAGCAATTGGACTCCGATTTTGATGAACCTTATATGTGCGGACCCGTGGCGAGACGAGGATTCTGAAAATATGAATTTCGTAATTATTCGAGAAGTGGGCACGGGGCTCGGATTTTGCCAACTTCGTATTTTTTGGTGTATTTCGAGTTATTTCGATTGGTTATGTTCCATTAGCCTATTGTGACGTATTCCTATTGGTTTTGATCAGATTTGGCATCGACAGAGGTTGATACTCGAGGGAAAGGCATTGCGAGCTAGTTTGAGGCCGGCTTAAGGTGAGTAATGGGTGTAGATGATGACCCGAGGGTTTGAAACCTCGGTGTATCACATTATGACACTATTACGAGGCTAGACACGCACTCTATGGCTAGTGCGGGGTCGTATATGTTCGAAATTATGACTCGGTCCAATCCGAGGGATATATCGTACTATGTTGGCGATTGTTTCGCATACTATATTGATGATATCTGGGCTCGATGCCATGTTTGGAGCCTTGTGCCGACTTGTAGAATCCTTCAGGGATCATTATCTCAGAATTTTCATGATTTGCATATTATATGAAATCAGTACATGTTTAAATACTATTTTTTCAAACTCAGCCGTATTTATACATTTTGAAAGCTCTAATGATTTTTAAATGATATCTGGGGCTGTCGAGTACTATCTCGCTATTTTTGGACTGTTTGTTATCTTAAATGAAAACGGTGGTAACTAAGGATACCGCGTCTTGTAATGAAAAACGGTGGTAACTAAGGACACCGCGTATTGTAATGAAAATGGCAGTAACTAAGGACACCGCGTATTGTAATGAAAACGGTGGTACAAAGGACACCGTGTATTGTGATGAAAACAGTGGTAACTATTGGCACTGTATGATATGGAGCTTGGCCTGTAGGAACCCCTCCGGAGTCTGAACCCCCACAGTGAATGCAGGTACCCATATGGATCGGGCTGCACGTTATGTAGTGTTCATGCATTGCATTGCATCTCATGCATTTATTTACAGTTGCTTTAATTGGATATATTTGAGACTTGTTCTATATAGAATTGTTTAACTAGCTTCACTCTGTGTTTTGTTTTGGATTTCCTGCTTTCAGGTTTTTATACATGCTTATTACTTGTTGAGTTGGTAGACTCACCGCATACTCCCTGCACCTTGTGTGCAGATTCAGGTGCTCCAGAGGAGTAGAGTTGTTGTTGATGTCTGTTCCAGACGTACTAGAGTATTAAGGTAGCTACCAGCGTCCGCAGAACCTGTTTACTTTGTCTTTATTAGCGTATTTCTCCTTATGGTTTGTTGTTAGACACTGTAGTTCCATTCAGTCAGTGTATAGGTACTTATTAGTGGCTTCGTACTCGTGACTTCTCGGATTTTGGAGGATATTTGTTCAGTTGTGTCCTTTTTTGTTGTACATTATCCACGGCTGGGAGTTTGATATTAAATCTTGCTGTTGGTCTTGAAATTTCTTCTTCTTGGATTGTGGTTTAATTGGTCGGGCTTGCCCAGCCTTGCGGCCGGGCGCCATCACAATCGGGATTGGAGTCGTGACAATAAAGTTTAATAATATTTAGAATAAAATATAATAAAAATTAGCACAAAATTTACTAAGAATTTTTAATAGATATTTTGAATTGAGCAGTTTGAGATTATACCAAGTGGCAAGCTAATAAAAATCCACTTAATAATTTTAAGATAATATATACTATGTAATAAATTAAAATTGTATTCAAAGATAAATTTTTGAATCTATAGAGAAGAATTTTAGATTGGATTGAATTTATATTTTATTTTTATTATTCTATTTTTTATTGGAATATTAAAAATGAAATAATGACAACAATGGTGAAATTGGATTGAAATATAAAAAAATTATTTTGAATTATACTAATAGAAATATAAAGAATTTTATGAAAAACATATATAATAATGGTAAAGGACATTATTTTAAACAAAGGATTTCAATTAATGAACGTAATGTTCTTCTAAAACTATGAATGTAGTATTACGATAACTATAAATGTTTAAGAAACTTATAAAGCAATTAACAAAAATTTTTTTTTTTTTTGGTAATTAACTTTCTTTTATTAATCACCAATGAAGTCATTACAAACCCATAATTCAGCTCGCACAGCTGAATTATCAGATAAAGGACAACTCCTACATCTAATCTATATCTCTTTAACTAATTACATGAACCTGTTGAGATTGTAGACTAAGTACAAGAGGACTCCTAACATGACAAATATAGGCTGTATTTCTAAGAAACTGTCCGGCACAAGTTGACACATTTGTGAATACTCTAGCATTTCTTTCAAGCCAAACACAATAACAGACTTCTGCCAAGATTAGTTTAATATTTTGAGCACGTGCATTCCTTCCCTTAGACATGTTCACAGCCCATTGAATAAATTGGTCCCAAGATTGACTGGTAGGCTGCAGCACTCCAATCCAATTCAGTGCTTGTTGCATCAATAAGGCAGTGAAAGGACAAAGAAGAAACAGATGATTTCTGTCTTCTTCTCCTTGGTTGCATAGACTACATAAACTATCAATGGTTGGATTCCATTGTTTCACTCTTTCTTTAGTAGGCAGCCTATCTTGTAACAATAACCATAGGTTAAACACTGCCTTTGGTCTTGCTCGATTCTTAATAGTTAAGCTCCTCCACTGTACTCTTGGCAGCTGTCCTATTTGATGTAGATAGAGTTTCTTTACAGAGCACTCCTTGTTAGAAATCTGCTGCTGGTGATGCAATGTAACAGTGCCTTCAAGAATTTTCCTAACCATCCAACTTGCTTGGTTAGGAATTTTGATATTGGAAAACTGTTGTTGCTTGATATACCTAGAGTGAATCCATTTAATCCATAAAGTGTCTTTCTTGTTGGCTAAATCCCATCCTAACTTGAGTATAGCAGCTCTATTCCATAGTAGTAGGTTCATGAGACCTAGTCCACCTGCTGACTTTGGTAAGCACACCTTGTCCCATGCCACATAAGCCTTCTTTGTGATGCTGGCATTACCAGTCCAGATATATGATCTGCATGTTGCATCTAGTAGCTTCAGTATCTTGTAAGGAATGAGAAATATTTGAGCCCAGTATGCTTGGATGCCAAAAATGATTGATTGGACAAGCTGAATTCTCCCCGCATATGATAACTTCCTTGCAGTCCAAGAAGTTATCTTGGTAGTTATTTTGTCCACCAAAGGTTGCCATTGTATGAGTGACATCTTTCTTGTTGACTGAGGGATTCCCAGGTACTTAAAAGGTAATTCACCTGCTGTAAACCCAAGTTGATTCAGAATAAGTAGCTTAGTTTCATGAGGTACTCCACCAAAGTATACAGAGCTTTTATGTAAGTTTGCCTTCAGACCTGATGCCTCTGTAAATTGAGTGATAAGCTGGAACATGGAGCATACAGATAGGTAATCACCTTTTGCAAATAATAGTAGATCATCTGCAAAGCTAAGATGTGTGATCCCAAGTTTTTTGCAACCTGGATGAAAAGAGAAGTTTGAATCCTTCTTGAGTTCCAGTAGGGCCCTACTGAGGTATTCCATAACAATAGTAAAGAGAAATGGTGACATTGGATCACCTTGCCTCAGTCCTTTAGCAGCTTGAAATGGTTCTGTGGTTTCCCCATTCACCATGATTGTGTAGCTCACAGTTTTGACACATTCCATGATCCATTTGATGAGCTTCCAAGGAAAATTTAGAGCTTCCATCACCTGTTGTAGAAAAATCCATTCCACTGAATCATAAGCTTTCTGCAAATCAATCTTTATCATGCATCTGGGGGAGATATGATTCCTAGTGTAGTGTTTAATAAGTTCATGAGCAAGGATAACATTGTCTGCTATCCTTCTTCCTGGGATGAATCCAGCCTGTGTCTCACAGATGATGCTTGCAATACATTTCTGTAGTCTATTAGCCAGAATTTTGGAGATGATTTTATAGACAACTGAGCAGCATGCTATAGGTCTATATTCCTTGACTGAAGTAGGATTTGTAACTTTAGGAAGCAGAGTAAGGGTAGCACAATTAGCAGGTTTATACATACTGCAAGTTTGAAAGAAGTCTTGAACTGCAACTGTGATCTGATCACCTGTAATATGCCATGTTTGCTTGAAGAACACAGCATTGTAACCATCAATGCCTGGGGCTTTGTGATCACCAATGGCTTTTAGACTGTCAACAATCTCTTCCTTAGACACCTCAGCTACTAGTTGTAATTGTTGTCTGTGATTAAGTTTGGGACCATTGTCCATATAAGTCCTGTTAATAGCTGGCAATGCCTTAGCAGCTGTGCCCATCAGGGATTTGTAGAACTGCTTCACTTCCTCCCTGATAGCATCTGGATGAGTGAGTTTAGTTCCTTCAGCTGTAGTTAATTCTGTGATGGTCTTGTGTTGATTCCTCTCTTTCATTAAGGCAGAGAAATATTTGTTATTTGAGTCTCCCAGTTGAATCCATTTAGCCCTTGATTTCTGCTGAAGCATGCTCTCTTCAATCATTGACCATTTCTCCAATTGTAATGTGAGTTCCTTTTCCTTCAGTTGCAATTCATCAGAATAATGAACTCCCATCTGAATTTGAGTGCTCAATAGTTCCCTCCTGTTGTCGTCAATCCTTTGGGATATGTTCTTAAATTCTCTAGTGTTGAGAGATTTAAGAACAGGCTTGAGGTCTTTGAGATTAAGCCAGATATCCCTGATAGTTGCTTGGTGGTGATCCTTCCAGTTGTCTTTGACAATGCATTGAAAATCCTTATGAGAAGCCCACACATTATAGAACCTAAAAGGTGCTTTCCTGATTCTGCAGTCTTCATTCAAAGTAAGGATCATAGGATTATGATCCGAAATTAGGGGAGGACCATAAACAGTTTGTAAATGACTCCATTTCATCAACCACTCATAATTGCCAAAGATCCTATCCAATCGACTGTTCACTCTATCAGGACCAGTTTGTTTGTTGGACCATGTATAGAATGACCCTCTCCAAGGTAGTTCTGATAGACCTGCATTATGAATACATTGATTGAAATCCTGAATTTCTGATTGTGTCACCTGATTACATGATTGTCTGTCTGAAATAGCCATCACAGCATTGAAGTCACCTGCTATTATCCAAGGCTCATTTATGCTAATAGCCAACTGTTGGATCTGCTGCCATAATACTCTTCTTTGCTCTAAAGCATTGCTACCATAAACTATAGTAAGTTCACAGATCAATTCCCCTTGAGGAGTGTGCACTTTGCAGTGAATGAATTGGTCTCCTTCTTGACTGTCTGTGATCTGAATCTTCTGTTCATCCCAAAGAATCCATATCCTTCCCCTTGTAGAGTCCCTGTAGTTAGCTACCAATTTCCGGCCAGGTAATAAAGCATTAGCTATTCTACCTGCATTGTGAGCTTTAACCTTTGTTTCTACTATACTTACTATACTAAATTTATTTTGTTTGAAGTATTCCTTAGCTTCCTTTTGCTTGTATCTCTTATTTACACCTCTAATGTTCCATACTAGCAGCTTCATTTAGTAAAACTAGGTCCACCTTTGTCAGGATGAATTCTAGGTTTACCCTCAGACATACTTTGGAATCTATTACTCAGTAGCAAAGGAGTTAAAGGGGGAAAGTTGTCTATGTTGAATTCTGGGAGGACATGCTTCCCTCTATCTTCCTTCACCACTTCATTACTACCATTTACTTTGCTTGGGACCATCATCTGTTCTGGCAGATCTTGTTTGCTTGGGGCCATAGCCTGCTCTTGGGGAGTATGTGTTTGTACCTGTATGTTCTCCTCATTAGCACCTTTTGGTCTCCATTGTTGAGTAATTTTGGGCTTGTTGGTTGGCTTAGGCTTGGGCATGGTTAAGCAGTTCTGACCTATTTGCAGACACTTCTCACAGTATGTAGGTTTCCAATCATAATCAACATCCTGAAGAAATCTGTTACCGTTTGGATCCATGAGTTCAATTTCACTTGGTAGTGGCTTGGAAACATTAACTTCAATAAGCATACGAGCAAATGAAATCCTAGACTGATAGGTAGTACATTCATCAGCAAACAATGGCTTTCCTAGCACACTAGCAATCCTGCTAAGGGATCTAATCCCCCAACATGACATAGGCAGGTTAGGGAATTTCACCCACAGTGGGATTTCATTTGGAAATTCAGCCTTAAAATCAAAATCAGCTGCCCAATGCTTCAGAATCATTGGCCTATTAGCTATTGTATAAGGTCCTGCATACATTACTTCTTTGGCATCCTCAATGGTCAAAAATTTAGCAACATAATAACCCTCCTCATGGTAATAGAGTTCCGGCTCAGGGACATGAGACCACTGCTGGTTGATGAATCGTTTCATGGCATTAAAACCTGGACCATTACCAAACACATATATTACTAATGCACTCTTCCATTTCCTCTCTTCCTCCTCCATTTCCTCCTTCAACAATTGTCCCACAGGTTTACCATCTAGAATAACAGGTGGAATAAATTCCAATGCCATACCATTAGATGAGAATCTATTTTTCTGAAACAAATTTGCCCAAACCTTTGGTTGATCCTTGTCATCCTTTGATGCATTTGACTCTAGCTTCTGAGGAGGACTCTGCATGGCAGCATCTGGTACTTCCAATCCTGTGAGTGGTATCTGAGGTAAAGCTAGATTACTGGATTTCTTCACATGAGCCAATGTAACAGTGCTCTTCATCAATGGAACAGTGTTCTGCACCAAATCTAGCAATGGAACAGTGTTCTTCACCAATGGAACATTGGTGCATGCAGCTACAGTACTCTCATCTGAAGATCCACCAGCATCCTCTGAGTTAGCATCACTTCGACCATTTGATACAACAACTGGATCACTAGTTACCTGCATATCAACATTGATTGTGGCATGGGATTTCGTTGCGATTGGGGGGTTAGGGTTTGCATAGATTGGGACTAAAATTTTCCTTGGTCTACCTCTTCCTCGACCACGTCCTCTTCCTCTTGCCATCACTATCAGTGTATGTGAATTACATACACAGATTTAGCATAGATGAAGGTGGAGCAGGGAAGAAGATGAGTATTTTAGAGAGAAGCTGGAGTTTCTCTCTCTTTTTTACACACTCTCCAAAAATTTATTTGATTCTCCAATAATAACATAATTATTTTTTTACCAAAAAATTATATTAGTATCACAGTATCAAAAATTTATATATATATCTAGATATATATATATATATATATATATATATATATATATATATATATATATATATATATATATATATACACACACGCAAAAGTAAGAATATAACATCATTATTTACAATCCACATATCTAATTGAGAGCTATGAGATTTAATAAAATCTATCTATATAGAATAGGATAAGCAAAAACACTACATTAAGACAAGTGTCTTAACCAAAAAATGCCAAGTAGCTTTGTAAATACAAAATAAACTACTTTCTAATTAATTTTTTTTGAATTTTGTATATTGAATTTTGAATTAATTGTTTACTCTAATTGATTAATAAATGTTGATATTCTATATCTATAAAAATAAAAATACAAAACAATATTTTTCCCATTCAAATTGGATGAGATTAGTTTCAAGTTGAACTTTTTTAAAATTATATTAAAATAAAAGAAAAAAATAGCCATAAAAAATAAAAAAAAAGAGAAGAAAAACTAACCATTCAGATTGGGAAATAGTTCAAGTTGGAGTTACTAAATAATATTAAATTAAAAGTAAAAAAATAATAAATTAGCAATTCAAAATTGGGAGTAGTTTTAAATTAGAGTTTTAAAAATTATATTAAAATAAAAAATAATGAAATACCGATTCAAATTTGATTTTTAAAAATTATTTTAAAATAAAAAACGAAAATAAATAAATTAAAAAACTTTCTGAGTAAAATATTAAATATTGTAATATGATAATAAATATTTCTATTAAAAAATAATAATATTAAATATTAGATGTTGTAATAAAGAAAAATACATAACAAAAAATTTATTCAACGTTCTCCCTATATAACTCCCGACAATTTATCAGAGATTTTATTCATTAAAATTTAGGTAATATTAGTAAGAACAATAGAATAAAATTTATAAGAAAAATATTTTATCAGTAATAAATTATGTATCTTCTTATATATTACAAAAAGAAAGCGAATACTAAATATCTATTTAATATAGAATAAGAGAGGCAAAGAACTATTATGATGACAAGTGGCATAATATTAAATTGACACATGAAATTTGGACAATCCTCCAACTTTCTTGGAGTTTCAAAATTCAATTCCAATTCATTTAAAAATAGATGTGAAAGACACTTTTTTTTTCTTCAAAATTCAGAAACTACCAATAAAAACCACCAACTGCTCTCACTTCCTCCACTCCCATTCCTTTTAAAAACTAACTGAAATACACGTTTTTTTAAAATTCAAGCAATAGAAACTACCAATAAAAACCACCAACTACTCCCACTTTCCTTCACTCCAATAAAACACAACCAACTACTTTCACTTCCTCCACTCCCCTTCCTTTTAAAAACTAACTGAATTACACGGTTTCTTTCAAAATTCAAGCAATAGAAACTACCAATAAAAACCACCAACTACTCCCACTTCCCTCCACTCCCTTTCCTTTTAAAAAGTAACTGAATTTCTCCTCTAGCATATATTAGATTAGAAAAAACTAATAGTTGAATTTAATTGACAATCCTCTTCCATTTGTATCTCATATGTCAAAATCAGGTTAGTCTTTTACACATCTTATTTCAATGTATAATTTAATCCGGATTAGCTTCAGTTTACAATAAGAATTAACTTTTCATAAGATTAAATTTTTCGAAGTTGTCGACTACAGATTAGAAAACTAAATTCATATCAATGTGCTCTTTTTCTTTGTTTAGGACAAAGTCAAATAAGACTTAGGATAAAGTTTAATAATATTTAGAATAAAATATAATAGAAATTAGCACAAAATTTACTAAGAATTTTTAATAGATATTTTGAATTGAGCAGCTTGAGATTATACCAAGTGGCAAGCGAATAAAAAGCCACTTAATAAATTTAAGATAATATATGTTAGACTAGGTAATAAATTAAAATTGTATTCAAAGATAAATTTTTTAATCTATAGATAAGAATTTAGATTGGGTTGAATTTATATTTTATTTTTATTATTTTATTTTTATTGGATTGAAATATTAAAAAATAAAATAATTACAACAATGGTGAAATTGGATTGAAATATACAAAAATTATTTTGAATTATAAAAATGGAAAGATAATTTTTTTTTATGAAAACCATATATAATAATGGTAAAGGCATTATTTTAAGCAAACGATTTCAATTAATGAACGTAATATTCTTCTAAACCTATGAATGTAGTATTATGATAACTATAACAATGTTTAAGAATCATATAAAGCAATTAACAAAAAATTATTTGATTTCTCCAAAAATAACATATTCATTTTTTTACGAAAAAATTATATAAGTATCACAGTATCAAAAATTATAATTATATATATATATATATATATATATATATATATATATATGCATACGCACACACATAAAAGTAAGAATATAACATCATTATTTACAATCCACGTATCTAATTGAGAGCTATAAGATTTTATATAAAATCTATCAATATAGAATAGTAGAAGCAAAAGCACAACACTAAGACAAGTGTCTTAACCAAAAATGCTAAGTGGTTTTGTAAAAACAAAATAAACTACTTTTCTATCTAATTTTTTTGAATTTTAAATTTTGAATTAATTTGCTACACTAATTGAATTAATAAATATAGATATCTTATAATTATCTATAAAAATAAAAACACAAAACAATATTTTACCCATTCAAATTAGGTGAGATTAGTTTCAAATTGAACTTTTTAAAAATTATTTCAAAATAAAAGGAAAAAATAGCTATAAAAAATTAAAAAAGAGAAGAAAAACTAACCATTAAAATTGAGAAATAGTTCAAGTTGGAGTTTAAAAATAATTTTAAAATAAAAGTAAAAAAAGATATATTACCAATTCCAAATTAGGAGTAGTTTTAAATTGGAGTTTTAAAAATTATTTTAAAATAAAAAATAATGAAATACCGATTCAAATTTGGAAGTAGTTTCAAATTAGATTTTTAAATATTATTTTTAAATAAAAAAACTAAAATAAAGAAATTAAAATACTTTCTGAGTAAAATATTAAATATTTTAATATGCTAATAAATATTTCTATTAAAAATGTAATAATATTAAATATTAGATTTCATAATCAAGAATAATACATAACAAAAAAATTATTCAATGCTCTCCCTATATAACTCCCGACAATTTACCAGAGATTTATTCATTAAATATTTTTTTTAATCGGTATATACATTAATATCAAAAAAAAATATTTACAGGTTGATGCTTTAGTAAGAGCTTGGACTACTCCTACTCATTTACATCTTCTATACTAAATTCTATCATTGCCTCTAGTTACAACTAGTATAGGAACAAGTAGTAACCTATAGCAACCAAGAAAACTAAGGAAACTTATTTATTTTGCCCAAGCCATCTTGCCAACGCCTGCAATTTCTGCCTCGGATATGGATGGACAGGGCTATTTCTCTGCACAGTTGAGACTCTTCATATTTTTTCATGTCAAATATAATGCTATTCCTTTCTCGCCAGATAAGTGCAACTGTGTTGATGAAGGCACAAGCTGTTATACTGTTAAGCACCACTCTACTCTTAGCCTTTCTGCACACCCATTGCAATTCTGCTTCCCAATCTCCAACTGTCCTGTTATGTCCCAACCAGATGCATATCCTATTCCACAGACTTATTCAGTAAATTAGGTAATATTATTAAGAACAATAGAACAAAATTTTAAAAAAAAATTATTTTATCAGTAATAAATTATATATCTTCTTATATATTACAAAAAGAAAGTGAATACTAAACATATATTTAATATAGAATAGGAGAGGCAAAAAACTATTATGATGACAAGTGGCATAATATTAAATTTTCACATGTAAAAAATTTGGACAATCCTCCAACTTTCTTGGAGTTTCAAAATTCAATTCAAATTTATTTAAAAATAGATGTGAAAGACACTTTTTTTCTTCAAAATTAAGAAACTACCAATAAAAACCACCAACTACTCACTTCCTCCACTCCCATTCCTTTTAAAAACTAACTGAAATACACTTTGTTTTCAAAATTCAAGCAATAGAAACTACCAATAAAAACCACCAACTACTCTCACTTTCCTCCACTCCAATAAAAAACCACCAACTACTTTCACTTCCTCCACTCCCCTTCCTTTTAAAAACTAACTGAATTACACGATCTTTTTCAAAATTCAAGCAATAGAAACTACCAATAAAAACCACCAAATACTTTCACCTCCCGCCACTCACCTTCCTTTTAAAAAGTAACTGAATTTCTCCTCTTGCATATTTTGGACTAGAAAAAATGTATTGTTGAATTGAGTTGACAATCTTTTTCCATTTGTATCTCATATGTCAAAATCAGGTTAGTCCTTTACACATCTTATGTCAATGTATAATTTAATACGGATTAGCTTCAATTTACAATAATAATTAACTTTTCATAAGATTAAATTCTTTGAACTTGTCGACTGCAGATTAGAAAATTAAATTCATATTAATGTGCTCTTTTTCTTTGTTCCGGATAAAATCTAATAAGACTTGGGATAAAGTTTAATAATATATAGAATAAAATATAATAGAAATTAGCATAAAATTCACTAAGAATTTTTAATAGATATTTTGAATTTAGCTGTTTGAGATTATACAAAGTGGCAAGCTAATAAAAAGCCACTTAATAATTTTAAGATAATATATGTTAGACTATGTAATAAATTAAAATTGTATTCAAAGATAAATTTTTGAATCTATAGATAAGAATTTTAGATTGGATTGGATTTACATTTATTTTTACAATTTTATTTTTTATTGGATTGAAATATTAAAAAAAAATGACAACAATGGTGAAATTGGTTTGAAATATAAAAAAATTATTTTTAATTATAATAATGGAAAGATAAATGTAAGTATCAGTAATCGTATTATCAGCACAACCGACCCCATGTGCAGGTAAGTGCCCGGCCTAACCCCGGCGAGGTAGTGACGAGGATAAACCGGACCTACCACAATCAACATGTACAGATGTATGTGCAGTAACAGTAAATAACAAATTCTAAACAGATAATAGGAAGGGGACATGATGGGGGTGTAGCTGTTCAATTATCTAATCATCAATAACAAGGAAGCGGAAACTGTATAACAAACACCAATATGACAAAGACCCGAAAAACAAACGTTGCACGGCACCACTCATCGTGCTCTTACTCTCGTCCTCACCAAGATAATCCATCACAGTGTACGGCATCACCCATCGTACTTTATCACTCATCCTCACCCAATCAATAGTATGGAGTAGCTCAATGATTACACGCATCTACAGTGGAAGGCGCGACACACGCTCCCATATTCTCTGTGCACAATGTCACCGGCATCTCAGGCCAATAACAATAGGTGGACGGCGTGCAACACGATCCCACAATAAATGTCACCGGCATCTCAAGCCAATAACAATAGGTGGACGGCGTGCCACACGATCCCACAATAAATGTCACCGGCATCTCATGCCAATAACAATAGGTGGACGGCGTGCCACACGATCCCATAATAAATGTCATCGGCATCTCAGGCCAATAACAATAGGTGGACTGCGTGCTACACGATCCCATAATAAATATCTCGTGGTCGGCGTGCCACACGATCCCAATATGTAATGTAATTGAAGAATTCGAATAATCTCTTCACAGAAGATTCCGATAGGGAAGCACATCAATATAACAGTCTAACCCGGCAAGGGTACAACTAACAGCCCAAATTATCCTGGCAGGGGGAGAACAACTCCACAATAAGTCTCGCAAGGGAAAATGATTCAACAACAAATCCCAGCAAGGGAAAACACCATAATTCCTTCCTTAACTCATTTGCTTTTCATTTCACAGTTCGTTTAACAAGTAATTATCACAATTGTTCACTTCTTTCGACAATTTAATAGCAATTATGACTCACGGTCATGCTAGACTCGGGCACATAGGTAACCGTCACCATACCTATACACCGACTCCACATAGCACATTGCAGATATTATCCTATCCTATTCCCTCAAGCCAAAGTGAGATCGAACACTTACCTCGAAAGCTTCCAAATCAACGCACGCTTCTAGAATAGCTTTACCCCTCGAACTTGTTCAAAACCGATCGAATCTAACCACAATTTACTCAAATGTATCAACAAATTCTAGTTAAATCAATTTGAATGTATAAGAATGAAATTCCCAAAGTTTTATCCAAAAATTTCCAAAACGCCCCCAGGCCCACGTGGTACAAACACCGGATTACCCATTCCCCCACGAGCTCATATCTATAATTAGAATTGTTTTGGACCTCAAATCGAGGTCCAAAAGCTCAAAATATGAAAAACCTAGCTTCTACTCAAACCTCCATTTTTAACCCATGAAAGCTTTGACTTAGTGAAGAAATCATGTTAGATGATGATAAGTATTGAAAAAAACAAGTAAAATTGGACTTACAATTGATTTGGGGACGGAAGAGTTGAGAGAAAATCGCCAATGAGGGTTTTGGGTTTTGAAATTATGAAAAATAACTTTAAAATCGGTTAAGTATATTTTGTGCAGATACAGACCTCGCAATTGCGAGATCGAATTCTTCATTGCGAAATGGGCATCAAAGAAGGGGACCTCGCAATTGCGAGATGGAATTCGCAATTGCGAACTCGGCTGGAAAATGGCAGACCTCGCAATTCCGAGAGGGTGTTCGCAAATGCGAACCTGGGCTGGAATGGGGAAAGGTCGCAATTACGAAGAATCATAGCATTTGCGATGACTGAAGGAAGACAGGAGACTTCGCATTTGCAAAGTAGAACTCGCATTTGCGATATTAGCTGGACCTGGATCTCTTTTGCAAATGCGAACTGGGCTTCGCAATTGCGAAGCCCGCCGGTCTGAAACACCAGAAACATGTTCCAACCATGCAAAATGAACTCGACACCTACTCCAAATCTCTCTCGAGCCCTCGGGGCTCCAATCCAAATATGCTCACAACCTCAAAAACATCTTACTAACTCGCTCGTGCGATCAAATCGCCAAAATAACATCTAAATCAAAGAATCAACCTCCAAAACTCATGATTTCATTTCAAGTTCAAAACTTTCAAACTTTTCCACTTTTAGTCCAAAACACGTCAAACGACGTCCGTTTTCAACCAAACTTTACAGATAGCGCTTAATGCCTATTTATGACTTGTATAGGGCGTCGAAACCAAAATACAAGCCTGATACCATCACCTTTTGCTCATTTTTCTAATTCATTTTCCTTACACATTAACAGAAATCAATTAGACTGAGAAATTGTTTTCTCGGGCCTGGGACCTCGGATTTCGATTCCGGGAATACGCCCGGGTTCCAAATTTAATTACGGGCCCTCCGGGACCGTCACATTATGGGTCCGGGTCCGTTTACCAAAAATATTGACCAAAGTCAACCATAGTAATATTGGTATTAAAATTCATAGTTTTTTAACACAGAATTCAAATATTTTCACATAAAAAATTTATGGCTTCGCACCCGGACTGCGCATGCAATCGAGGCAACCCAATAAGAGTTTTTCAAGGCCTCAGAAGAGCTAGGAAAGGGAGAATTACGGTGATGACCCCTTTGGGTCTTCACATTCCCACCTCTAAAACAATTGTTCGTCCTCGAACGAACAAAAGAAAGAAGTACCTGAGTCGGGGAATAGATGGTGATAACGGCTCTGCATATCAGACTCGGACTCCCAGGTCGATGCCTCAGGAGGCTGACCTCTCCACTGAACACGCACTGAAGGAAAACTCCGCGACCTCAACTGTCGAACCTGCCGGTCTAAGATAGCCACCGACTCCTCCTCATATGACAGATCCTTGTCCAATTGGAAAGTGCTGAAATCTAAAACGTGGGTGGGATCACCGTGATATCTCCGAAGCATGGATACATGGAAAACCGGATGCACGGCTGACAAGCTAGGCGGCAAGGCAAGTCTGTAAGCCACCTTTCCCACACGGTCAAGAATCTCAAACAGGCCAATATACCAAGGGCTAAGCTTGCCCTTCTTTCCGAATCTCATCACGCCTTTCATAGGCGATACACGAAGCAATACACGCTCACCAACCATGAAGGCAACATCCCTGACCTTACGGTCTGCAACACTCTTCTGCCTGGACTGAGCTGACCGAAGTCTGTCCTGAATGATCTTGACCTTATCCAAGGCCTCCTGTACCAATTCTGTACCCAATAACCGATCCTCTCCCGGCTCAAACCATCCGACTGGGGACGATATCGCCTTTCATACAACGCCTCATACGGTGCCATCTGAATACTAGACTGGTAGTTGTTGTTGTAGGCAAACTCCGTTAATGGAAAGAACAGGTCCCACGAGACTCCAAAATCAATAACGCAGGCTCGGAGCATATCCTAAAGAATCTGAATAGTCCTCTCAGACTGACCGTCCGTCTGGGGGGTGAAATTCTGTACTCAAATGGACCTGGGTACCCAACTCATGTTGCACCTCTCTCCAGAAATGTGAAGTAAACTGCGGACCACGATCCGAAATAATAGATATGGGCACCCCATGAAGGCGAACGATATCCCTGATATAAATCTCTGCATACCTCTCAGATGAATAAGTGGTAGCAACTGGGATTAAATGCGCTGACTTAGTCAGCCTATCAACAATAACCCATATAGCATCAAACTTCTTCCGAGTCATTGGAAGGCCAGTAACAAAATCCATAGTGATCCTCTCCCACTTCCACTCGGGAAGCTCAATCCTTTGAAATAACCCACCAAGCCTCTGATGCTCGCACTTAACCTGCTGACAATTTAGACAACGAGCCACATATGCAACAATGTCTTTCTATGCCACCAATAATGTTGTTTCAAATCCTGATACATCTTCGTGGCACCCGGATGAATAGAATACCAAGAGCTATGGGCCTCCGCTAATATCGACTCTCGAATACCATCGACATTGGGCACACAAACTCGCCCCTGCAACCTCAATATGCCATCATCTCCCAAAGTAATCTCATTGGCACCTCCCCTCTGAACTGTCTGTCAGTACACATAAATGGGGATCATCAAACTGCCGCTCCCGGATACGCTCCATGAATGACGAACGATCAACCGTGCAAGCTAACACTTTGCTGGGCTCAGAAATATCCAATCTCACAAATCTATTGCCCAAGGTCTGAACATCCAAGGCAAGCAGTCTCTGGCTGACCGGAATATATGCAAGACCACCCATGCTGGCGGACTTTCTACTCAATGCATCGGCCACCACATTGGCTTTCCCTGGGTGGTATAAAATAGAAACATCATAATCTTTCAACAACTCCAACCACTTCCGCTGTCTCAAATTCAACTCTTTCTGCTTGAATGAGTACTGAAGGCTCTTGTGATATGTGTACACCTCACACGTCACACCATACAAATAATGCCTCCAGATCTTCAAGGCATGAACAATGGCTGCCAACTCTAAGTCATGAAATGGATAATTCTTCTCGTGGATCTTCAACTACCTCGAAGCATATGCTATGACCCTGCTACTCTGCATCGACACTGCGCCAAGCCCAACTCGAAAAGCAACACAATAAGTCGTATAAGGTCCTGATCCGTGGGCAAAAATCAATTTCGGTGTGCCCCAAGGCGAAACTCTAGGACTAACAAAACCCTTATCAATCAAATCCTGAAACTCTTCCTTGAACTCTCTCTCAACTATGGTGGGGCCAGTGATACAAAGAAACGGAAATAGGCTGGGTGCCCAGCGCCAGATCAATGCGAAGATCGATATCCCTGTCAGGAGGCATACCCTGCAGGTTTGATGAAAAAAAAACATCGGGGAAGCTCCCGAACAATAGGAACAGAACAAACGGAAGGAACCTCTGCGTTGGATTCGCGATCATACGCCATTTGAGCTAAGCACTCCTCTCTTAACCATGCGTCGAGCCTTCGCATACAATATCGCACTGTGGGTCGGAGGATCTAAAATCCTTCTTCATTCTAAATGGGGCAATCCTGGTAAAACCAAGGTCAGTGGGACAACTAATCCATCCTCAATATAACTTCAACATCCGCCATCTCTAAGAGCAATAAGTTGACACGAGTCTCAAGACCCTCAAAAACCACCACACAAGAACGATACACTCGGTTGACCACTATGGAAATCACCAACTGGCGCATACACATATATAGGAACACCCAAAGCCTCTCTAGGCATGATCAAATGGGGTGTGAAATAGAACGACATATAAGAATACATAGATCCACGGCCAAATAGTACTGAAACACATCTAATACAAATCAGAATGGTACCTGTGATCACATCATATGCTGACTCGATCTCCGGCCTGGCCGGCAAAGCATAACAATGGGTTGAGCCTCTACTCCCTGAACTATATCTCTGGGATGATCTGTTGCGAGCTGACCTCTGCCTCTGGCGGTCTGAGATCCACCTTTACGCTCCCTACGACCACCTCTATGGCCTCTACCCCCGCCTCTAGCTGGCTGGGCAGCCTGTGGATCATCTGCTGCCTGAATCATGGGATAAGGACCCTGCTGCTGTGAACTGCTGGAAGCTCGAGGGCAATACTTGGCAATATGCCTCGGGTCGCCGCAAGTGAAGAAAGCTCTCGGCTGCTGAGAATACCGAAGTGGTGGTGCACTGATAGGAGTTGATGGTGAGTTGAAGAACTACTGGTCAGGAACACTGTGGCTGAGAGCTACGACCACCTGGAGCACTATGTTAAGCCTGGAGTGCCGACTAGAAAAGTCTCGGGGGATGGCCTATGTCATAGGAAACTCTACCTCCAGATGAGGTACCACTAAACCTGCCAGAATGTCTAGGCCTCTTGTCAGAACCCTGACTACCTCCTCGAGCTAGTGCCATCTCCACTCGACGGGCCGCATTGGCCGCCTCCTGAAAAGTAATATCACTGCCAACCCCCACTGCCATCTGTAGGCGAATGGGCTGAATCAATCCGCCAATGAACCTCCGTACCCTCTCCCGATCAGTAGGGAGTATCACTACTGCATGGCGTGCCAAGTCAACAAACCTGCTCTCATACTGTGTAATTGTCATAGAACCCTGATGAAGATGCTCAAACTGTCTGTGAAGTGCCTCCCGCTGAGTGACGGGGAGAAACTTCACCAAAAATAACTCTGCAAACTGATCCCATGTCAAAGTTGGGGACCCTGCTGGTCTAGACAGACAATAATCTCTCCACCAAGACTTGGCGGAACCCACAAGTATAAAAGTGCAAAAATCGACCCCATTGGTCTCCACTATCCCCATAGTCCTGAAGATCTCATGACAAATGAACAGAAAATCCTGGGGATCATCCGATGAAGCACCGCTGAAAGTGGTAGTGAAAAACTTGGAGAAACGATCAAGTCTCCACAAAGAATCCGAAGACATGGCCGACCCATCTCCGGCCTGAGCTGTAATACCTATTTGAGCCGCCACTGCGGGCTGAACCAAGGGAACCTGAGTCTGGGGAGCTACCTGCTCCGGAGTACGTGTAGCAGGAGTCTGAAGCCCTCCTCCAGCCTAAGAAGTGGCTGGTGCTACTGGCAGCAATCCCGCTCTGGCCAATCTGTCTATAAAGCCTGCTATGCGGACAAGGGCATCCTGAAGATCCGAAGAAAACATCACTCCTCCTAGGACCTGAGCTGGGCCCACTGGAGCTGGAACCTCCTCATCAAAGTCAATATGAGGCTCCACCTTTGGAACTGATGCCTGGGGCTGAGCTATGCCCCTGCCACGGCCTCTGGCACGGCCTCGGCCCCTGCCCCTCGTGGGAGCTGCTGTTGGGGGCTCGGGCTGCTGCGCGGAATAAAAGACGCACGTGTTCTCGCCATCTGCGAAAGAACAGAGTAGGACGACAATCAATACTTGAGAAATAGAATCGCACGACAAGAATGAAAAAAGTGAAACTTTCCTAACTCAGTAGCCTCTTGGGGATAAATACAGACGTCACCGTACTGATCCCTCAGACTCTATCGGGCTAGTCCTTGAGTTGTGAGACCCAAGTAACCTAGTGCTCTGATACCAACTTTATCACGACCCGAATCTACCCACCATCGGGAGTCGTGATGGCGCATACAATCGAAGCTAGGCAAGCCAACCCTTATAATCATTTTCACAAAACTTAATCTAAAACAAGTTAAATACTAGAATAATTAATTAAACCATGCAGAAGTCTTTTAATAACAATAACGAATACAAGGTGCAGAAAACTAACAACCTGTCTCTACCTAGTATCTGGTGTCACTGCTCACGGACGACTAAAAGAGTACTAAAAACAACAGTCTGAAAGAAATACATAATATGTAAGTTTGATACAATTAAACAAACTGAAAGAAATAGATAGAGGAGACGCAGGGCCCGCGAACGCCAGCGAACTACCTCAGAGCCTCTAGACTGAAGGATCACTCCCGAACTATTGCTGCGGTTTGTAGGCTGGGTCCTGATATGTGCACAAAAGGCACAGAAGTGTAGTATCAGTACAACCAACCCCATGTGCTGGTAAATGTCCGGCCTAACCCCGGCGAGGTAGTGACGAGGCTAAACCAGACCTACCACAATCAACATATACACATGTATGTGCAGTAACAGAAAATAAATAATTCTAAACAAATAATAGGAAGGGGACATGCTGGGGGTGTAGAAGTTCATTATCCAATCATCAACAACAAGGAAGTGGAAACTGTATAACAAACACCAATATAAGAAAGACCCGAAAAACAAACGTTGCACGGCACCACCCATCGTGCTCTTACTCTCGTCCTCACCAAGATAATCCATCACAGTGTACGGCATTACCCATCGTACTTTATCACTCATCGTCACCCAATCAATAGTATGGAGTAGCTCAATGATTACACGCATCTACAGTGGACGGTGCGCTACACGCTCCCGTATTCTCTGTGCACAATGTCACCGACATCTCAGGCCAATAACAATAGGTGGATGGCGGGCCACACGATCCCATAATAAATGTCACCGGCATCTCAGGCCAATAACAATAGGTGGACGGCATGCCACATGGTTCCATAATAAATGTCACCGGCATATCAAGCAAATAACAATAGGTGGACGGCGTGCCACACGATCCCATATCAAAAGTCATCGGCTTCTCAGTCCAATAACAATAGGTGGACGGCGTGCCACACGATCCCATAATAAATATCTAGTGGTTGGCGTGCCACACGATCCTAATATGTAATTCAATTGAATAATTCGAACAATCTCTTCACAGAAGGTCCTGATGGGAGAAGCACGTCAATATAACTGTCTAACCCGGCAAGGGTACAACTAACAACCCAAAATATCCTGGCAGGGGGAGAACAACTCCACAATAAGTCCCGGCGAGGGAAAACGATTCAACAACAAATCTCGGCAAGGGAAAACACCATAATTCCTTCCTTAACTCATTTGCTTCTCAACTATCATTTCACAGTTCATTTAACAAGTAATTATCAAAATTGTTCACTTCTTTCAATAATTTAATAGCAATTACGACTCACGGTCAGGCTAGACTCGGGCACATAGGTAGCCGTCACCATACCTATACACCGACTCCACATAGCACATAACAAATATTATCCTAATCCTATTCCCTCAAGCCAAAGTTAGATCGAACACTTACCTCGAAGGCTTCCAACTAAACTCACGCTTCTAGAATAGCTTTACCCCTCGAACTCGTTCAAAACCGATCGAATCTAACCACAATTTACTCAAATGTATCAACAAATGCTAGTTAAATCAATTTGAATGCATAAGAATGAAATTGCCAAAGTTTTATTGAAAAATTTCCAAAATGCCCCAGGCCCACGTGGTCAAAACTCGAGGTTCGAACCAACACCGGGTTACCCATTCCCCAACGAGCTCATATCTATAATTAGAATTGAAATCGGACCTCGAATAGAGGTCCAAAAGCTCAAAATATGAAAAACCTAGCTTTTACCCAAACCTCCATTTTTAACCCATAAAAGCTTTGATTTAGTGAAGAAATCATGTTAGATGATGATAAGTATTGAAGAAAACAAGTAAAAATGGACTTACAATTGATTTGGGGATGGAAGAGTTGAGAGAAAATCGCCAATGAGGGTTTTGGGTATTGAAATTATGAAAAAGAACTTTAAAATCGGTAAAGTATATTTTGTGCAGGCACGGACCTTGCAATTGCAAGATGGAATTCGCAATTGCGAACTAGGAATCAAAGAAGGGGACCTCACAATTGCGAGACGGAATTCGCAATTGCGAACTGGGCTGGAAAAAGGCGGACCTCGCATTTGCGAGAGGGTGTTCGCAAATGCGAACCTGGGCTGGAATGGGGAAAGGTCGCAATTGCGAAGAATCATCGCATTTGCAATGACTGAAGGAAGACAAGAGACTTCGCATTCGCGAAGTAGAACTCGCATTTGAGAGATTAGCTAGACCTGGACCTCTTTCGCAAATGCGAACCAGGCTTCGCAATTGCAAAGCCTGCAGGTCTGAAACGCCAGAAACAGGTTCCAACCATGCAAAATGAACTCGACACCTACTCCAAATCTCTCCCGAGCCCTCGGGGCTCCAACCCAAATATGCTCACAACCTCAAAAACATCATACAAACTCGTGCAATCAAATCGCCAAAATAACATCTAAATTAAAGAATCAACCTCCAAAACTCATGATTTTCATTTCAAGTTTAAAACGTTCAAACTTTTCCACTTTTAGTCTAAAACACGTCAAACGACGTCCGTTTTCAACCAAACTTTACAGATAGCGCTTAACGCTAGTTTAAGACTTGTACCGAGCGTCGGAACCAAAATACGAGCCCGATACCATCACCTTTTTCTCATTTTTCTAATTCATTTTCCTTAAACATTAACAGAAATCAATTAAACTGAGAAATTATTTTCTCGGGCCTGGGTCCTCGGATTTCGATTACGGGAATACGCCCGGATACCAAATTTAATTACGGGCCCTCTGGGACCGTCACATCACGGGTCCGGGTCCGTTTACCCAAAACGTTGACCAAAGTCAACCATAGCAATATTGGTATTAAAATTCATAATTTTTAACATATAATTCAAATATTTTCACATAAAAATATTCTGGCTTCGCACCCGGACTGTGCATGTAAATCGAGGCAACCCAAAAAGAGGTTTTCAAGGCCTCAGAAGAGCAAGGAAAGGAAAAATGAATGTGATGACCCATTTGGGTCGTCACAATATAACATTATTATTTACAATCCACATATCTAATTGAGAGCTATAAGATTTTATAAAATAAATAAATAAGTAAGACCAATAAATCGAGTTACTGAATTAAGAATCTATCAAAAAACAAGTTAAAAATACCTTCTAATTCAATCGAAGATAATTTTCATATTATTTTTTAATTATTAAAAGACATATATTATTTTTCACTATTCTAAAGATATATCTATTTACAAAAGAATAACTTTATGGTCTTCATTACGAGGACAAAATTAAAGGTTCTAACGATGATTACGATGACAATGATGATCAAATAAAAAATAAAGTTATAAAAATAAAAAATCAAGCATTTTTTAGATTCATTAAATTATAATATATTCTAATCTGTGTAGAATCCTGTTATATTTTTAGATTGTGTGGAGCAAAAACTATATAATTATTTCACCTGTTTTAATTATGCGACACTTTTTTACTTTTTAATCATTCTAAAAAAGAATGTCACCTTTCCTTACTTAGAAATAGTTGTGTTAGTAAAATGTATACTTTACCCTTTAATAAATTGATTTGTAGGCATATAAATATTTATGATTTATTTTAGGCCACAAATTTTAAAAGTCTTTCTTTATTTTTTACGAACTCAAATATTGCCAGATAAATTGAAAAGAAAGGAGTACGATATTTTAGTATCATCCAAGAGTTATTCGATGATTATATGATTTACTTAATGTTACATATATTTTTATTATAAGGATACTTACATTGAGATAAGACGATAACTACAATTTTATTAAAATATATACAAAAATCATATCATAAAATGTTTGATATGATTAATATTTTTTAATAAAGTCCGCGCATCATGCGGGTAATAATATTAGTGTTATACTAATAATCGTGGGGCGAGAACAACATTAGCGTACCTGTCAACACAACAGAAGAATTTTTGAACTCTCCACCAAAACGATTGCCCCAAATCGAACTTTGACTAGGAAACAAAGCTAATCTTCCATCAATTAGTTGCCCTTACTTGTGTGTGCTTTTCGTTGGGAGAAGAAGAGAGTCAGAGAATTCTTGCGGTAGAGAAAAACTTTCACACCTTTTGTTATATGTTATCTCCTTCATATAAATAGGGAGAATAATAGTGATTAAGGAAGATAAACCCCCACTCACCCACGTTCAGGCGGTTAAGGAAGATAACCCCTTACTCACCCACGTTCAGGCGGTTAAGAAAGATACCCCGCACTCACTCACGTTCAGGCGATTAAGAAAGATAACCCCCCACTCACCCATGTTCAGGCGGTTAAGGAAGATAACCCCCCACTCACCCACATTCAGGCTGTTAAGGAAGATAACCCCCCACTCACCGACGTTCAGGCGATTAAGAAAGATAACATCTCGCTCACCCACGTTCAGGCTAGTGGAGAGGTTATGGTCTAGTGGTAACTTCCCTTAACCTCTCTCCCTTATCTCTCCTAATCGGGTCGGTTCAACCCACATGAAGCGACCCATGATCCATAATCCAACATTATATACTGTAACAACATTCTATTGCAATTAATTATTTAATGTAATATACCATTTTAGTACAAATACAAATTCATTTTTCGTTAGTTCAGCTTTGTTTCAACCCAAAATTCCAAATTCTAATCCAGAACCAAATTGACTCAAAATTAGGCGATCTTCTTTGTTTCGATGCATCCCAAAGAAACACAATAATGACATGACAACAAAAAAAAGGTAGTATTTTCTAAGCATAAAAAAATTCAGAAAAGCTCTCCATTTGGACATCATCTTAAAAAGAAGCTTGTGTTGAAAATAAATAAATGAACAAGAAGCTTCTCATCTCTGCTACAATAATAAGCTCTCAAAGACATTAAAAATATGTTTGGATGAGCTTAAAAGCTAGTCAAATCAACATTTAAATACTTTTTAATTTGTAAAAGTGTTTGGCAATTAAGAAAAAGAATTTAGAAAAAGTTATAATCTGTTTAGAAAGGTCAAAATCAATAAGTTGAAAAATCTAACCTTTTCAAAATTAGCTTAAAAGTCATATTGATTTGACCAAAAATATTATATTCTTATCTTTTATAATTATTCTAATCCCAAAATTACTCCTCAATAGAAAATCCTACAATTTACTATCTTTTTCTTTTCTCCAGCTTTCTTCTTTGTCTTCTTCCACAACTTTTTTTTTTAAAATAGTAATTTCATTTCATCAATGGATCAAATATTACAGAGTTTTCCAGTAGCCGCTGACTAGCTACTGCTACAAACAGTCTAGAATGAACACACTCCCCTATGTTCTATATACATTAAATCATGAAAAGCATACAATGCTTCTCGTCGTTTTCCTACGGGTAGTGATCCAATCTTCGCAAAATATCCTTCCAGTGTTTAAGAGAGGTTCCCTGAATGTGCACATGAATTGCATGTATCCTTTACAACCAAGATCCCGCCATGGAATCTAATCTTGTTTCTTTCCCGCCACAGACAGTATACTAACATTCCAAACACACTGGTTGTTATTTCAGCATGTCCATTTTTCCTTTTTGCAATGTTGCTAATCCAGTCGACTTCGCTGTTCCAATCACAAATGGATCTCTTGTAACCTAGCCATACGAGCATTATATTCCATAGTCCCCAAGATATCGAGCAAGCAAAAAAAAGATGGTCAAAAGATTCATCTACTTGCTTGCAGAATACACATTGTTGAGGAATTTGTATCCCTATGAGCATTAGTCTCTCCACTGTTGCCAGTCTTCTGCGCAGTGCTAGCCAAACGATAAATTTGAATCTTGGGTGTAGTTTTGGCTGCAAAACTATGCTTTTCCATTGTACTTTAGGGGCTTGGGGAACTAGAGTCTGTAGAGTTTGTTTATGTTGAACCATTCTTCCCTCTGTAGTTGGATCAGTCGACTTTTCAGGTCCCCCTGTATACCCTGGGTATTTGCTATCATTAATCTGGTCTCAAAGATCTTTCTCACAGCTCAGGCTGCTGTTTGTGGAGTAGGTACATCCTCTACGGTATTGTTCTTAATGTAGTACGTTTGCATCCATTTGATCCACAGGCTGTCCTTTTTCATCGTTAGTGCCCACAAATGCTCTGCCACAGCTACCTTATTCCAGATTGGTAGGTTCAAAATATTTAGGCCCCCAACACTATATGGTAGACATATAGTTTCCATAACTTTCCTCTCTTTTCCTTTCATTTTTTTCTTTACACGTTCATTCATTATTTTCCTCTTTTTTCTTTTCTTTTCATTTCTTTCTTTACGCACCCCTCATATTTTTCAGTAAAATAGTTTTACATATTCGAACAACTTTTATCAATCTAAGAGGGGAAAAATTAAAGGGCAGATGAATTAGTTGCGATCTGTTTTTAAATTTTTAATTTTTGGGTGGTCAATTTATTAGTTTAAAGAAAGGGGCAATTTATTGGAATGAGATTTGAGAAAACTTTTTACAAATAATTGGCCCAATAGCTCATATGTCTTCCCATTTACCAACCCATAAAAATTAGCAAACACACAAGACAAAAATGTAAAAATCATCCGTTTCAAAAGATAAAATAAATTTCTCTTATTTTCTTTCGTACCAATTACCATAATGGGAACTGATATTAATTTCTTTTTCGTATATTAATTTCCAGCTTTCCTTCCTTTTTATTAAATTGGTGTAACTTTATTCTAAAATAAAATCATTCAATGAATTTACGTGTTACCCCTGATTTGCAGCTATGAACGAAAAATATAATGCTATAGTAATAATTTTATGTATAATGTTAATAACTTTAATGATATTTATATGATGATCGGGTCGTTCGTTCTAAGATTTATAGGCCCATTTCCCTCATCTATACTTATTTATGTGTTGTTCAGCTGTGTTGAGTTGTATCGAGTTGGCAAGATTGGATTCGAAGTAATTTTGGAGTGACATGATCACTTAATCTCTTAGTTAGAAAGCTAAGTTAGAAAAGTCAACCGGAAGTTGACTTGTGAATAAATGAATTCAGATTTGAATTTTTATAATTCTATTAGCTTCGTTGGGTGATTTTAGACTTAGAAGTGTGTCTGGAATATAATTTGGAGGTCCGTGGTAGGATTAGGCTTGAATTGACAAAAGTTGAAAGTTTAAAAGTTCTTAGGCTTGAATTCGAAGTTGATTTGGTGTTTTGGTACTATTTTGGGTGTTCCAGAGGTTCGACTAAGTTCGGGTAGTGATATATGACTTGTTGGAATTATTGGTTAAAGTCTCGTCGAGTGAGATTCGGATAGGTTTGAGTTGTGTTATGCTCGTTTTTCTTATGTTTCGACGCTATTTTTTTTCAAACATAAATGATATCATATTGAACAAATGAGCTCTGATTGTTTTTTTTATTGAAGCATTATATCCATATCATAATAATGGACCCGTAACAAAAATAATCTTCGAATTTGGGCATCGTATGAGAATTTTATCGTCATTTTACTAAAAATTAAGTTGCCAGATTTTTTTAGAGTAATTACGAAATTGACACTGATGGCGTATTTAAAAATCTACACTACTTGCAAATATTAAAACATACATATCTCATTCACTATAAGGTCAAATTGAGTGATTCAAAAGCTTAACTTGACTAGAATTTCTCAAAGAATCCATTGAAGGCATAAATATGAGTTTCGAGATTGTTTGGCATGAGAAACGAGACACAATAGCTGACAGAAAATTATATAAAATTAGGATTTGTTCATTCGATCATATTTTGAGTTGGGGAGCTCGGATTTTAGGCGATCTTGAAGATGATTTTTACCATAGAAATTGGGGTAAGTGTTCTATACTCGATTTTGGTTGTATTTTATAATCCATCTTCTTTTTTTGGGATTCTATTGATTATTTCAAAGAGAAATTGAGGGAGTTAGAGCTTGAGTTTTGGAGAGTTTTAGGTAGGGATTTGAGGGACCAAGCAGAGTCTGATTTTGACAAATTTTATGTGATTAGACTCGGGAGAGGACGAGGGTTTTGATTCTACCCTTCTTTTTTTTTTTTTCTGAATTTGAGATGTGGGTCAGGTTTTTTGAATTTTTGGCATATTTTATAGTTTTTATTGTGGAATTTGATTCTTTAGCACATGTTGATGGTATTAATCTAATTATGATTAGATCCAGAGACGATGGCATCCCAGAGTAGAATTTTACGTCGTTGAGGTAAATAACAAATTTAAATCTGGCTTTGAGGGTATAAACTCAGAGAAATTATATTATGTGATTGTTTGGTGGTGATACCCATGTTAGGTGATTGGCGTGTGGGTGTGCACCGCGAGGGATTGAGATTTGGTCTATCCCGTAAGGCTGTGAGGCCTAATGATTGTTATATGTGGTTATGTATTTAATTGTTGTTAAACTTATTTACGTTCATGTTAGAGATCATGCTTAGGCTTTATTTATTCTCCTGTTATTTGTACTCAATCATAGAAATTATTGTACATATTTACCTCAGTCTCTATTTTTTTCTAATATGCTTTGATATTTGATGCGGATTGTGTTCCCTTATTTGTTGATGATGGTGAGGCTAGTGAGGCACACGATTGAGTAAGGCCGAGGGCCTGGTTGTGGGGATATTAATACCATAGAGTGAATTGTCTGTGTATCACGTGAGTTGACCGTGCGGGTCCAGCTATTGATACCATAGCGCATGAGTTGTCTGCGTAGCACATGAGTTGACCATACAGATCCAGGTATTGATATAATGGCAGGTGAGTTGTCCGTACTTAGCTCTTGGACTTTGGGAGCCCCTCCGGAGTCTATACACACCCCCAGTGAGCGTAGAGTATTGAGTGCATTGAGTGTTGAGTGCGAATGCTGAGTGATGGAGTGACATTGCTGTGAGGTTGCTTTTACTTTTGCTATTGCTGTATTTATGTGTTAATTTCTTTGTGGCATTTACTGAGTTATGGAATTTACATATTTATTCCTGTTATTTTTAAAATTGTGAAAAATAAATAATTGGACTATTTTGCTTTACTCGTCATTACTGCTCAGTTCCTTAGTTACTTTTGTTACTACTGAGGTGGTTGTACTCATACTACACCATGCACTTTATGTGCAGTTCCAGGTGTGTTAGTGCGCGGCGATCGTTGAGCTCAGGTCGGCTATATGTGGAGATTGCAAGATAGTTGCTAGTATCTCCAGGACCTTACTACTCCTTTTGTCATTTCTTATTATGGACAGTTAGACAGTTTATATATCTTAGTTCATAGTTTAGACGCTTATGAATTAGTCACACTCCGACGTTTGGGGCTCGTTTTCGTATTTTATATTGATCATATTTAGAGTTGATTTAGTGTGAAAAATTTAAATGTTGAAAATGTTATATTAAATTCTTATAATCGATTTAGTAGTAATATTTTGGGAAAAGGCTTGCCTTATAACACTATTGGCGACATCACGACCTAGGTTGGATTTTGGATAGTGACAAATTGGTAGTAGAGCCTAGGTTACATAGGTCTCACTAGTAGAGTCTTGCGGATCGGTCTGGAGGCATGTGTACTTCTCTTCGAGAGGTTGCAGAATATTTAGGAAAACTTCACTTTCTTGAATTCTTATCGCGCGGTATTGTTTTAGCTTGAAGTGTAACTCTTTGAATTCCGTCCACACATTCATATGCATATATGATCGCTCGGTATCATGTGTGCATTGACGGATTGTGATTTCCTAAATGAGGTGTGAGACGTGATTTCTATGTGTTGATGTTGGGCTAGTCTGGAGGACTTGAGGCCGGATTTTTACTGTACCTTGAGCGCTAAGGTGTTGATTGTGCGAGCATGTTCTTGTGCACTTATATTCTGGTAGTGTCCATATTAGTGGAAAATGATGGCTGGATTGATACGTCATGAGTATGATGTGACTATGAGATGAGTTTATATGATTTGAATGTGACGAGAAGGATTTGCTTGAGGTATTAGAATGAGGCTCCGTTTGATAAAAGGTTTATTACTAGCTTTTGGTTGTGTTGGCAGATGCTGTGATTTCAGGTATGTTTTATTTTTAGACTCGTTCTAGGATGAATGTTTGTTTAAGAGAGAGAGGATGTAACAACCCGGTCGTTCCTTCCAAGATTTATAGCTCCATTTCCCCCATCTATGCTTATTTATGTGTGTTTTTAGTTGTGTTGAGTTGTATCAAGTTGTCAGGTTTAGGTTCGGAGTAGTTTTGGAATGAAATGATCACTTAATCTCTTAGTTAGAAAGCTAAGTTAGAAAAGTCAACTGGAAGTTGACTTATGAGTAAGCAAATTCATATTTGAATTTTTATGATTCGATTAGCTTTGTTGGGTGATTTTAGACTTAGCCATGTATCCGGAATATAATTTGGATCTCTGTGGTAGAATTATGCTTGAATTGGCGAAAGTTAAAAGTTTAGAAGTTTTTAGGCTTGAATTCGAGGTTGATTTGGTATTTTGGGTGCTCCGAAGGTTTGACTATGTTCGTATAGTGATATATGACTTTTTGGAATTATTGGTTGAGGTCTCGAGGGCCTCGAGTGATTTTTGAATAGCTTTGGGTTGTGTTGCGCTCTTTTTTTAATGTTTCGACGCCGTTTCTTCAAGCATAAATGATACAACAAATGAGCTCCAATTGATTTTTTTATTGAAGCATTAGATTCCTGTCATAATTATGGACCTGTAAAAAAAGAATCATCGAATTTGGACATCATACGAAAATTTTAGCATCATTTTACTAAAAATTAGGTTGCCATATTTTTTAGAGTAATTACGAAATTGTCACTAACAACGTATTCAAAAATTTGCAACTATTAAAACCTATATTACATATCTCATTCAGTATAAGGTCAAATTGAGTGATTCAAAATTCTAACTTAACTAGAATTTCACAAAGAATCCATTGAAGGCACACAATACGAGTTTCGGGATTGTTTGGCATGAGAAACAAGGCAGAATAACTGACAGAAAATATATAAAACTAGGGTTCGTTTATTCGATCATATTTGAGTTGGGGAGCTCGGATTTTGGGCGATATTAGAGGCGATTTTCACCATAGGAATTGGGATAAGTGTTCTCTACTCGATTTTGGTTATATTTCATAATCCATATTTTTTTTTGGGGATTTGATTGATGATTTTAAAGTGAAATTGAGGGAGTAAGGGGTTGAGTTTTGGAGAGTTTTAGGTGGGAATTCGAGGGACCAACAGAGGCCGATTTTGATCAATTTTATATGGTTAGACTCCGGAGAGGACGGGGGTTTTGATTCTATCATGTTTGACCGAATTTGAGATGTGGGCCGGGTTTTGGTCGATTTTGGATGTTTGCCATATTTTTTAGATTTTATTGTGCAATTCGATTATTTAGTATATGTTGATGGTATTAATCTAATTATGGTTAGTTTCAGAGCTTTTGGATACCAAGTCCAGGGAAAAGGGCATCCCGGAGTAAGATTTTACGCGGTTAAGGTAAGTAACAGTTTTAACTCTGGCTTTGAATATATAAACCCGGAGAAATTGATATCATGTGATTGTTTGGTGGTGATACCCACGTTAGGTGACGGGTGTGTGGGCGTGCACTGCGGGGAATTGATACTTGGTCCATCCCGTGAGACTGTGAGGCCTAATGCCTATTATCTGTAGTTATGTGTTTAATTGTTGTTGAACTTATTTGCTTTCATGTTAGAGATCATGCTTAGGCTTTATTCATTCTCACGTGATTTGTACTCAATCATAGAAATTATTGTACATGACCTCAGTCTCTATTTTTTTCTAGTGTGTTGTGATACTTGATGTGGGGTGTGTTTCCTTATTTGTTGATGACGGTGAGGCAAGTGAGGTATATGATTGAGTAAGGTCGAGGGCCTAATTCTGGGATATTAATATCATAGCGCGCGAGTTGTCCGTATAGCACGTGAGTTGACCGTGTGGGTTCAGGTATTGATAATATAGCGAGCTAGTTATTCGCGTAGCACGTGAGTTGACCGTGCAGATCCAGGTATTGATATGATGGCATGTGAGGTGTCCATGCTTAGCTTTTGGGATTTGGGAGCCCCTTCGTAGTCAGTACACACCTCCAGTGAGCGCATGATACTGAGTGTATTGAGTGTTGAGCGTTGAGTGCGAGTGATGGAGTGACGTTGCTGCGAGATTATATTTACTTTTGCTATTGCTGCATTTATGTGTTAATTTCTTTGTGGAATTTACTGAGTTATGGAATTTACCTGTTTATTCCTGTTATTTTTAAAATTATGAAAAATAAATAATTGGATTGTTTTGCTTAGCTCGTCACTACTGCTCAGTTCCTTAGTTATTTCTGTTACTACTGAGGTGGTTGTACTCATACTACCTAATGCACTGTATGTGCAGTTCCAAGTGTGTTAGAGCGCGCAATCGTTGAGTTCAGGTCGGCTATATGTGTAGATTGCAAGATAGTTGCTAGTATCTGCAGGACCCTTGCTACTCCTTTTATCATTTCTTATTTTGGACAGTTAGACAGTTTATATATCTTATTCATAGTTTAGACGCTCATGACTTATGTTTAGAGCTCGTTTCTGTATTTTATATTGATTATATTCAAATTTGATTTAGTGTGAGAAATTTAAATATTGAAAATGGTATATTAAATTCTAATAATCGACTTAGTAATAATATTTTGGGAAATAGGCTTGCCGTGTAACACTATAGGCGCCATCACGACCTGGGTTGGATTTTGGATCGTGACCGTTTTAATCAATTTAACAAGAAAAATCGCTTACAAACACTTGTTTACCAAATATATCATCAATTTCTTTTTTAGTTTCAACACTTTTATTCAAATATATAACTATTTATTTACAAAATACGTTTCAATACTTATAAAGTGCTTTTAAGCACTTAACTTAAAAACTATTTTTTACAGCCAATCCAACGGACGCTTACTATAAAAAAGGGTGACACAGGAAAGTTAGCAATGTTCTAGAGATTTTTGTATATTTCCTCAATTTTGTTTGTAGAAAACGTTACATTTGCTCTGATGGTAAGCAACCCCCACTTCCAACCGAGAGGTTGTGAGTTCGAGTCTCCCCAAGAGCAAGGTGGGAAATTCTTGGAGGGAAGGATGCTGGGGGTCTATTTGGAAACAGCCTCTCTACCCAAGGGTAGGGGTAAGGTCTGCGTACACACTACCCTCCCCAGACCTCACTAAGTGGGATTATACTGGGTTGTTGTTGTTGTTGTTGTTGTTATTGTTGTTACAATATGTAATGTGGTTGTATATTTGTACCCTTACAAGCGAAAACAGAAATATAAAGAGAGCTTCTTAATATTCTAATATTTCCTTCTATTATTGAAAATAGATATCTAATTTGTTTTCGCGATTAAAATGTTTTATTCCAAATTTTAGCCGTTTCTTTCTTTCTTTTCTTTAAAAAAATAATAATGTAAAACTAGTACTAATATTGAATGGATAGTTTAATAACCGACAGTTTTGTTTTTCCTTTACGGTATAGGAAAATGTAAAGTTTTAGGGCAAAATTATTTTTTGCTTTCAATTTTGCGATGAAAGAATTACGGTTCTTGTCACTTGACCTAATAATTCAATCGAAAATGATTCAGATTCGAAGTTCTTATCCTATTTAATTCATATTGTACATAATGTGAAAGAAACCTTTCAGCCTGTCCATTATTAAAGACACACTTTTAAGGTTTTTATTATTTATTTTCTTCTTTCTTCATTCCGAGTACACCAAATTCTCTCTCACGGTCTCTTGCTTCTTTCTTTCTAACATATATATATATATATATATATATATATTCCTCATCCTCTCTTAACCCTAGCCCCTGCTATTCCCTCTCCCCTACTCCCTACGCAGTTCTTCCATCAATGGCTCGAATAAGGCTCGGGCTCCTACTCCACCGTCCATAGTGGCAAGCAGAAGAATATTAAAGATTTTTGAAAGAAAAATAAAAATACACATAGATATGATAATATATAGCTCTCAAACTTGATGCACATAAATATAACCACTAATTTTGAAAGATTTTGAAGTTTGAAGTTCTGGTCATTATTATTATGACCTTGAAATCTCAAATCTAAAATTAGGTGTATCTTATCTATGTGTTTAATTCTGAATCGTTGGCTCAAAATTATTAACCTATTGGCAAGTTAAATCATCCAATACCTTCTACTACAACTCGAGGCTTGGATAAAAAATTATAACTATGTAGCATTTGTATCAACACTGTATAATAATATATAATTATGTATATGGATGCACAAACACCTCCTATACATTATTATACATGCTTATACAAGTTAGTACATTATTTACAGTAAATGTAGTGTTAGACATGCTATGTTTTGTACTGGAAATATTGTATAAATGGTATGTATATACACTTATACGAGATTGTATAATTGTGTATAATATTGTATAATTATATATTTTTTCAGTTCAGAAGAATGTATATACATTGTCTGTGTGTATAAGGCCTATGCGGAAGTTTGACACTTCTTTCTCATCTTCTTTTCGTGTATGTGTTGTATGAAAAATTTTCTGAACACGTTGGAGGGATTCTACAATTTATTTACCAATTTTTTATTTTTTCTTGTATCCCGTTGGATTGTTTCAGCAATTGCACGTAAAAGTGTTTGAATTTCTTACCATTAGATAATTATTCAAGATTTTTTATTTGCGTTATGACTGATTTGCATTTTTTTATCAAATGCTTAATAATCAAAAGAAATCAAGAATGAAAACAACTAGTTGTATAAAGAGGGAGCAATAACCGTAATTGATTATGTGAAATAAGCTGTATTTCAAAAATTAGCCTATTATTTTTGGGCTACAGATTTGCAAAGTGATATCTAGGCTATTATGTTGTAAGTCAAGTGTGTGAGTTATATTTGTGTGAAATTATCGGCGCATTTGCATCTATACTCGCTTTTTGTCTCACGTTTTAACTTGTACCTGTTTTACAAAAAGAATTGCAAGTGTACCCGTTTTTTCGCATAAGTACAACATACAGAGTTGAAGTAGCAAAGCAATCGAGCAACTTCAGATCTAAAGCTGAGTTTTTATTTTGTAACTGACGAACTTCAGCTCTAAAGCTGAAGTTTTTGTTTTGTAACTCGCAAAGAGCTGAAGTTATTTAGTTAATTTGTAAATACTTCAGCACTATTTATGTTGGTTTGGGATCTTGATCATCTGTATTTTGTTTGTAATTATGCAACAAGAAAAGAAAACGAGAGTATACACAAATCTAATAACTTATCATCATTCACGGATCAATAAAATCACCAATTTCAACAAAAATCTTACAACTGAAACTAAAGTGGCTCTGAACTAATTGGTTACATCAACAAGTAACGTATTCTAAATTTATTATTTCATAGTTTTGAAAGAAGAAAAAAGGGAATGATAATACAAGGATCAAAACATAAATGACCAAGATCCCAAATAAACATATGCACCAAGAATCTATTCATCTAATATAGTTATAGCTTGTTATTTAGTTTATTTATAATTATATAAAATTTATTTTTATATAATCGGATAAAAATATTTATGGCAATCATTACATGAACTAAAGTTCCATAATAGCACCAACAACAACAGAAAAAGAAGAAGAAGAAGAAAACGAAGGAGGAGAAGGAGGAGGAGAAATGAAAAGTGAAGTTATTTAAAAAGTGGGTACAAATTAAAAGTTTTATAAAAAATAGCTGTAAATTAAACGAAGACGACTAAATAAGAAACCCGTACAATTTTTACGAAATTATTCCTTGAATTCTCACTCCAACTTTAAGATATAGATATTTTTTCGTTTCATATCCAATTTAATGCCTACTTTCTCTTTTTTAGTTTTTTAGTTCTCCCTTCATGTAAGTTTTTTATATTATGATATTGTAATTCATTTTTCAGCTTAAGTGCCTTATATACAAAGCAAACCACGGCAAATCTTAATCCAAATGGAAAAAAATGAAATTACAAAATTTGTGTTTCAACCACAGTTTTCAGCAAAGAAGAGTAGTTAAACTCCGGCAGAAAACTGTTTTTCAACTTTTGATGAAAACACCATCTTATTTTTGTTGTCAGTAAAAAAAATTATTTAAAAAGAAAAGGAAGTGAGCCACCTATACTATTTTAATTTCAAGTTCTATAAATTAACACTATCAATAAATTTACGCATAAACTTTAAAATAATATAGTAATTGCTATAATTAGTCTTAATTATCTATCATTTTTCTCTTTTACACTCTCTTTAAGAAAATATTAATTAAAGAAGATATTAAACTATTGTACCTGTATTTATATCTTAAGATATAATATCACCATTGAATATTTAATTTATTTATGTGTTATCTCTATTTTTAAAAATAATTATTAATTATTTTTCGCTTTGAACTTCTAAAATAATAAATAATTTGAGGTAACAACTTTTAGAAAATACGATCAATAAATTAATTCCTAAATTATATCGTATGTCGTGTACAGTGGCGGAGCCACATCCACATGCACCTAAAATTAACACACTTTTGTCAGAAAATTATAATATAACTAGGTAATTTTTTAAAGAATATATATATAAACACTCTCTCTATATATATATATATTCAACTTCAAATGAAAGTTAAAATTTTCATGATTGAAAACTTATTCTGAAAAAAGTAAAAATTTTCCGAAACAATATATTAAAGCACGCCAAAATAATTTATTTTTATATTATATATAATATTTTAATTAATAAATATTTGAATTTCTTTTACTATTTTCGGGATAAGTGTTGATTTTGTATTTTAAAAAAATTCCAAAATATAAAATTTTTTGAAATATTTTTATTTTTTTGGAATAAACATTAATTTTGTATTTACTAAAAAATTCGAAAAAATAATTTTCCCGAAAAATTAATTTTGTTATATTGAATTGTTTAGGCAGATGTCCATGTAAGTAAATCTAACATAATTAAATTGCTATGTCAGCTTCAATAGCAAGTGTTTTTAAAATATTTGGAATAGTCAAGTACATTTTTGACCTTTTTTTCGTTAAATTTAACTGCTGCTGCCGTCTTTGAGTATTTAAAGCATTTTTTGGTAAAGCACGAAAAGCAACATATATGTATAAAGACACTATTTTTAGCTAACCATCTTGCTTCATTTGGCTGGTTCTGAGTGGTTGAGAATCAGAACCATAAGTTGGAAATTGAACTACTTCTAACCTTTGGTCCTTCTCTACATGGGGTTCTAGAAATTCTTTAAAAAAGATGGAATCTTGGATTGGTATGAGGTAGTAATAGTCCACAAGTGGGTATCACCTTTTCTTCTTTTGTTCTTTTATGGTGTTTTCTTAACTATGGTAATATTAAGATTATGTAAATTCCTTCCTCTTATTTCAATTTTGGTTGTTTCATTTCAAGATTCTTGATTCTTCTAGGCTTTTCTGCATAGATTATTTTGGTACTAAGTACTAACATAGGAGAATTGAGGAATTCCATCTTTCAATATTGATGTTATCTTGTTACTGAAACAAAAAAAGGATTAGAAATGTCTTCTAAATCTACAACAAGCAAGACTAATTGCTCAAGGAGCAGTTCAGCTAGGTCTAGGCATGGTGCTCGTGTTGTTGCTCAAACCCCACTTGATGCAAAGCTCCACGTGGAGTTTGAAGAGTCTGAACAGCAGTTTGATTACTCTAATTCAGTTAACTTGTCAAATTCCACTAGCAATGTTCCATCTTCAACTGTATCTGCTTATCTTCAGAAAATACAAAGGGGAAGTCTAATTCAGCCATTTGGCTGTATGATTGCTATTGATGAGCAGAACTTTACTGTCATTGCTTATAGCGAAAATACGCCAGAAATGTTGGACTTGATACCTCATGCTGTTCCGAGCATCGAACAACAAGAGGCTTTGACCTTTGGAACTGATGTCAGGACACTTTTTCGATCTTCAGGTGCTTCTGCGCTTGAAAAAGCAGCTAGCTTTGGAGAACTTAGTTTGCTTAATCCTATTTTGGTTCATTGTAGAAATCCGGGTAAGCCTTTCTATGCGATTTTACACCGCATTGATGTTGGGTTAGTAATAGATTTGGAGGCTGTGAATCCAGATGATGTCCCTGTAACTGCAGCTGGAGCATTAAAATCTTATAAGCTAGCTGCTAAAGCTATTGCAAAATTACAATCTCTGCCAAGTGGGGATATATCGTTGCTATGTGATGTATTAGTTAGAGAAGTGAGTCATTTGACGGGCTATGATCGTGTTATGGTTTATAAATTCCACGAGGATGAACATGGGGAAGTTATTGCAGAATGTCGTAAGCGTGAACTAGAACCTTATCTTGGCTTGCATTACCCTGCTACCGATATACCACAAGCTTCGAGATTTCTCTTCATGAAGAATAAGGTTCGGATGATATGCGATTGCTTAGCTCCACCAATTAGGGTGATTCAGGACCCGAGACTGGCTCAGCCACTGAGCCTTGGTGGATCCACATTAAGAGCTCCCCATGGCTGTCATGCACAATACATGGCCAATATGGGTTCTATTGCATCTATAGTTATGTCTGTGATGATTAGCGAGGAAGATGGCGAGTTGGATAGTGACCAGCAAATGGGAAGAAAATTGTGGGGTTTGGTAGTTTGCCATCACACTTGCCCTAGATTTATTCCTTTTCCATTGAGGTACGCATGTGAGTTCTTGGTTCAAGTTTTCAGTGTTCAGATCAATAAGGAAGTGGAAGTGGCAGCTCAACTTAGGGAAAAGCATATACTGCGAACTCAGACTGTTCTTTGTGACATGCTTCTAAGAGATGCTCCCTTGGGAATTGTTAACCAGTCTCCTAATGTTATGGACCTTGTAAGGTGTGACGGGGCTGCACTTTACTATAGGAACAAACTTTGGTTGCTTGGTGTTATGCCAACGGAGTCCCAAATTAGAGATATAGCTGAATGGCTTAATGAATCTCACGGTAGTAGTACAGGTTTAAGCACTGATAGCCTCATGGAAGCTGGTTACCCAAGTGCTGCTGTGCTCGGTGATGCGGTGTGTGGAATGGCTGCTGTAAAAATAACTTCAAAAGATTTTCTCTTCTGGTTTCGCTCCGACACAGCTAAAGAGATCAAGTGGGGTGGTGAAAAACATGATCCTGGAGACAAGGATGACGGAAGAAAGATGCACCCAAGGTCATCATTTAAAGCTTTTTTGGAGGTTGTTAAGCGGCGGAGCGTACCTTGGGAGGATGTGGAAATGGATGCAATCCATTCCTTGCAGCTGATATTGCGAGGATCTTTGCAAGATGAGGTTGCTGATTGTTCTAAAATGAATGTCCCTGCTGCAGATACCAGCATAGAGAGAGTGGATGAACTTCGTATTGTCACAAATGAAATGGTTCGTCTTATTGAGACAGCATCAATACCCATTTTGGCAGTTGATGCTTCAGGCCATATAAATGGATGGAACTCTAAAATTTCTGAGTTAACTGGATTGCTTATAGAGAAAGCAATAGGCCTACCATTGGTCAATTTGGTTACTGAAGATAGAGCAAGCACAATTGAAGGTGTTCTCTCTCTGGCTTTGCAAGGTAATACTCTGATTATCCTTTGGTTTTACTCTGTCAGTTGAATATTTCCAATGCATAGATCATACAGTTTGAATTCAGTGAACAAAAAATTGAATCATGCCTTTTTATTTATTTCCTTTCTTCTTGAGCCGAGGGTCTTTCGGAATGAGCCTCTCTACCCCGTCGGGGTAAAGGTAAGGTCTGCATACACTCTACCCTCCCCAGACTCCACTTGTGGGATTTTACCGGGTTGTTGTTGTTCCTGTTGTTGTTCCTTTCTTACATTATAGGAAGGGTGTATATAAGTTGAGCTTAAAGAAAGGAATGGGGATTCATATCGCCGACCCCAACTTGTTTGGGATTGAGGCATAATAGTTGTGTTGTTTTCTTTATTATAACTTTAGCACAAGCTGCATCGACTATGTCAAATTGTTTACTTATCAAGCCGTAGCATATTTGGTCCCATTTTGAGTTAGTTTCCTCATGTATAAAGACCTCCGAAATGAAGCTCTGAGAAGAACAAAAAGAAGTGTCAGAAGCTGAAGTGAAATGAACTGTTTTGGACATCACAGTCGGGCATTGGTTGGTCTGTCACTCTTTTGGCCCCTTATGTTGTCGGAAACTTGTTCTTTATTTCTTCCTCAACTCTGGATATTAGACATATTAGCATTTCCAACCTCCCTCCCTGTCTTATTTCTCTGGGTCGCCACTTGGCTTCCATGCAATAACTTAGGTGCTTATTTTGTTCTTTGGTACTTTTTCCTGGAAAATGATCTACTTTGATATTTGACTTGCAGGCAAGGAGGAGAAAAATGTAGAAATCAAACTTAGGACATTTGGTCGGCAAGAAAATGTCGTACCAATTACGTTTGTGGCTAATGCCTGCTGTAGTCGAGACCTTAAACAAAATATTACTGGAGTTTGCTTTATTGGGCAAGATGTTACTGGGTTAAAACTGATTGAGGACAAAAATAGCCGCATTGAAGGTGATTATGTTGGAATTGTCCGCAACCCATCTCCTCTAATTCCTCCAATTTTTGTGATGGATGAACATGGAAGATGCATGGAATGGAATGAGGCTATGCACAAATTGACTGGGTTGAAGAGGGAGGAGGTCATTGATCAAATGCTTCTTGGTGAGGTTTTCACAGTCAATAACTTTGGTTGCAGGGTGAAAGATGGAGACACACTAATCAAGCTCAGGATATTATTTAATAGGGTAATTGCTGGCGGGGAAGGTGAGAAATTGTTTTTGGGGTTATTTGATAAAGAGGGTAAGTATATTGAAGCCTTAATATCTGCAAATAAAAGGATTGATGCCGATGGTAGGGTAACTGGGGTCTTGTGCTTCCTGCAAATTCCTAGTCCAGAACTTCAATATGCAATGCATGTGCAGAAGATGTCAGAACAAGCTGCTGAAAGTAGTCTAAATAAGTTGGCTTATGTTCGTCTTGAACTAAAGAACCCTTTAAATGGGATAAAGTGCATTCAGAATCTGATGAAATCTTCTGATTTAAGCAATGATCAAAGTCATTTGCTGAAGACAAGCACAATGTGTCAAGAACAGATAGCCAAGATCATTGATGACATTGATATTGATAGCATCGAGGAATGGTATGATAATTGAACTCCATTTTGTCTTTGTACTATTAATGTAAAGAAGAAATATCTGCTTTATGCTCAGGCCAGTGCACTAGTATTTCTGCATATCAGGATCATAGCAGTAGGTTCCATGACTTGCAAAGGGATACTCTTGTCTGCTTGTTTTTCACAAATCGTGCGCATGACATTCAGGAGATTGTTAAGGAAGTTTTTTTATCTTTTGATAAGTGAGTTTGTTAAGAAAGCTGATCTAACAGTTCTTCAGATCTTTGCTTTTCAGAAGTCTTTCATGTATTTCTCTCTTCTTGATGTTAGTTTATGTATCTCTATGGTGAAGGGTAGAGATGGATTGAAACGAATGAAGAAACGAGTGCTTAGTTCCCTTGGATAATTTAGAAAGCAAATGATCCACAATTTATGCTATGTGGTCACTATTAGGCTGAAGGCTCTTACACTATAAGGAAGAGAAGAGAAAAGTACAAGAAGGGAAACTAGGATGGAAATATTAGTCCAAAAATGAAACTGATCTGCTCTTTGGTTTCCAACAGAGAATTACAGTGTACAAAACTGTGAATTGAAAATTTGGTGTCGTCTTAAGAGATGCATTTTCTCTCTTTTTAAGGAAACATATATGGTGATGCATCAATTAAATAACTTGATTTACCATCACTTAGCAAAGGAAGAAAGAGCAGGAGGAGTAAGCTCATGGGTTAGCAAGAAGTTATAGAGTTGGGGCTGGAACATACAGTGTGAGGGATCAATGACGTTAATTCGATGGATGATTGCTACCGTAAAATGAGAAAAATTGTACTGTTAATCAGGAAAGTAATCTGAGTAGCTGTTAGTAAACCATATATGATGATACACGCTGGAATCCATGATTAATAGACAGTGCAGTTCATGATAATGTTTGACTTTGTTGCACTATGGCATCTTAATGTCACACTAATTTGCATCTATTGAATCATTTAGCATATATTAGATGTGTTAGATCTGGTCTTGGAGAGGTATCCGATATTTGTTATCTGTATATATTTTTGGACCAGTCCTGATCATTACAGTATTTTTTCCAGCTATATGGAAATGAACTCTTGTGACTTCAATCTTGGCGAAGTTGTTACGGTGGTCATCAATCAAGTTATGATTCTAAGTCAGGAGCGCAAGGTTCAGGTCACATGCGATTCACCTGTCGAACTATCACACTTGTACCTGATTGGTGACAGTTTGAGGCTTCAACAAGTCCTTTCTGACTTTTTGACCACAGCTATCCTCTTTACTGTTCCTTTTGAAGGTTCCTCTGTGGTGCTCAGAGTAATTCCAAGAAAGGAACGTATAGGGACCAAGATGCATGTCATGCATCTTGAATTCCGGTAATCAGTTCTTATCTCTCAGATTTGGATTTATCGATTATCTTGCATGCAAGTCATTTAATAAAATGAAGTTTGAATGCCTGTTTTTATTGTAAGGAAGTAATTACTGCTAATTATATTAATGTAATCCTGGCTTGGTTGTCAGGGTGGTGATTGTACTCCATGATTCTTACTATGCATCTTTTGCTGTTTTATGGTAAAGCATTATTCGTGCTGCTTAAATTGTTTAAATAAAGTAAATTATATTAATTCGACTTTAACTTTTGTTGTGACGAAGTGGGCAAGTTTCACTCTTTTTTTCCCTCTCTCTTGAATTGGAGGTGACTGATGCATATATCGTACCCGCAGACTATGCTGAAGCTCAAATATGCTAAATAATGCCTTTTGGCATAGTGAAACAGCACTAAAATGCTGTATAGCACGTAAATCTTTTGACTCTCTTAACGTAATATGGTGTCAAATTAATAAGCATATTAAATAGGGGCAATCTGCCTCTAATTTCTTTTCGCTGATTGGCCCGTATTCACCTAGAAGTAGCAGATGCAGTGCTCGATTATGCTTTATAGCAGTTTTCACTGATTGGCCAAAGATTTTGAATCTTGAAACTATCTGGAATGATCCTTTCGTCTCCCTTTAGTAAAATGGAATATATTATGTACATTATCATGCTATCCAACATTTTCTTCTAGTTAAAGAAAAGGGTATGGATCGAGGAGAAGGGGCAAGTTACCCATAGGGGTTAGCTCAATTGAAAAAGGTTGAGGGACTTGTGTCTTAGGTTGCAGGTTTGATGCGCCAAGGGAACTAACTCTGGTATTTAAGTGTCCCCAAGTTGTGAAGGCTGCGGATTGGTCCAAATGGTCAGCTGCTGACGGATTTCTCGGTCATAAAAATAACAACATACCAAGTATAATCCCATATAGTGGGGTTTGGAGAGAGTAGTATGTACACAGACCTTAAGTTTATGTTATTGATGTTAGAATAATAGTATAAATAGGAGTGAATCACCCTAATCCTATATGAATTAGGATTAGGATATGTAATGTGTATATATGCAACAACAACAACCGAGTATAATCCCACTTAGTAGGGTCTGGGGAGGTAGTGTGTACGCAGACCTTACCCCTACCCTTGGGTAGAGAGGCTGTTTCCAAATAGGCCCCCGGCATCCTTCCCTCCAAGAACTTTCCACCTTGCTCTTTGGGAGACTCGAACTCACAACCTCTCGGTTGGAAATGGGGGTTCCTTACCATCAGAGCAACCCCTCTTGTCTTATAATGTGTATAATATATATATAGATATATATATAAGGATCATTGTAGTATTGAAAATAATATCTTAATAATATTTTTTTCTCGTGCATTCTCACATGGTATCAGAGCAACCTTGAGAAATTCATCGTTGTGCGTCATACAAACGACATCCGGGAAGGAATAACTAAGTCACCGAGCAATTTTCCAGTGACCTAAGTGACTAATTGCGTCAAAGTCACTAATTATTAGTATTGTGCAAAATCCGAGACCACCATAAGGTTGGATGAGAATTCCGACCAACCCCAGGAAAAATCACCGGAAACGCACCCCCACGCGCCGGCGCGTGAGCCACCTTCCGGCCAGAATTTCAAAAAAAAATTTCAGGACAGTCTGATCGTATCCAAATTCAGAGTCTATCCATATTTTTATTTTTCAATTCCGACAACCTTGAAATTTCTCCGGTAGCTACAGTGATTTTCCGGCAGCTACAGTAATTTTTCCCCACAACTACAGTGTTTCCTTCATTTGTTTCAGCAGTTTTCAGTTGATTCTTTCTGATTATTTTGTAATAAACCTACGATGTCTTTGGGACTCGATGCTTTCGGGTTTAGAAATCCGGGTTCTGGCAATTCCGTTGTTATGATTACCTCAGAACCCTTAATGGAAGGTTCAAACTACCTAACTTGGGCTTCATCTGTCGAGTTGTGGTGTAAAGATCAAGGAGTTCACGATCATTTAACAAAAAGGGCTATCGAAGGTGATGAAAAGGCCAAAACACTGTGGGAAAAAGTCGATGCTCAGTTATGTAGTATCTTGCATCTATTGATTCCAAGTTCATGCCCTTGCTCCGTCCATTCCAGACATGTTATTTAGTTTGGAAAAAGGCTCGTACTTTATATACTAATGACATATCTCGTTTCTATGATGTAATATCGCGAATGACAAGCTTGAAGAAACAGGAATTGGATATGGCTACTTACTTGGGACAAGTACAGGCAGTCATGGAAGAATTTGAGACGCTGATGCCAGTTTCTGCTAGTATTGAAAAGCAACACGAGCAACGACAGAAGATGTTTCTAGTTCTTACACTAGCTGGACTCCCTAATGACCTTGATTCAGTACGTGACCAAATTTTGGCTATCCGGCTGTCCACACATTTGATGGACTATTCTCTCGATTACATCGCCTTGCTGCAGCACCAAGTCCCCTAGTGAGCTCATCACAGACACTTGATTCATCCGTCCATGTATCCCAGTCAGTGGACAATCGGGCATCTCCTACTATGGAGAATAGACGCGGAGGAGGTCGTTTTGGAAGATCTAGACCCAAGTGCTCTTATTGTCATAAACTTGGGCTTACTCGTGACATGTGCTATTCTTTACATGGCCGACCACCCAAAAATGCTTATGTTGCTCAGACAGACTACAGGTAACCAGGGTTTTTCTTTATCTGAAAGGGAGTATAATGAGTTCCTTCAGTATCGGGCAAGTAAGCAGAAATCTCCTCAAGTAGCTTCTGTTGCTCAGACTGATACTTCCGTTGCTGGTAATTCTTTTGCTTGTGTTTCCCAGTCTAGTACTCTTGGACAATTGGTTATGGACTCAGCCGCTTCTGATCATATCTCTGGCAATAAATCACTTTTGTCAAATATTGCGTACTCACAGTCCCTTCTTACTGTTGCTTTAGCCAATGGGTCTCAAACCAAAGCAAAAGGAGTTGGACAAGCAACTCCCCTACCCTCTGTCACTCTAGATTCCGTTCTCTATGTCCCTGGCTGTCCTTTTAATCTTGCATCTGTTAGTCGTTTGACTCGTACCCTCCATTGTGGTATATATTTTATTGATGATTACTTTATTATGCAGGACCGCAGTACGAGGCAGACGATTGGAACATGACTTGAATCAGAAGGCCTTTACTACCTTAATTCGCTAAAATCCCCCAAGGCATGTCTAGTTACGGATCCTCCGGACCTAATTCACAGACGTTTAGGACACCCAAGCTTATCCAAGTTTCAGAAGATGGTACCTAGTTTGTCTAGTTTATCCACATTAGAGTGTGAGTCATGTCAGCTCGGGAAACATACCCGAGCCTCCTTTCCTCGAAGTATTGAGAGTTATGCAGAGTCTGTTTTTTCTTTAGTTCATTCTGATATATGGGGTCCTTGTAGAGTCAGTTCGACCTTGGGGTTTCGTTATTTTGTTAGTTTCATTGATGATTTCAAGATGTACTTGGATTTTCTTAATGAAAGATCGTTCTGAGTTGTTTTCTATTTTCCAGAATTTTTGTGCTGAAATTAAAAATCAATTCGGGGTTTCTATTCGTACTTTTCGCAGTGATAACGCCTTAGAATATTTATCCTCATCATTTCAGCAGTTTATGACTTCTTAAGGAATTATTCAGTAGACCTTTTGTCCTTATACCCCTCAACAAAATGGGGTTGCCTAGAGAAAGAATAGGCATATCATCGATACTGCTCGCACACTTCTTATTAAGTCTCATGCTCCGCTGCGTTTTTGGGGCGATGCAGTTCTCACAGCTTGTTATTTAGTTAATCGGATGCCTTCCTCTCCCATACAGAATCAGATACCGTATGCCATATTGTTTCCTCGATCACCCTTATACTCTGTTCCCTTCGTGTTTTTGGGAGCACTTGTTTTGTTCATAACTTAGCCCCTGGGAAAGATAAGTTAGCCCCTCGTGCTCTCAAGTGTGTCTTCCTTGGTTATTCCCGTGTTCAGAAGGGATATCCTTGTTACTACCTGATCTTCGTAGGTACTTTATGTCCTCTGATGTCACATTTTTTGAGTCTAAACCTTTTTTTACCCCTTCTGACCATTCTGACCTCCTTGATATATTTGTGATCTTACCTATACCGACCTTTACGGAGCCTACTATAGATTCTCCTTTATCTTCCACTACTGAAGTCTTACACATTCCCTCGGTTGAGGAATCTAGTATGGCTCCTCCTAGACTCCCTGTCACAGGAACACCGCTTTTGACATATCATCGTCGTCCCCACCCACCATCAGGCCCAGCTGATTCACGTCCTGCACCTGACCCTGCTCCTACTGCGGACTTGTCTCTTCCTAGTCCACCGATTGCACTTCGGAAAGGTAAACGGACCACACTTAATCCTAGTCCCCATTATGTCGGTCTGAGTTATCATCATTTGTCATCACCTTATTATGCTTTTCTATCTTCTTTGTCCTCTGTTTCCATTCATAAGTCTATAGGTGATGCATTGTCTCATCCAGGATGGCGACAGGCTATGATTGACGAGATGTCTGCTTTACACACGAGTGGTACATGGGAGCTTGTCCCTCTTCCTTCAGGTAAATCTACTGTTGGTTGTCGTTGGGTGTATGCATTCAAGGCTGGTCCGGATGGTAAGGTTGATCGTCTTAAGGCTCGTCTTGTTGCCAAGGGATATACTCAGATATTTGGGCTTGATTACAGTGATACTTTCTCTCCCGTGGCTAAGGTAGCTTCAGTCCGCCTTTTTCTCTCCACGGATGCTATTCGCCATTGGCCCCTCTATCAGCTGGACATTAAGAATGCCTTTTTACACGGTGACCTTGCGGATGAAGTTTATATGGAGCAACCATCTGGGTTTGTTGCTCAGGGGTAGTCTCGTGGTCTTGTATGTCGGTTGCGTCGGTCACTTTATGGTTTAAAGCAGTCTCCTCGAGCCTGGTTTGGTAAGTTCAACACAGTTATCCAGGAATTTGGCATGATTCGGAGTGAAGCTGATCACTCTGTATTCTATCGGCATTCTGCTTCGAGTCTCTGTATTTATCTGGTGGTTTATGTTGACGACATTGTTATTACCGGCAATGACCAAGATGGTATTGTTAAATTAAAGCGACATCTCTTTCAACATTTTCAGACTAAGGATCTGGGCAAACTAAAATATTTTCTGGGTATTGAGGTCGCTCAGTCTAGCTCAGGTATTGTGGTCTCACAACGAAAGTATGCCTTAGATATTTTTGAGGAGACAGGAATGACAGGTTGTAGACCTGTTGACACTCCGATGGATCCGAATTCTAAACTTCTGCCAGGACAGGGGGAGCCGCTTAGGGATCCTGCAAGATATAGACGGTTGGTTGGTTAATTAAATTATCTTACATTGACAAGACCTGACATTTCCTTTTCTGTGAGTGTTGTGAGTCAGTTTATGGGTTCTCCGTGTGATAGTCATTGAGATGCAGTTTTTCGCATTCTTCGGTACATAAAATCAGCTCCAGACAAATGGTTATTATTTGAGGATCACGGCGATGAGCGAATCGTTGGATACTTAGATGCTGATTGGGCAGGATCACCATCTGATAGACGTTCTACGTCCGGATATTGTGTGTTAGTAGGAGGAAATTTGGTGTCCTGGAAAAGCAAGAAACAAAATGTAGTCTCGGTCTAGTGCAGAAGCAGAATATCGAGCAATGGCTATAGTAACATGTGTGTTAATTTGGATCAAACAGCTACTCAAGGAGTTGAAATTCGGTGAGATTAGTCAGATGGGACTTGTATGTGATAATCAAGCTGCTCTTCATATTGCATCAAATCCAGTGTTCCATGAGAGAACTAAACATATTGAGATTAACTGTCACTTTGTTAGAGAAAAGATACTCTCGGGAGATATTGCTACAAAGTTTGTGAAGTCGAAGCTTGCAGAAATTTTTACCAAGTCGCTCACTGGTCCTCGTATTAACTACATATGTAACAAACTCAGTACATATGATTTGTATGCACCGGCTTGAGGGGGAGTGTTAGAATAATAGTGTAAATAGGTGTGAATCACCCTAATCCTATATGAATTAGGATTAGGATATGTGTGTGTATATATATATATATATATATATATATATATATATATATATATATATATATATATATATATATATATATATATAAGGATCATTGTAGTATTGAAAATAATATCTCAATAATATTTTTCTCCCGTGCATTCTCACAGTTGAGATAGACGGTTTTCAATAGAACTTCGGCCCCCAAAAAAAAAGGGAGAAGGGGCAAGTTGAGAGTACCCGCCATAAAAGAAAGAAGAAAGAAAAAAATATATAAAATCTCTCGATTTATCCAAATTTAATTTATTATCTATATTCTTCCAAATTATTGTACTTTCGCATACGTATGACCATTCTAACTATTTGAAGGGGAACATTGATCACTTTGTGAAAATAGGAAAGAAGTATACAAGTAGACAAACAAAATTTCAACATTACGCATAAAACCAAAAATGAGGGGACAAAATACAATCATTTAAACCAACAGCTTCCACGGTGCACTAAAAGAATTTAGATACATTACAAACTTTTCATCATAGGAGGGGGTCATATGTTCTTACTGAGGGGACATAATATTATTATTTTTATTTTGGGTACGCTAGATTCTTTACTGCTTGAACTTGTAATCTTTTTGTTTTATACCATGTTAAAATCCCACTTCAAATGATAAAGTATCTCATCCCTCTTTCCTAATTCTTCATATAAGTTTTCCTTTATAGTTTGATAGATTGATCTGATTCCATCTTACGTAAATCTAACTATAATGCAGAATCACTCATCCAGCCCCAGGCGTACCTGAAGAGCTAATTCAACAGATGTTCTACTACAGTCAGAGTATATCAAGGGAAGGTCTTGGCCTATACATCAGCCAGAAACTTGTTAAAATCATGAATGGATCCGTCCAGTATCTACGGGAGGCGGAGAGATCCTCATTCATTATCTTAGTTGAATTTCCACTGACAGACCAGAGCAACCACTAGCATCAGTGTTCCCGACTATCCTGCTGCAGTCAACACATATTTACATGAAATTCTTAAGACAAGCTTGTCAAGATTTTCACAAACTGATAGCCAAAATCTGCTGATGGTCACATTTCATTATTTCTAGTGGTTCTTCTCTGTTTACCAAGGCTCTTGCAAATGGAATTCACTAGAACTGAGTGGAGCATTTTTTTCTCTTTGCTTCATCAGGGGCATATTGGCTCAAGATTCCAGAAAAGGCTTATTTCAGAGAATCAGTTAATCTGTTGCTCGATGAGCCTTTTGCAGTGATGGTTTTAGAAGTGGAGAATTTCGATTCTCCTCCATGTCATCTGCATAAAAGCTGCACATGCCAGCCTCTTCTCCTTCAGGACCATTAATTGCAAAAATCGCATTTCGAGGGCAGAGGATCTTCTTTTCTACTTTGATGGGGGCATCTTGATATTTATTTAGGCACATTGCGCGGGGTTTTGCTCTGCCAAGCCTATTGCATCAACTGGTGGAGGAATTTCCATGGTTGAAGTGTTTCCAGTTTTCTCCATGGCTTCTCCAGTGTCAAGTTGAACATCTGTTGAGGGGGTATGTATTATGATCTCCTTACATGGTCTTGTGCAATCATCCTTGCTAGTTTTTGGGGGTTAAATTAGGCTCAAAGGCCATATCTTCACACGGCGTCAGAATCAGATACATTGGTCACTGTTGTTGTGTTGCTCAATGTTTGGCCCTCGTAATCCACGCTCCGGTTGTCCAGTCTTGGGCTTGTGAGGGAGTGTGAAGTCCCACATTGGTTGATGAGGTATGGATTGTCGTCTCCTTATACAGTCTCAGGAAATTCTCCTCTCAGGAGCTAGCCTTTGGTGTTGACGATGTCTAAGTTCCACATCCAGAGAGTCCAGCATAACTTAGTTGTCAAAGAACATATCTTTCTTCTAACAAATTAACTGGTACAATGTACAGGGCACACATTAGATACTCCTATTTTCTTTGATTTATACAACATTGTGCAGTGAAAATTTCTTGGAATAGATCAAACTTCCAGATTGAGACCATCGATGAAGTTGAATGATGAAGCAGGTCTGCTTTCAGCATTATCAGCTGGAATACAAGATTAAGTGCTGCTAACTTGACTCGCTAATGTCAGCAACTGTTGGGAGCCTGAGCTATACCATTATGTTGCAATACTATGTGAGAACTGTATTATTACTTTGTTTTGCAACTGTTGTATTTTTAGTTTGGCTCATGTGAGATATCCCAGGTTTTCAGTGGCTTTGGCCCAATCTCATTCTCTTTAGCTGAACTTATCGATTCAGGATGATTTTCATATAGCAGTTCCGATTAAAGATAATGAAAAACACCTCTTTTTCGTCTTTTTTTCTTTCCCTTTTACAGCGACAACAAAAAACGCAGTGAGTTCTCACAAGTGGGGTTTGGGGAGGCTAGTGTGTACGCAGACCTTACTACTGCCATAGGAGGTCAGAGAGGCTTTCTTTCCCGTTTCTTTTTCATTGTTATTGGCTCAGAAGTAGAAGCCAAGAAAGCGGCGTACATTAGGTTAGTACTGAGCAACGACGAGGATCAAAGGAGAGCGAACAGAGAAATGTATAAGGAGGCTAGGAAGGAGGCGAAAGTAGCGGTCACAGAGGCTAAGACCGTTGCTTTTGGTCGGGTTTATGAGGATCTGGGGGGCAAAGGTGGGGAGAAGAAGTTATTCCGACTAGTCAAAGCGAGAGAAAAGAAGACTCGCAATCTGGACCAAGTGAGGTGTATCAAAGACGAGGACGGTCGAGTACTGATGGAAGAGGCTCAGATTAGGCAAAGATGACAGTCATACTTTCATAAACTTCTGAATGAAGAGGGGGATGGAAACATCGTGTTAGGGCAATTGGGGCACTCCGAGAGTCACCGAGACTTTAGGTATTGTAGGCGCATTAAGGTTGAGGAGGACGTGAGTGCGATGGGTAAAATGAGTCGGGGCAAAGCGACCGTAACTAACGAGATTCTAGTAGAGTTTTGTAGATATGCGGGTAGGGCAGGCTTGGGGTGGCTTACTGGTTGTTTAATGTTATCTTCAAGACAAAAGGATGCCTGATGAGTGGCAGTGGAGTACAATGTTTCTGGTATGCAAGAACAAAAGGATATCCGGAGTTGTAACAACTATAGGGGTATCAAGTTACTAAGTCATACCATGAAAGTGTAGGAGAGGGTGGTGGAAATGAGGATAAGGAGGGCAGTGTCTATATCGGAAAACCAGTTCGGGTTCATGTCGGGCCGTTCTACTACGGAAGTTATGTTGGACAATACGCTTTACGCTAGAGGGGGGGGGGGGTGAATAGCGTTTTAAAATTATTAAGCGTTTTAGTGCGGAATTTAAAAACTTTGCAGAAATTAAAACAAGTGCAGTAAAAAAAACTTACACAATGATGTATCCTGGTTGGCCACAAACGTGGTTAGTCCAGTCCCCGAGAGACTCTCTCGAGATTTCCACTAAACTTGTCAAGCTTACGGGTGCTTAACAAACCGTTACAGTTGAGGACACAAGCCTCACTTAGGTGCTCGGGGATCACAATCCCAAAGACTTCAATTGCTCGGGGATACCAATCCCAAAGACTTCAATTGCTCGGGGATACCAATCCCAAAGACTTCAATTGCTCGGGGATAACAATCCCAAAGACTTCAACTGCTCGGGGATAACAATCCCAAAGACTTCAATTGCTCGGGGATAACAATCCCAAAGACTTCAATTGCTCGGGGATAACAATCCCAAAGACTTCAACTGCTCGGGGATAACAATCCCAAAGACTTCAACCGAGGAATCACAAGTTCCTCAACAAACGAGAATCGCAATTCTCTTACAAACACAAAACACACTCACTTTACAAAGCACTCCTTAATGAGTAGATATGAGTAGAAATAGTACGCTCAAGATCACAACAACTTAGCTCAATAGAATGGCTCTTCAAAAAGCTTTATGGATGAATGAAAAAAGATGATCAATGTAAGAAAGCTTTTAGCAATGAAAATACTCAAATTGTATATGTTGTTGTTGTGAAAACACTGAGTTGAAGCTGTATTTATAGGTGAAAAACTCAGTCTTACCGATGTCTAATTGCCAATTAAGGATTGCTGAAATTACTCAGTGACAATCGATTGTCAAGACTAAACAATCGATTGTTTGCCTATCAGATCAAAAATTCAATCCCAGATTTTACGTCAATAATCGATTACTTCAAATCACTAATCGATTATTTATAACGTTAAGAAATCCTTTCCAATTTTTGGCATAAAACATCGATTGTCCGGAAATCAACAATCGATTATTTTAACAACGTTCAGAAAATCTTTTCCAGATTTTACGCAAAACATCGATTGTTAAATATCAACAATCGATTACCTGAAGGTAATTGAAAATGTATGACAACGGTCAGCTTCAACAATCGATTATCAAATGGAATAATCGATTATTAATTAATTTCAAAACTCTCTGTCTCATATATAATCGATTATCAAAAGCCACAATCGATTATCATTTTATTTAAAATCACTGGGAGACATTTTTCTCATTCTAATCGATTACCATTAGTTCATAATCGATTTTTATGAGTTTTGAAAACTTTGCCTCAGTTAACAATCGATTATCATAAGTACACAATCGATTGTTATGCAGTTTGCATAAACCTGATGTTAACTGACTTACTCACAATCGATTATCATTAATTCACAATCGATTGTCATGCAGTCTTGGCTTAGAGATACTCGATTATCATAAGTACATAATCGATTATCTTAGCCCAGATTTTTGAGGCATGCTTGGAAAACATTTTAACAAATGTAAATATGCATAGTTTAAAATCATTTGACACTTAATTTAAATATGCATGATTTTGGAAAAATAATTTTAGTAGAGAAGCCATGTTATGAGCCAAGTTGAGGAATCAAGATCACAATTGATATTGACTCAATTATAACATTTCTAAACTTTGTCTTGAGCTTCTTGTAATGCATCCATTTTGTGCTTGTCCTTGAGCACTGCTATATATCGCTTTTTGCTTTGTTTGACATTCATCAAAACCTACAAAAGAACACACGTTTAGTATATTGCATTTGAAACGTGTTTCCAACAATTTCCCCCTTTTTGATAATGACAAACATAAGCGGGATATATGCAATAATTATTTTGATAATCCAAGACAAGTGTAAAGTATGCAAGTGCAAAGTATGCAATTTGATGTTCCCCCTCAATTCATGTTCCCCCTCACTTTAAGCATGAATGAAGTTGAGAGTGATATAGCATACTTCTTGATATCCCGTTTCTTCCCCCTTTTGCCATTAGCAAAAAAAATATATACAAGGGAAGAATATGAAAAAAAATATGAAATAAACACAAGTTTATTTATTGGAAAATAACATTACATGGGTGGAGCCAAACACAATAAAACGAACAACAACTAACCAACAAATCAAAAATAACAATTTCACATCATCAAAAACAACAATTTCATCATTCATCACCCCCATCCCCTTCATCATCATTGGGAGGCGCTTGATATGGCACCACCTGAGCATAGGCATAATGCACGTGATCAAAGTAACCATGGACCTCACGGGTTAATTGAGTAATTTGGTCAGAGATAGTCCGGAGGGTAGGCTCCTGAGGAGGATGAGCACGACGGGCTTGTCGATTTTTAGGAGGAGCGGGAGCATGATCACCATCATGATGAAAGGAAGACTCCGAAATTTCCCAGATTTTGGTGCTCTTTTTGAGAGGACCATTAGCAATATTGACCCCGGAAGCTTCAAGAAATTTCATTATTAAGAGGGCATAGGGGAGAGGTATGTCATCTCTGGTGGCATTGAACATATGAGATTGAATAAGCTTGCACCAATTGATTTTAACACCGGTGACAATGGCATGAAGAAATTTGGCATCCTCTTGGGAAATGGTGGTGTGATTGAGTTTACGGGGTTTGAGAACACGAGTGATGAAATAGAGAATGAAACGATAATTCGGGTCCATACCCTTTATGGTGGGACGACGGGAAGAAGACTCATCATAGGCGACTCCGGCTTGGCGGAAGAGATTAGCTTCATCAATCATGTCCCCGGCATCATTTATGTACTGGTAGATGTCTTCACCATCATGCGGAATGCCGGCAATGAGGTGGAGGTTATCTTCAGAAATTAGAATGGAAATGCCGTTAACATTGGTAACGAGTTCACCCTCATCATCTTTGTGAAGGTTGGAGTAAAAAGCTTCAACCAAAGTAATGTTGTAGTAGGGGTGAGTAAGGAGTAGGAAATTGAAAAGTTGGCACTCTCTTAGCATATTCGCGGCTGGAATGAATGGTGCAACAAGAGCGTTTGTTGAAAAGCGAGGAAGGAGAATAAGGCGTTTCTCAAATTTGGTTAAGAAACGGGTGAGCTCTTCATCGGATTCAAAGAATAGAACCGATCCATCTTGATATGGATGGCGAGAAGAAGAAGCACCTTGTTTGGAACGAGCACGTTTGGAGTTGCGGCTTGACATTTTTGAAGAAGATGTGCTAGGATTTTTCAAAGATAACAAGATAATTTGATGCTTGGGAGGCTTGAGTGAGTATACAAGAGCATATGTGTAGCCTATATATAGAGAAGGAATGAATCTTACACTTATTGGAAAAGATTTGAAGAGATTTGAAGAGTTTTGAAGTCTGAAACGGTAAAAATAAATTCACTGACCGTTCAACAATCGATTGTTTGAATAGAATAATCGATTGTCATTAATGAAAATGATCTGACACATCGATTACACGCCAGAACGGTAAAAAAAATTTGAAAAAGATAGTCGATTGTCAAACTTGGTAATCGATTGTTTTTCATATTTATGACCTGACAGGAATCGATTGTAGAGCCAAAACGGTAACATAAGTTTAAAACAGATAATCGATTGTCAATATATAGTAATCGATTGTTTCACTCACAGAGAGTTTGGATTTTGGCAAATAATCGATTGGCAGAACAAATAATCGATTGTTTGGAAGGGGGATGCTAAAATGATGAGACTTAATTCTATCAAGCAATGTAAACATTCAACAAAAAAAATTGAATCAACAAATAATCGATTATTGATACTGATAATCGATTGCAAGCATAAATAATCGATTATGATCGATTTTTCTTGTATCAAGACAATTTATACTTTCCTCTTACCTTTTGGGTGATACCTGCAAAATAGAATTAAACATCTCCGACGCTCAAGTCAGTAATCTATAAATGAAATAATAACTTTGAAACTAGTGTAGTCGGGTGAAAAACGTGAACTCTTAAGAATTTTGTCCTAGGATGTTCTTAAAAGGGTTTAGGGTACTTACCTTCCCTTCGACTTTGCCAATTACCTGATTTTGAACATCCTCCGTTCATTTTGGTCTTTTGGCTCATTCTTCAATTTAAGACGCTTCTTCCACAATTTTGCCTTTGTCTTCCTTGTATTTTGTCTTTTAAATTTTTCGAAAATACTTCCGATTTTGAAACTAACTCGACTTTTCCGTCTCTTCCTCCTTCTTTGTGCTTTAATTGAAGGAATTTTGAATTCGTCTCCCGTCAAGTGTTTGGAGCATCCACTACACTTGATTCCTTCAAGCACACCTGCAAAACAAATCAATGCTCTTTTGGTACCCATGCCATTTTGGGTCCTTGAGGGTTATGCATACTATAATGATGTGTTTGAGTAGCATGTCTATGTCTAGTAAAGCATGCGGGAGCAATATGACCAATTCGTCTACAATAATGACATGTCACATTTGGATTATGCATGCGTCTAGGCTCATAGTAGCTAGAATAATGCACATTGTTTACTCTATTTTCATTTCTCCTAATTTGAGCACCATAATCATTTCTAGGTTGAACATTTCGGGATCTTCTAGCATGAACATTGTTGTGCCTAAAATATGCATCATGTCTATGGTGACGATTGCTAGGCGGAAGGTCATGTCTAGGTCTCCTAATATTTTGTCTAGCATGCATGTTTGTTTTAGGAAAGACATTTTTGTTATTAATCCTAGATTGAGCTCTAGGTGGTTGGGTTTTTGCATCAACCTCTTCTTCATTTATGAAGCCTATTCCATGCTTGGTTGATTTCAAGTTATCAAGCACCACATTCAAGTTTTTATGAGAGGAGTTGAATTTATCTAGTGTGCCTTTTAATCTACCTACTTCATTCTTAAGGTCTACACAAGAAGCACAAATTTTTGTAGAACTCTCGGGCTTGTCAGAACTTCTTTTCCCATAAAACTTGTTTTGTTCTAGTAGCTTCTCATTTTCCAAAACCAATTTTTCTAATTCTTTTTCTTTTAATGAAAACTGTTTTTGAAAATCTTGTTCTTTTAGAGAAGCACTTTCTCTTAAGCTAGTGACGGTTTTTGTAACTTTGAGAAATTCAGCATACAATTCATCAAAGGCATTTCTCATGTCATCAAGAGTATAAAAATTTTGAGAAGAGATTTGACTTACCTCACTTTGATTTTCTTCCTGTGCCATGTGGCAGAGATTTGCCGCTTCTTCATTTTCTTCTTCACTGGATTCGTCTCCGGAATCTCCTCCCCAAGATATGTATGCTCGTTGCTTCTTGAAGGGTTTCTTCTCCTTTTTAAGATTTGGGCAGTTTGTTTTGATATGCCCTGTTTCACCACATTCATAACATTTAACTTGCTCACCTTGCTTTTTCCCTTTGCGGTCATATTCTTTTCGCATGAATTTTTGGAACTTTTTGATGATGAGTCCAAATTCGCTATCTCCATCCTCTTCAATTGGTGATTGACTTGTGCTCGCCTTTAGAGCAATCTTTTGCCTTCTTTGTTCATCAATAACAGGGTTAAGAATAGTGGATTCATAAGTCTTAAGATTACCTCTAAGAGCGTCTATGGTGACGTTCGTGATTCCAATTGACTCTTGAATCGCATCGGCCTTTGATCGCCATGCCGGTGTTAGACTCCTAAGGATTTTTCGAACTAGTTCTTTGTCTGTGAACGTCTTCTTGAGCGCGTGGAGATCATTCACTATTGATGAGAACCGCTCAAACATCTTGTCTACCTTTTCGCCTTCCTTCATATGGAACAATTCGTAAGCATGAGTTAAAAAGTCAATTTTAGCTTCTCTTACCTGGTCAGTTCCTTCGTAAGTGACCTCAAGCTTGTCCCACATTTCTTTCGCTGTTTTGCAGCAGGAGATTTTCCTGTAATCATTAGCATTAACAGCACAAAGTAATAAATTAATAGCTTTAAAGTTATTTTGGACCATTCGATTATCCTCGGCGTTGAATTCCTCTTCTGATTTTGGCACCCATTCTCCTTCCACCTGTTTGACAGGAACCTCATTTCCTTTGGTGTACACCTTCCACAAGTAAGGGCTGTTTGATCTGATGAATATCTGCATCCTTTCTTTCCAATATGAATAATTAGTCCCGTTAAACAAAGGAGGTCTTGTGGGGCACTGTCCTTCATCAATACCTGCAAAAGAGTCTAGAGTAGAAGCCATGGAAAGATTCTCTCAAACGGTTAAGTCTTTCAGAGAGTATGGCTCTGATACCAATTGTTGGACAATACGCTTTACGCTAGAGGGGGGGGGGGTGAATAGCGTTTTAAAATTATTAAGCGTTTTAGTGCGGAATTTAAAAACTTTGCAGAAATTAAAACAAGTGCAGTAAAAAAAACTTACACAATGATGTATCCTGGTTGGCCACAAACGTGGTTAGTCCAGTCCCCGAGAGACTCTCTCGAGATTTCCACTAAACTTGTCAAGCTTACGGGTGCTTAACAAACCGTTACAGTTGAGGACACAAGCCTCACTTAGGTGCTCGGGGATCACAATCCCAAAGACTTCAATTGCTCGGGGATACCAATCCCAAAGACTTCAATTGCTCGGGGATACCAATCCCAAAGACTTCAATTGCTCGGGGATAACAATCCCAAAGACTTCAACTGCTCGGGGATAACAATCCCAAAGACTTCAATTGCTCGGGGATAACAATCCCAAAGACTTCAATTGCTCGGGGATAACAATCCCAAAGACTTCAACTGCTCGGGGATAACAATCCCAAAGACTTCAACCGAGGAATCACAAGTTCCTCAACAAACGAGAATCGCAATTCTCTTACAAACACAAAACACACTCACTTTACAAAGCACTCCTTAATGAGTAGATATGAGTAGAAATAGTACGCTCAAGATCACAACAACTTAGCTCAATAGAATGGCTCTTCAAAAAGCTTTATGGATGAATGAAAAAAGATGATCAATGTAAGAAAGCTTTTAGCAATGAAAATACTCAAATTGTATATGTTGTTGTTGTGAAAACACTGAGTTGAAGCTGTATTTATAGGTGAAAAACTCAGTCTTACCGTTGTCTAATTGCCAATTAAGGATTGCTGAAATTACTCAGTGACAATCGATTGTCAAGACTAAACAATCGATTGTTTGCCTATCAGATCAAAAATTCAATCCCAGATTTTACGTCAACAATCGATTACTTCAAATCACTAATCGATTATTTATAACGTTAAGAAATCCTTTCCAATTTTTGGCATAAAACATCGATTGTCCGGAAATCAACAATCGATTATTTTAACAACGTTCAGAAAATCTTTTCCAGATTTTACGCAAAACATCGATTGTTAAATATCAACAATCGATTACCTGAAGGTAATTGAAAATGTATGACAACGGTCAGCTTCAACAATCGATTATCAAATGGAATAATCGATTATTAATTAATTTCAAAACTCTCTGTCTCATATATAATCGATTATCAAAAGCCACAATCGATTATCATTTTATTTAAAATCACTGGGAGACATTTTTCTCATTCTAATCGATTACCATTAGTTCATAATCGATTTTTATGAGTTTTGAAAACTTTGCCTCAGTTAACAATCGATTATCATAAGTACACAATCGATTGTTATGCAGTTTGCATAAACCTGATGTTAACTGACTTACTCACAATCGATTATCATTAATTCACAATCGATTGTCATGCAGTCTTGGCTTAGAGATACTCGATTATCATAAGTACATAATCGATTATCTTAGCCCAGATTTTTGAGGCATGCTTGGAAAACATTTTAACAATTGTAAATATGCATAGTTTAAAATCATTTGACACTTAATTTAAATATGCATGATTTTGGAAAAATAATTTTAGTAGAGAAGCCATGTTATGAGCCAAGTTGAGGAATCAAGATCACAATTGATATTGACTCAATTATAACATTTCTAAACTTTGTCTTGAGCTTCTTGTAATGCATCCATTTTGTGCTTGTCCTTGAGCACTGCTATATATCGCTTTTTGCTTTGTTTGACATTCATCAAAACCTACAAAAGAACACACGTTTAGTATATTGCATTTGAAACGTGTTTCCAACAAGTTATCCACCTTATTCGGAGGTTGGTAGAACTATACTGGATAGGAAGAGGGATTTGCGTATGTGTCTATTGACCTAAAGAAGGGATATGACAAGGTCCTTAGGGACGTCCTTTGGAGGTGTCTGGAGATAAAAGGTGTGCTAGTATCTTACATTAGGGCGATAAAGGATATATATGATGGAGCTATGACCCGGGTTAGGACTGTGGGGGTGACTCAGAGCCTATTTACCTCCAGTCTCCCACTAACGCTGCCTCGCGTCTCATCCATACCAAAAGCCAGCCTATTCCGTTCCTTCAGTATCAGACAAGTGCAAATTTCTTGTGCAAAAATACATGTTCTCTTGTTCTGAATTCGATGCGCATTGACTCCATTTGGATATTATTAAAAATGGGGTTAATAGAGATTTGTATTTGTGTAACACCCTTATTAACCTATATGTGAAAGGTGGTGATTTGGTCTCTGCTCATGATGTATTCGACGAAATGCTGGACAGAAATCTAGTTACGTGGGCGTGCTTGATTACGGGTTATTCCCAAAATGGGATGCCTGATGAGGCATGTAGTGTTTTTTGTGAAATGGTCTCGTCAGGGTTTATTCCTAACCATTATGCTTGTGGTAGTGCTTTGAGAGCTTGCCAGGGTTTAGGTGCTTGTGGGCTTAGGTTGGGTATGCAAATTCATGGTTTGCTTTTGAAAACAGGGCATGCTTCTAATGAGGTTGTTTCCAATGTCTTGATCTCGATGTATGGAAGTTTTGCAGGTACTGGTGATTATGCGTGGCGTGTTTTTGAAGAGATAGAGAATAAGAATTCAGTATCTTGCAATTCTATTATTTCAGTTTACTCTCAGCGAGATGCAGTTTCTGTGTTTCAGCTCTTCTCTGATATGCAAAAAGAGGATTTGGGGTTTATTGTTAAGCCTACCGAGTTCACTTTTGGCAGCTTAATTACAGCTGCTGCTAGTCATGTTAATTGTGGTTTGTTTTTGCTGAAGCAGCTTCTGGCTAAAATAGAAACGTCTGGACTTTTGGAAGACTTGTATGTGGGAAGTGCTCTGGTAAGTGGTTTTGGAAGGTTTGGGTGTCTCGATACTGCTATGAAGGTTTTTAAACAGATGGGTACAAGGAATGCAGTGTCCATGAACGGGCTGATGGTTGGATTGGTGAGACTTGGTCAAGGAGAAGGCGTGACCAAGTTTTTTATGGAGATGAGAGACTTGGTAAAAATCAATTCTGATTCATTCGTTGTTCTTTTTGGTGCTTTTCATGAATTCTCTTTGTTGGAAGAAGGGAGAAGAAGAGGTAGAGAGCTACATGGCTATGTTATCCGAACTGGTTTGCGCGACTCCAAGGCTGCTATTGGAAATGCTCTGATTAATATGTATTCTAAATTTGGTGAAATACAGATTGCTCGTTCTGTTTTTGAGACCATGCTTGATAAGGATTCAGTATCATGGAACTCTATGATCTCTGCTCTAGATCAAAATGATTATTTTGAAGATGCAATATCAATCTTCCAGATGATGAGAAGAACAGGTCTGATGGCGTCAAATTACTCATTGATAAGTTCTTTGAGTTCTTGTGGAAACCTGAATTGGATAAGATTTGGGGAACAACTGCACAGTGAAGGGGTAAAGTTAGGACTAGATTTTGATGTTTCAGTGTCTAATGCTCTTCTTGCTTTATATGCTGACACTGGATGTGTGGCTGAATGCAAGAAATTATTTACCTTGATGCCAGAATATGATCTTGTTTCCTGGAATACCATTATCGGTGCATTAGGTGATTCTGAGACATCTATTTCTGAAGCTATGGAATACTTCATACAGATGATGCGTGCTGGACGGAGTCTCAACAATGTGACGTTTATAAATATTCTTTCAGCAATATCACCTCTTTCTCTTCTTGGTCTTGTTCGTCAAATCCATGCGCTGGTGCTAAAATATAGTGGAATGGATGCTAATGCTATTGAAAATTCATTTCTTGCTTGCTATGGTAAGTGCGGGGAAATGGATGACTGTGAGAACATATTCTCTCGGATGTCTGAAAGGAAGGATGATATGAGTTGGAACCTAATGATCTCTGGATATTTACACAATGAGGTTTTACCAAAAGCCATGGATTTAGTCTGGCTTATGCTGCACAAGGGTCAGAAATTAGATGGCTTCACATTTGCCTCTGTTCTCAGTGCATGTGCTTCAATTGCAACATTGGAGCGTGGAATGGAAGTTCATGCTTGTTCAATTAGATCTTGTTTGGAATCGGACACTGTTGTTGGGAGTGCTCTTGTTGACATGTATGCCAAATGTGGAAGAATAGATTATGCATCAAGGTTTTTTGAGTTAATGCCTCTACGAAATATATATTCATGGAACTCAATGATTTCTGGTTATGCACGGCATGGACATGGACATAAAGCACTAGAGATTTTTACAAAAATGAAGCTCGAAGGTCAAACACCTGACCATGTCACATTTGTTGGTGTCTTATCAGCTTGTAGCCACGTGGGATTTGTTGAGCAAGGCAAGGATTACTTCGATTCCATGAGCAAACAATATGGTCTGACACCTCGGATTGAGCATTTCTCATGTATGGTTGATATCCTGGGACGAGCAGGTGAGATGGATAAATTGGAGGACTTCATCAATAAAATGCCATTAAAGCCCAATACACTCATTTGGAGGACTGTGCTTGGAGCCTGTGGTCGAGCAGGGAGTCGTAAAACAGGTCTAGGTACGAAAGCTGCTCACGTACTCTTAGAGTTGGAACCTCATAATGCTGTGAACTATGTGCTTCTTGCAAATATGTATGCTTCGGGAGGGAAATGGGAGGATGTGGCAGAGGCTCGGCGTGCAATGCGAGAAGCTACGGCCAGGAAAGAAGCTGGATGCAGCTGGGTTAACATGAGAGATGGTGTTCATGTTTTTGTGGCCGGTGATCAATCACATCCAGATAAAGACGCAATTTATGAAAAACTTACGGAATTGCACAAGAAGATTAGGGATGCAGGGTATGTGCCACAAATTAAATATGCCTTGTATGATCTTGAACTGGAGAATAAGGAAGAACTCCTCAGCTATCATAGTGAGAGACTTGCAGTTGCCTTTGTTCTTACACGGAAATCAGATATGCCAATAAGAATAATGAAAAACCTCCGAGTTTGTGGGGACTGTCACTCTGCCTTCAAATACATATCACAAGTTGTTGGTAGACAAATAGTATTACGAGACTCCAACAGATTTCATCATTTTTCTGATGGAAAGTGTTCATGTAACGATTACTGGTGACAGATAAAATGTTGTTTAACTTGGAGAAATGGATGCTGCTTAATGAAGCATTAACCCAATGGAAAAGGTTCAAGCATGTCATGAAGTATCGGGAGGGAACTAGTTACTGTGTAAGGGTGTTTCATCAAGTATTCTGCTGAGGACCTCGACATGAAGTTACTAAAGCGTGCCATAATTTTGTATTACTTGCCATATTTCTTAAATATTTTATGGCGTGAATCAGCTAGAATGGCAGTAAATAACACCATGAAATCAATGGAGCATGAAGAAGGTAAGGAGAATTAAGCATATCAAACCCACTGTAAAACTGAATCCAAGTTTTTGGTAGACAAATTATTATAAAGACTCCCGCAGATTCATTGTTTTGTGCACCCAAGTGAGTGACTTAATGGTCAATGAAGTTGGAAAGAGCCTTGGCAGATCAGGGTTCAAAACTTCAAATACCAGCAGAAGCAAAAAACAAAAGATAGATAATTTCTTCTTATCTATCTAAGCTTGGCGGACAGAGTTACCCATGTATTTGTACTGGTTGAAGGTAGCAGGTTCCCGGTGAATTAGTCGAGGTGCGCACAAGCTGGTCGGTACACCACCATTATTGAAAGTAAAATGATCTCATCATTTATCTAATGAGAATTATTAATGTAATAATTATTGGTGATGGATCAAATGTTGTCTAAGTCTAACCTGCAGAAAGGGATGTTGCTTAATGAGGCATTGCACAACAGATGAAGCAAATGGGAAAGGCTTAGCGTGTCACGACTGAAATCTGGGAAGGGAAGCATTTGGTTTGTAAGGCTTGAGCTATTTATTTACTTAATACTTTCTTTTCCTTATCAGAAAAAAGGGTTGAACTATTTATTCTGGTGGTGATCTCAACCTGAAGTTACTAAAACGTACCACACTTCTGGTTTTTATTAAATTCCTTGTCATATTCCCATATATGTTCGATATCTGTGGCATGAATTGCTAGAGTTATAGCAAATGACAACATGAAATTAAAATTTCATGTGCAGGAACTTTATCAAAGGTGCTCGTGCACATTAAAGCCCTTTGGTTTTGCTGGACAATTTTATTGTGCAGACTCCAACAGATAGTATAAAGTCCAGTTTTCAATCTCTAAGGAACTCATCCTTTGTGTGGCTGGTGCATGGGAAGCCTTATCTTGTCGTCAAGTTAAACAGACACCCAAAGGTACTCTATAGATACTGTGGGATGATCGCGTGAGAATACAGCTGCCAACTCGAGGAAGAAGTTGACAGCAGTATGAACGAAAATATTCAACATGGTTAAGGACAAGTCCATAGTCAACTTGTTGATTAAAGGCAGGTATGTTCCTGAGCAGTACGTTTTCCTTTGTGGTAACTTCTCTCATTCATCTCACAATGTTTGATAAAAGTGTGTGTATATTACCCAGAAGGTTTTGCTTCTGTTCGCTACATGTACAGGACAAGTCCTCTTGTTCAGTCCGCAAGTAGCTACAAACTAATGTTACATTTTAGATGGACACAATAACATGCAAGGAGGATGAATGACTGAGTTAAGATTTCTCACCCTAGGAAAAGCATGTTTTGGCAAAGAGAAAGATGTTGTCATTGTTTGTACTCAGTATTAGCTGTTACATGTTTGAAGTTGATTATGTGGAAAAAGACAGGATTAGTTATTTTTTTTGCTAAGACAGGATTAGTTGTTTTACCAATATCTTGTCCTTTTTATTTTTTGAATAAAATGGCTAATATATGGTATCTTGTTGTTTGTTTGCAATAGCATTCATTTTGTTTACTTCTCTTATTTTATAAGTTTTTAGCCAAAAAATTTGAATATCATTTTTTTTCCGATATTAGTACTACTTTTTACATGGAAATATGCATGAACTTAGTATTCTTTGCTACATTTGGTGCGTTTTGTCATCCTTTCCACCCCTTGTCATTTTAGTAAATTGCAATCGCAACAGTTATGTGCAGCTATTTCCATGATTTGTATAAATACCTTGTATAAAGATTCACACTGTTTCTGTCACTAATAGTGAAACTATATAAGTTTGTGAAAGTCCCTGTAAACTCTTGAAATATATGGTCATTGTTGTAGATTAACTGTGTACTTCTTATCATCAGTTCCCACATATTTACAGTATTACATTTAGCAGTTAAGTGATTCTTAGCAAAATGTGATCCACCGGGGACACTTTTCATTTGCTTGAGAGTATCTGTTTGCATTCTAGGTATCACCGCAAGAATTAGAGATAGTTGGAAGAAGCTTGCATATGTTGTGATCGTGCATGCTGTATATGTTTAATTCGTTGATTGAGCCTCTCGTGATAGTGAAGCCAGTTTTGTTTAGTGTATCTTCGGATGAAGTACATATATAAACATTTTTCTTTCCATATATATCATCACTGCAAGGGGATTATCCTTTTTACTTGTTACAAATTTTAACCAAAAATGTAAGGCACAAAGATGAACACAAAATCTCTCATATTATAGGCTCTACATTGACAGTACAGAAAAACTCTCATGTTTGTTTGTGAAATTTTAACAAGGTTGGAAAGAATTCACTGTTAATAAAAGGCAAACTGATTTGTCTGTCTTGAAGTCTTAACATGGCTCAGATGATGATGGCATGGCTGACAATTCCTTTTTCTCATCCGTTGACGATGTTTCGTGATCCGTTGGTCGTACTGGTTCATTTCCTAAAATCACTCCTGATTGCATTATATAGTGCCATTTTTGTTGCAGGAGATAGATGAACACGATAACAGCGATCTCAACAGTGAAAGCCAAGCTCCAAACACCTGTGCTTCTCAATTTTTTTGTGTGATAGGCCTGTAAACCTGTGTATATGTTGATGATTCCCAGTAAAGAAACTGTGATTCCTAGAAGCCAGTGAACTGAAAACCATACTCCTTCCTTTGCTTCTCCTGTACATGAAAAACAAAAAACAGTACTAAACTGCAGAAATTAACCTCCATGGTGAAATTATGGTATACATAATTTTTACACAAATTGCCTGCCGGATTCTCTGTTCACATTTCGTATCTGGTATATACATAGATTATACACTGACATATTATATATGGCTTATACATATTATATATGGCTTATACATATTATATATGGCTTATATATATTATATATGGCTTATATATATTATACAGGAGAATACCTGGAGTGCAAGTTTGGCGACGAGCCGAGTGGGGTAGGCAGGGACGTGATGCTTGGTTCTCAGGCCATCGCCAAGAGGGATAGTGTCCGTTATCTTGGGTCTGTGATTCAGGGGACGGAGAGATTGACGGGGACGTCACCCATCGAATAGGAGCGGGGTGGTCAATGTGGAGGCTTGCTTCAGGGGTCCTGTGTGACAAGAAAATTCCACACAAACTCAAGGGGAAATTCTACAGAGCCGTGGTTAGACCTGCGATGTTGTATGGGGCGGAGTGCTGGCCCGTGAAGAACTCCCATGTTCAGAGAATGAAGGTTGCGGAGATGAGGATGCTTAGGTGGATGTGTGGGCACACCAAGCTAGATAAGATTAAGAATGAAGTTATTCGACAGAAGGTAGGGGTGGCCCCGGTGGATGAGAAGATGCGGGAAGCGAGGCTGAGGTGGTTCGGGCATGTACGGAGGAGGGGTCCCGATGCCCCGGTGAGGAGCTGCGAGCGGCTGGAGATTGTTGGCGGTCGGCGAGAAAAAGGGAGCCTAAGAAGCATTGGGGAGAGGTGATTAGGCAGGACATGACTAGAATGCAGGTTTCCGAGGACATGACCTTTGATAGGGGAGTCTGGAGGTCTAGAATCAGGGTTGTAGGCTCTTCGTACGCCTCACCCGGGGTTGGGTGTGGGATAGCAGGGTCACCCATAGATGATTAGTGTTTTAGCTTATGTCCCCTTATGGTTGTTAGTATGGTAGTTACGGTTTGTTATTATTGCATGCGACTGTATTTATGTTTCTTATGTTTACATAATTATTTACGTTATTTCTGCGGGATTTACTAATGCTCTATTGTTTTGTTTTGTCTTGTTTTTGTTTCTAATTTGTCTTTGTTTTTGTTTTTGTTTTAATGCAGCTTTTCATTTTATCCTATGCGCCGAGGGTCGAATGGAAACAGCCTCTCTACCCTTTCGGGTAGGGGTAAGGCTCGCTACATATTACCCTCCCCAGACCTCACCTGGTGGGAATATACTGGGTAGTTGTTGTTGTTGTTGTTGGTAAGCGGTTGGGTGAATGTCTATTTAGATTAATTCTTCTACACATCATTACCTGCCAGACCGTAAAAAGCCAGTGCCTGTTTGCAGCCATATGACACCATAAAGAGCTAAGCCAATCCTTTGATGATTATTTTTGAAAGAGTTTTTTAAGTTTCTTATTGACATGATTGCTGCTGCTGTTACAAGAAGAAGAGAGAGTACCTGGCAAATAACCAAAAATATATTAATGAAATTTTATGCACTACATAATGATAAAATTGTAAAATGTGGTCAGCTATCAAGTATCACATGATAAAACAAACGGTTATATCTAACCTCATTATTAACTTGACTTGTGCTCATTTCTGGATAATATAAACTAACAGCTTTTCTAGATGATTATTACCTATTGTATCGGATCATATTGTTATTTTAATACAATGTTTGTTTTGATTGGTACTTAAATTTTGTTGTATGGTATCGTTAAATATATCGTTACGTAATGATGAAATGTGCCACTTTATGTAACGATCGATTTGGTGTGGTTGTGTCGTTTTCTTATATATTTCTCTCAATCTTACCCTTCATTATTATTATATAATTTTATTTTATCATTTACCCTATCTTTTATATAACCCGTATTGTAATTTTTCTTTGTAATTTTGCAAGTTTATTCATCATATTACTGATGCATAATACCGTACAACAACGGCAAAACAACAAAATTCGTTAATAATATAATATAATACAATATAATACAATATATTATAAAATGATATGTAACAAACATCCAAACAAACGGTACGAGAGCTAGTTGTTGTACTCAAAAAATGATAATTTGTTCTTCCTTCTTTACTTTCCCACCAAGCATTCATCAGAGCTATTAATCACACTTGAGCTCTTACTCTCTTTCAGTATCATTAGAGGTGAAAAGTGGGGCACTTCTATCTAATAAATAAGATTCAAATTTGTAATAATGACATTAGGTAACTGCTGAGATAATACTTGTAACGCCATAAAATAAGTACAGCTAGACTAGACTTCTCTATAACATTGTTATATAGCAATCACTTTATAAAAATTAAATTTTTTGTGGAACTAATTTTTATGCTATATGTTATAATATATGTTCTCTATAACAACACTTAGCCATAACAGTCAAAAAACTCCAGAATAAATAAGGTTTTTGTAGAGAAGTTTAATTGTATACTCCTCCAAGACTGCACAAAGGTTAATTATGACATTTATCACATCCAGGGACAGGGACGGAAAGTGTTGGTAAGGGGTTCAGTTGAATCCCCTTCAAGAAAAATTATAATATAAAAAGCGGAATAAAAAAATAGTCATTTTTTTTTTGGTTATATACATTTATATGTAAATAGTTGAATTCCTTTGACATAAGGAAGGTTCTATTATAGTGGCAAAAGGGGTTCAGGATTAGCTTTAGCTCATGCTAAATGTGACATTTTATTAACACTTTTCTGAATCACCTTTTATATATATATATATATATATTTCTGACTCCGTCATTGCCACATTCACAGTGAAACAAAAGATAAAAAGGACTAATTACATGTAAAGTAGCATGAATATACAGAATAATCTTTAGCCTTCTTCTACATTCTTGTCTATATGACATTCTTATTACAAGAATCCCAATAGGCATCAAGAAACCCGTGGAAGTCCAGAGAAGAAATCCATGTAGCATAAATTTGATATGACAACTCAGGAGTTGACTGAAATTTCAGATAACATAATTAGTTGCTGCATTATAAATGTATGGAAACTAGAGAACAATATCATAAGAGATAAAATGTGAATAACCTCATGGATTATGTGTTTATAACTGCGTTGGTAAATAATCTTTTTTGTGTGATTTTGAGATGAGCAGACGAATGGTAGAAGAGCAAAAAAGAAAATTGCCATGTGAACAATGAAAACTACCAATTTCTATATGGGACTTACCATGGTGCTATCATGTAAATGTACTGCTAATGCTACAAAAATTGAGAAGAAAAATGCCAAAGTGAAATGCTTTAGACAAATCACAAATGAAAGAATGTTTGGGCATAGTGCTAAGATTACTGGTTGTTTATTGTGTATATATATTTCATAGAGAGGAAATAGTAGTTTGGTTGTGATTTCAACCTGGTGGGACCTTATGACAGACTTTTCTTTTTTATGAAACAGTTCAATCCATGTTTAACATTGTTCGATTTAGGTTTAGGCTAAAATCGATTCACTAACATTTGAGACGTACATTCTTATATGTCCAATATCGTCTCTCGTGTGTTTTACCGATTAGGAATATTTGCCTTGAGTATTACAAACATCACCTCATAGGAATTCATTATCCTCGCTAAGAGTTGCCTCATCATAATATGTGGGATTTGCCTAAAATAAAATAAATATGTGGGATTTGGAGCGGCTCTAACACAATTAATAAAATATATAATAATATATTGCTATTGTCTGCTATTGAACTTAGTTTTGTACGACTTTAAAATTCGTATTTTGCATGTAAGATTTACCTTTAAAATGTTCTGAATGATCTTCACATTATACGTAAGTTATTACACTTTTGAGTTGGATTAAGTCAAAGTTTGAGAATTTAACAGTAGAAGACAGGTGAACCATGACATGCAACTTTAATTTAGGCAGTAGACTTTACAAACGTGATGGCTGAGCTTTACTTTTTTTCACTTTTAGTCGTATCAGAAATTATTTATATTTGATAATTTTAAGAATATATAAACTTTTTAATAATTTTTGTCTATAATATATGAATATATGTATAATATATATATTGACTATTATTTTAACTTTTTAAGAGTATCATTTTTCCTTTATAATATAGCCCTTCCATTATGACAGTATATCCGTGCTTTATGCCTCTTGGATGTAGTTAGCTTGGACCACAGGATGTATTTGTTGCTAAATCCTTGATTCGCATTACTAATCTTGAGAAAATTAGAATCCATAACTGAAAAATGATGCAGTTTATAGAGAATTCAATTAATAAGATGTGTAAATTAATTAAGCGGATATTATAGGGAGTGATCAACGAAGATTTACAATACTAAGTGGCTAGGAGACGCTAGCTCTGGAAAAAGCCAAAGTGCCAAAGGGAACTCGTATATAAAAGTGGAAAGAAAACCAAACTCTCCGTCTCAAATTATCTGTTATGGTTTCTAAAATTAGTTATTTTAAATTATTTATCATTTCAGAAGTTTAACACTAAAATAATATTTTTTTCTTATTTTACCCTTAATATTAACAATCCTGCAAGACAAAAAAATATCTCAATTAATATATGAGTAAATATTAAATGAGGGGAGATTATATATGAATAAGGGTAAAACAATCAAATGTCCTCCTATTTTACCCCTTTCTCTCAAATGATCTGTGATGATTCTCTTATAGACTCTTCTTAAGAAAATTAATAAAATGAAATTTTGACTACTTTATCCTTATTCATATCTTAATATTTAATCTTTCTTCACTATTATTTGAACTAAATTATCTACTATTGAGGTGTTTATTATCTTCAACGATAATTATTATTAAGCGTAAAAAAGGGAAAAATAATCAATTTTATCATGAACTACTAAAATAACAAATAATTAACTTGAAACAACTATTTTTAGTTACAAAGACAGATAGTATGAAACAGAAGAAGTAATATTTTTTTTAAGAGACACGTAAAAAATACGATAAATAATTCGAAATAGAAGAAAGAAAAAATTGAAGCTTTATTCAGTTTTCTAGGGTTTCATTCGATCTAGGGTTAAGGGCAGTATCCGACCAATCATGCCGAAGAACAAAGGAAAGGGAGGAAAGAACAGGAAGAGAGGAAACTACGAAGCTGATGATGAAAAGAGAGAGCTTGTCTTTAAGGAGGACGGACAGGAATATGCACAGGTCGGTAACGAAGGGTACGTGTATTGATGGTAAAAACACGTCTTCGTCACATACGAGGTAATATGCACAACAAGGTTTGGATCGCCGCCGGTGACATTATCCTTGTCGGCCTCCGTCATTACCAGGATTACAAAGCTGATGTAATTCACAAGTATATGCCAGATGAGGCTACGTTGTTGAAGGTATACGGAGAGTTTTTAATAGAGGTAGATCCAAAATTTAGAGGTTACCACTTTTTATGAACTCCAACATCTAACGAATAGAAAGGGCGGGTCGATTCGATAAGGTTTTGTAACTCCGATTAGGTTAGGTTGATTAAGCCTCTTTTTTCACATACATGCATAAATATGTTCGATTTTATTTAGTTACTTTTTTTCAAGCTTCGATTTGAATTATATTATGAAAGTATGACGATCACAACAATAACAACAATAACAATCCAATAGAATCTCATAAATAAATTTTGGGAAGGATAATGTGCAGATTTTACCCCTATTCCGATAAGATAGAAAAGTTATTTCCAAAATATTATAAAAGGAAATTACAAAAATAAGATAAAATGAATGAGCACCTCCAATTATAAAATTTGCTTTAAAATGGCCTAAATACCATTTTTAGAAAAAGATGGCTAGGAGGTCCACTATACAGCAGGAATTGGCACATGGGAATGAATGATGACAATTTACCCTAAGTTGTTAAAATGTCACATTTAATCCAAGCAAAAATCGTCCACCTTGGTATGATGACCTTAATTAGTGGCAAAATTGCACTCAAAAGCTTAGATAGATAAAGAATTATAAGATCAAAAACTTAGGTAGTTTATCAGCTGAATAAGCTCGAGTAATTGAGAATCACCAATTGTATGCCCTAGCTAACTAATGGAACTATCTTGGATGGCTATGCCCATCCAACCCTTTTTAATGATCGCAATTTGTTAACTAAAATAAAAGAGGTGTGAATGAAAAATAGTGAGAAAATAAACGAAGGAAAATGAAATTTTGAATTAGTGTATTTTACATAGGAACTTTGTCCCACATTAGATAGGAAGATGAAACTTTTTGTGCTTATATATAGAAGCACTTCTTTTAACTCTTAAAAAGTTGAAAAGAGAGAAAGCTTCACGCCGTCGCCGCTCGCTCGGCTTCGACTTCGATTTCGGCTTCAAATTTTGAGAAGAGAGCAAATTTCGTGCGTCGTTGCCCGCTCGGCCCGTTTTCGGATTTGAATTTGGTCAATTGATATGATTGACTTGATAATTTTTTGGACCACATTTAGTTTTCATTTTCGTCATTTATTATTTCCTTTCCTAATATTTTTATTTACGGCACTTCCAATGGTCAATGTTGCGACCAACCAATTCGTTTAACAGAAATTCCGTTGAATAGATACCTCTTCAATTGAATAGGCACCTTTGCACCTGTTAGAAATCAACTCCGTTGGCTATAAATAGAGAGGCTCAGCCTTATTTTTCACAATCAAAATATGAAAATCTCTCCACTCTTTCTTCTGCATTTTTTTTCCAAAACAAAAATGTAAGCATTTGATGTGATTTGCTTTGCCATTTGAGTTTACCGAAATTCTGTGATTTGAAGTGCCGTTATCACAAAGTAATTATTCTATTCTATCATGGGAGGAAATAACTTGAAATCTTGGGTAACTGTGAGGGGATTAAATTCCTTAAGGACATACAAAAAAATTGTGGGCCCGAAATTTTTTTGTTTTGTTTTGTTAAACTATCATTTTTTAGTTTTCTGATTTTGAAAATAGAGTGATAACAAGCTTATGGAATTTAATTTTATTTCTATATTCAACTCACTTTTTGGTTTGGGAGACTAAAATCATAGAGATTTTCTACTCCCATTTTGGAGATTAAAATCTTCGGATTTTCTACTCCAGTTTGAGACTAAAGTCTTTGTGACTTTCTACTCAATCAGAGATTAAAATCCTTGTGATTTTTCTACTTGATTGTTTGTATTCGGTTTGAAGATATAAAAAGTTCACCGAGATACTAATTATGATTGCGTCAATATCTTTTACAGAAAATGACAACAAGTATGGAACAACAAAATGTGGTTGAGTTGATTATGAGTGACAGATATGGGATCGGGATGCACGACGCAACGATTATACTAATTTATGATAGCGCTTGGGCTGAAGGAGCCCTCCGGAGTCTGCACACACCCTTAGTGAGCGCGATTGATTATATAGAGGGATGGATTTTCCTTGGACATAGATCTTGTTTGAAGCATTTATATATCGGGGATGGATTTTCCCCACGAGATGGATTTTCCCTTACTCGGTACTGAGTGATTGTTGGTCAGTTTATATATATATATATATATATATATATATATATATATATATATATATATATATATATATATATTCTAGGATGGATCTTCCCTGAGTCGGATTGGCCATATACAATACTGAGTGATTGAGCATGATTAGTGGAAAGTGTGAGACAATAAGATTGAGTACTCTGAGAGTGTAAGTACATAAGTTCATCTCTGAGATACATGGCATTGACATGCACACATGACAAATAGGCATAACAATGTATTTTTTCTTATGTTGTACGGTATCATGTAATTCATGTCTTTTCACACATATTGATATGTGGGAATAGATGGGTATTTCACATATCTGGAAAGAAAATGAAATATCTTATTTATTGTAGAAAGGATTTTTGAAAAAATTACAGTTTTCAAACTATCTCATATTTTTTGACGATTTCGGTGAAGGGTTTAGATTTTCACTAATATACTTGAAAAGAAAAACTACTTTCGGAAATTATGAAAAAATAGAGCATTTTAAATTCCGGGTTACTTCTTTTATTACTTATTTACATTGTTATGAATTGTTATTGGTTATTGGTGTTGGACCCGACCTATGTTCCAGCTCGCAACTACTTTCAATCTAGGGTTAGGATTGTTACTTATTGAGTATATGGGGTCGGTTATACTCATACTACAATTCTGTACCTTGCGTGCAGATATTGGTTATTGTTGTTGCTATGTTCGATGTGAGTGGATTTGAAGATGTACCTGCGATCCTGTTGTAGCTGCCTCTTGTTCATGGTAGACTTAGATTCATAAAACTCTGTTTATGTACTTTTCAAACAGATGATGTATTTACTTCATGCCATCTTTGTAAACTCTATTCTTAGATACTCATGATTTGCACTACCAGTCCATAGGAAATTGTAACGACTCGACCGGTCGTTTAATGAATTATAGCCCTATTTTCCCTATTTCTTCTTCTTTTTGTGTCCTTCAACTAAATGATGATGTGTCGGGGCAATATTTAGGGTCTAGAGTGGATACAGAGAGGATTTGAGACACTTAATCTCTTTTGCGAATGCTTAAAGTTGGAAAAGTTAACCGGGATGATGAATTATGTATAAACGACCTTGGATTTGATTTTGATGGTTCTGTTAGCTCTATTAGGTGATTTTTGACTTAGGAGCACATTCAGAATGTAATTTGGAGGTTCGTGGTAGAATTCGGCATGAATTGGTGAAAGTTGAAATTTTGGCAATTTTGGTCGGCAACAAAAATTTTGATATTGGGGTCGGAATGGAATTTCGGAAGTTGGAGTAGGTTCATGGTGTCATTTCTGACTTGCGTGCAAAATTTGGTGTCATTCATACATGATTTGGTAGGTTTCGATGTCGTTTATGATATTTAAAAGTTTAGAAGTTGTTAGGCTTGAATCCGAGGGTAATTTTGTGTTTTGATGTTTTTTTGAGTGATTCTAAGATTTGACTAAGTTTGAATGATGTTATGGGGTGTGTTGGTATGTTTGATTGAGGTTCCGAGGGCCTCGGGTGAGTTTCAGGTGGTTAACGGAACATTTTTGGCCTTGAAGAGATTGTTGTTTGATGCTGTATTTTTCTGTTGGTTTCCTTATACGCGATCTCATGAGTGCATCCGCGATCGTGTAGGATTATTTGGAGCAGAGGTGAAGTTTCTCTATGCGATCGCAGAGTTAGGGTTGTGAACCCGTAAGTGTGTGTGAGGTAGTGCTTCGCGAACATGCGACCAATGTCGTGTTCGCGTAGAAGAGATTGATCCAAGGAGGCGCTGAGGTGATTGCTCTACGCGATCGCGTGAGGCATGTTGCGATTGTGTAGGTCTATGTGGCATAGGTTCGCGAACGAGTGGCTATTTCTGCGTTCGTATAAGGTTAAAAGGTGGGGCAGCCTGTTTGTGCTTCGCAATTGCATGTCTATTTCCGCGATTGTGATGAAGGTATAACTGGGCATATTTAAAAGATTCAAAATGAGGGTTTCGAGTTCATAGCATAAATTGAAGTGGGAGCTCGGTAGAAGGCAATTTTTGAAGGGATTTTCAAAGAAGTAATTGGGGTAAGTGTTCTTCACGTGATTTTTGTTAGATTTCATGATTGTATCTTGATTTTTATCATCTAAATTAGGAATTTGGGGGTCAAAACTGGGGAGAAGATGGAAGAGAATTTGAGAGATGATTTTAGGGTTTGAATGGCCATTTGATGTTGGATTTTGATGAATTTGGTATGGGTAGACTCATGAGTGAATGAGATTTTTAGTTTTGTAAATTCTGTTGGATCCCGAGACATGTGCCCGGGGGATGGGTTTGAGTGGATTTCGGGATTTGTGGCTAATTTGATAGTGTTTCTTATGGAATTCATTCCATTAGTGTATAGTGATGGTATTGTTCTGGTTGTGAATTGATTCAGAGCATTTGGAGGCCGATTCGAGAGGCAAAGGGATTGACGTGTAGAGATTTGACCAGTATGAGGCAAGTAACGATTGTAAATCTAGTCTTGAGGGTATGAAACCCTAGATTTCGTATCATTTTACTATTTTGAGGCGACGCACATGCTAGGTAACAGGTGTGTGGGCGTGCACCATTAGGGATTATGACTTACTCCTTTCCGTAGCCACTATAAAGTTGCGTATTTGGTTGAAACTATATGATTCTTATGTGTTTTAGAAAAAGTTTCTATAAATTGGGTTGAATGCCATGTTCTGGCCTTGTGCCAGAGCTATTTGGACCTTTAGGGGCCTTTTTCTTACTATGCTCTTTTTGATCTGAAATATACACCCAGTCATGGTTATACTTATTTACTGCATAACTTGGTTACTACTCTATTTGATGCATATAAATGTTGTTTTGGGCTAAGTACCCCGTTTTTACTGAGAGCCCGGGTGGCTTGAGAGAAATATGACTGACTAAGGCCGACGACCTGATTTATAAGGATATCTAAGGGATCGGGCTGTAAGCCGCAACATATTTTACTGATTCATGACTGAGTGAGGCCGAGAGCCTAATTGATTTATGCCATGATTTTGCTTGTTCTAGCGCTTGGGATGAAGAAGACCTTCCGGACTCTACACACCTCCAGTGAGCACAGGTACCTACTGAGTGCGAGTGTCGAGTTTTGAGTGCCGGTGTTGAGTGACTAGGAGGCATGAGTAATGATGATGAGCTGTATACGAGTGACTGTGTGGTTTTCTCGATGGGTTGTATATGAGTGATGTTTTTTCCCCAGGGGTGGTTTATGATTTCATAATTTTTGCTCATCTTTGCATTGAACCTTTGTTTGGAAACTGTTGAAAAATATCTTCAAATAATTTTTACCAGAATTGGTAAACGAGGTGATTGATTCAAACCTTGATTTTAAAAGCCTATTGTATTTTACCGAGCTTTCATGATATGAACTTTAAATGCTTTACTACTCGTCACTACTACTTAGCCTTTATTTACTCTTGTTACTTACCGAATTGGCGTACTCACGTTACTCCCTGCACCTTGTGTGCAGATCCAGGCGTATCAGGATCCGGTAGCAGCTGTTGACTTTTCTAGCTATAGGTCTTCTCGGAGTTAGCAAGGTAGCTGCTGCCGATCATAACCCTGCTCTTCCCCCTCCTATCTTCCTATAATTGCTTGTAGTTACTTTCTAGACTGTGTTAGTCTTAGTATTCTTGGACAAATGGTAGTAGATGCTCATGACTAGTGACACCCCGATGTCGGACTTTTGTTTCCGCACTCTCGTTGTTTAGAATTTCTTTATGAAGTATTATTATTAAATATCTTGAATTTATCTTTGAAACGAAATATCGTGTTACTTTTGGTAAAAAGTCGGCTAGCCTAGTACCAAGATAGGCGCCATCATGATGTGGTAGTTTGGGTCGGGACATGAATGTATAAGGTTCATATAATTTCTTTTGTTTCATTGTCTTATTAAAGATTATTGGAATTAGATAGTTATTAGTTGGATTACCTAGCAGGTTGGGTTAGGTGTCATCACGGCTTGTGGATTTTGGGTCATGACATTCTTGAAAGTGCAACACACAGTTGTTTATGCAAGAAAATATATTGTAGTAAATATAGTCAATATTTAGGATATTTGTCATTGTGCTTTATTTATTATATTTGCAAAACATAAACATAGTAAAAAATATTTTCACAAAAATTTAAAAGGATATTCGTTAGTTTCGAAAGACGAAAGTTGAATTCAGGGATAAAAATATACTTAGAAACATATTGACCGGTATCATAATTCTTGCACGGATGACATTATTATCAAAACTTCTATATACCACATGTGTGTTATTACATTAACTATTTGGCGTGTCTAAGTTTTTCAGTAGCACGAGGGGCATATTTTTCTTCAAAATCAACCTATATTCAATGGAAAATCCATTTTAATTAATCTGTTACGTTGCCACTAACATACATAAGAAAAAATAAACTTGACAATGAGCATGTATGGTAGAAGGCCATTTCGTACTAAAATATTTAAGTATTCTTCTTGATAGTAATTATTGGTATCATTTTCTGCTGAGTCAAAAATAAAAAACATTTTGTTTTTACTATAAAATTTTACAATAAACCTTTTATTTAATTTATCAATATATTCATTTCTGCTAGCTAAGATATCTTTTTAATTCTATCATGCAATTTTCATAAATAACGTTTTAATAAAATGATAGAAATATTTCTCTTATTACCATTAGGATTGATAACCAAGAGTTTAAAAAGAACCAAATTATCTTTTATTGGATGCTCTTCTTCTGTAATAATCCGATCGGTTGTTTAAGAATTTGCACTTTGTTCGCCGGTTCTTGGACATAACTAGCCCCGTACGATGTATTATGACTTATGTAAATTGTCGGTTTTGGTTTTCAGGTGAATCAGAACATATATGAAAAAATGATTCTCAGCTTGAATCTTTAAATTTAAAAGGTTTGACCAAGTTTTAGCTTTTTAGTATTGGATCTCAAATTTGGATTTTTATGATTCAGTTGGTTGCGTTAGGTGATTTTGGTCTTGGGAGCGTGTCCAGAATGTGATTTGGAGGTCCATGATAGAATTAGCTTGAATTGGTGAAATTGGAAATTTGGCATTTCTCGGTCGATAGTGGAAATTTTGATGTCGGGGTCGGAATGAAATTATATAAATTGGAGTAGGCCTGTAGTGTCGATTGTGATGTGCGTGTAAAATTTCAGGTCTTTTAGATGAGGTTTGATAGGTTTTGACATCGTTGTAGACTTTGAAAGTTTTGAAATCCTTAGGCACGAATCCGAGGGTGATTGGGTGTTTTGATATTGTTTTGAGTATCCCGAAGGTTGGAATAAGTTTGAATGGTGATATGTGACTTGATGTCATGTTTCGTTGTGGCCTCAGGATGGATTTAGGTGGTTGATAGAAATTTTGGCTTTGAGTTGATGCTGCTGATTTTGCTGTTTCTGCCATTTTCGCACCTATAGATTGGGGACCGCAGGTGCGAGGTCGCATGTGCAAGCTCAGAGCCGCAGATGCAGACGCTATGGAGTTTGGTCTATTCTGTAGAAGCTAAAAATGAGTCGCAGGAGCGCACCGTAGGTGCGATGGTTTGACCGTAGATGCGTAAAATGGTTTATTAAGTGTGTTCCATACATGCGAAGGAAATTCCGCAGGTGGGGTGCCGCAGAAGCGCGTATTGGACCGTAGGTGCAGTTTTTGCGGGACAAAAAACCCTAGCTAGAGGTTTGTTCTTCAATTTTGATTTAATTTGATAATTTTTGTGTGGGGTTGTTCCTTTAGCCTGTATTGATGATATAATTTTGATTTTAGTTAGATTCGTGGCGATTTGAGGCCAAGCCAAACATCAAGGGCATCGCGGAGTAGACGTTCGTCCGGTTTGAGGTAAGTATCGATTATAAAACTAGATATGAAGGTATGAAACCCCAAAATATCGTACTATTTTGTTAAATAAGGTGACGACATACTAGGTGACGGGCGTGTGGGCATGCACCCGTAAGGACTGTGACTTGGTATGTCCCATGACAACTGTAGAGTTGCATATTTTGATAAGCCCTATATGAAATTTATGTGTATTTGAATAACTCTGTTAAGTTGGGCTGAATGTATATTCGGGGCCTTGTGCCATACTGTTTGGACCCTCAATGGTATTTTGCTATTATTTTCACATTATTTTTGATAGAAAGCATATCCCCTTTCATGATTAATACCTGTTTATAGTTTAACCTTACTCATCAATTTATTTTAATGTATGGATGTTGTTTTGGGTTGAGTTCCCTAAGTTTGTACTGAAATGCCCGAGTGGTTTGTGAGGTTGATGAATGAGTGATGCTGAGGGGCGCATTATTAGGATAGTTAGGGATCAAGATACATGCCATAATGTGATATATATATATATATATATATATATATATATATATATATATATATATATATATATATATATATATATATATATATATATATATATATATATATATATCCCAAGGGGTTTGTTTTTATGAATTTCTATTTTCACCTATTCTATACTGAGCCTCTATTAAAAATGTTGAACAAATATTATAAACATCTTTCATTGAAACTGGAGTTTTGACAAAATGTTCGAAATTTAATTACTAATTTGATCTTGTTATTTCCACCGGGGTTTTATGTTATGAAATGTATGTGATTTTAAATGCTCGTCACTGCACTCACCTTTATTTATAATTCTTACTTACTGAGTTGGCGTACTCACATTACTCCCTACACCTTGTGTGCAGACTAGGAATTACTGGACATTCTAGTGAGTGTTGTTTTCATCCGCTGCGGATCTGTTAGAGTTAGTAAGGTAGCTGCGCGACGATCGTAGCCATGTTTTCTCCCTCCTATCTTCTTATAGATTGTGATTAGTTATTTCCCAATCTGTATATGTCTTAATGTTATCAAACAGTCCTTTGTAGAAGCTCATGACTAGTGATACTCTGATGTCGGGCTTTATTTCTGCACTGTTGTTTAGACTTAATCCATTTATGCAGGTCTATTATTATATAACTTTTAATTTATCTTAGCAAAAAGAAAATGGAAATATTGTTTGGTTTTGTTGGCTTGCGTAGTACCATGATAGGCGCTATCACGACATGGTAGATTTGGGTCGTGACAAGTTGGTATCAAAGCCTAGGTTACATAGGTCTCACGAGTCATGATCATGTTTTGTAGAGTCTCGTAGATTGGTACGGAGACATCTATACTTATCTTCGAGAGGTTGTATAACTTTTAGAAAATCCCACATACTTGAATTTTTATCGTGCCTTATTGATTCGACTTTAAATATAACTCTTGAAGTTCTTTCCACACGTTCATATGTGCGCATGAGCGCTCGATATCAGCTGTGCATCGATGGTTGTGATTCCGTGAACAAGGTGCGAAATGTGATTTCTATGTGTTAATGTTGGTCCATACTAGAGGAGTTAAGGCCAAGCATTGCCTGTAGCTTGAGCATTGAGGTGTTGATTGTACGTGCACGTGCTTTTGAATTTACATGTTCGATAGTGTCCCTATTAAAGGAAGTGATGAGTGGATGGCTACATGATGAGTATGATATGACTGCGAGATGCGTTCATATGATTTGAATTTGACGAGAAAGGTCTGCTTGAGGGTAGAAAGAACTATATGGTGCTTGATTTCTATCGTGATTTGATACATAGCCTCGAGTTGTGGGTGTGTTGAAGGATCTTTTCATGTTGTCTAGTTGGTAAGTGAAGTAGATTTCATGTTGTGATATGAGTTCAAACTCGGAAAGACTAAGTGATTGCGTGATGTTTATAAGGGTGGAAGGGTATAAAGAGATGTTAGTTTGAGACAAAGTAGGTGGGTTATCGCTTTCCGGGTGTTCTGAGGTTTATGTGATCCCTATGTTGTTTGTTAGGAGCTCTTTTTTACAAGTGAAATATGTGTGTTGCAATTTGACTTCGGATCACTTATTAGAGTGGGCATGGCTGTTATGAGGGTGAATGCGAGGTTGCAGATGATTTAAAGTACTAGATGATTATGTTGCATGAGCTTATGAAAGATTTAGTTTTGATCCCCCTATTGTATTATGGCAGTAATAAAGTATGGGCATTGCGAGTTTTTGTGTGTTGTGGCCTATGGATTTGAGCCAAGTGGGTGGTTTTGCTATTGATAAGTTGATTGCGCGGCAAAATGTCGTATGAGTTTCAGTTTGTGGTATACCAGCGAATCAATTGCAGCTTACAGTGTTTGAGATCGAGGATGACTCAAGTAAAGAAATTTTTTGAATAAGGGTTGTGTTATACTTTATGGGTATGTGAGAAATGTTGGATGGATTAGTTGGTTTTATAAGGTATATGATGGGTATGGAGTAGGAGATCACTCGGCTGCTTAGAAGGATGTGTTACTTCCATAGGTGTTGCTGTTCTAATGGGACAAAGGTCGTTCGATTCATTTGATCAGTCTAATTAAAACCTGGGCAGAGTGGACGACTCCCGAGAATGATTCTGAAGGATTCAAGATTTACATATAGTATTTGGAGATTTTTAGGGTGTGTATTTGGATAGAAATGGGGGTTTACATTGGATGGTGTCAAGACTTGCGGCACTTCTATATTAATTATGGATTCTGCATATCACGTAGGTGAAGGTAATGTCCTTGGATTCATAGGAAGTCTCTTCAGGGTATGTATTTTGAATGTGGTGCTTTTGGAAATATTTAGGAGAGTATCAACGGCTTATGAGCCTTTAGACGAGTAGTTTTATGCTTGGGTCTCGTGTGGTGAGCATGAGTTGAGGATTAAAATATTATGGTGAGGAGAAGTATCAATTTGAATGTAATTTAGAAGGAACTTGGACAAATTGGATAGCTTTGTAGTTGGTCGGATCGGCATGGTGAGGGATATGATTAGTTCTTTGGGTGCTTATGAGGTAATGAGCTTCTGTAGGAGTTTTCATGGATATGCTCTTGGGTTTTTGGAGACATGCGTAACTTGGTTGAGTTAAAAAGGATTCAATCCTAACAGTTTAGTTTTGTGCAAATGGAATTCAGAGAGTTCTTGATAGTTTCTATCGCAGTTTGAGATATATATTTTCTACTGGTGTGAGGAGCATGCGATGTATACTGATTTTCTTCTAGATGAGATCAAATGGAAAGTTCTTGGCTAGTTTAGTATGTAGTTGCTTGTTGTATGGAATGGATTATGAAGTTCTCATATTTATCATGGGATGCCATCATATATGTGGTATGTTGCGTAGGATTGAGAATTGCATGTGTTAGGTCATGGTTCAGTTCCGGAAGGGATTGAGAATTGCATGTGTTAGGTCATGGTTCAGTTCCGGAAAAAATGTCATGAATTCTTAGGCAGCATGGATAGTTTCGGATGACTAGGTAAATGATATTACTAATTGGTGTGGCTTGATGAGGGTATATATTTAAAGATAAGGCAATATGTTTGAGTTAATGATACTTCATTAGTATTGCGACACTCTCTTATTGATCGTTTCCTAATATTCGAGTTTGCTTGTGGCACAGAAAGATTATAGGAGTATCCCTCATGGAATGATCGAATATTAGACGTGACTTATATGTACGAGTGGTGGAGTTGGGATCAGATATGGTGATTCATGTGCTATACGGAATTAGAGACTGGAGTTCTTATAAACAGATTATGTCGTAGTTGTTGATAGCGTGTATCGACCTTGTGCAGTGACTATCAGGGTTTTGGAAACCGAGTGGATCCGTTGTTGCTTCGTATGGTAAATTTTGATGTGATATTGGATGTGGATTGGTTGTCTCCATGTCGTGCTATTTTGGACCGTTACGCTAAGACGACGATGTAGGTTATGCTCTTTCCCGGTTGAGTGGTAATGTTCGATGGAATTATGTTCCCAGTAGTGTGATTTCATTTTTGAAGGCCTGACAGATAGTTAGGAAGGGTTTTCTTTCTTATTTGGCCTTTCGGAAGGGGGTCAGTGCAGAGACTCCTACTATTGTTTCAATTCCAGTTGTGAGGGGATATGTTTACTACAGACTTGCCGGACATGACGCCAGACAAGGATATTGATTTCGGTATTGAATTGGTACCGGGCACTCAGACCATTTCTATTTCACTGTATCGCATGGTACCAAATGAGTTAAACGGGTTGAAGGAGCAGCTTCAGGAACTCCTTGATAAAGGGGTTCATTAGTAGGCCAATATAGATGTGTGTTCTGTATCGAGTCAGCTTGGTTGACTCCGAATTACTATTGTTGAGGGATGTGTCGTTTGATTGTTATTGCGCTTATTCGTGTTCTAGGGTGATCTATGAGTTACCTTTCCGTGTTGCGAGGAGTTATGATTTGTTGGTTATATTCAGAAATGATATGGTTCTATTTGGACTTCATAGTGGGATTTGATTGAGGTGGGTATTTGGGTATTACCTGAATGATTGCACGTTGGATATATTCTCTCGGGCTGGTATGGCATTGTATTATTTACTTCTCTGTTGTTAGGGCGATTCAATTTTGGTACAAGACATCAAATTGCACGTGGTTGATGATTTTGAGCATGTAGATTTGAGGTGATTCATGTGGATGAGTGTTTGGAAAGGGTTGCGCATTATAGTGAATTCATGTAGAGGTGTGATCTTTCGGTTTAGATTTGTGTGTTCTTGTTCTATGATGTGTGATGGGTGCTTAGCACCGTGTTGTGGTAGTACTGGTGAGCTTGCAGTACAACTCTCTCATTTGATTCATTTTCCATGAATCGAGTATATTTGGACTGTTGCTTACTGGTGCGCGAGTTGCATGGGTTGTGGCTTTAGATTGTTTCGATATGCAATGTCACTAGAGTATTCGTGTTGGGTGATATAAGGTCATTTGGGATCTAGAATGAATACTATCAAATTCGATTTCAACATGTTGGAAGGATAATATTGGAGTTCAGCTTAGAAATTTACTATGGTTCTTGCCAAAAGAGAGGGAACTCCATGACAGGTTGATCTGAGGAATGGTTATGATTTCTACATGTTTCTTTCATCATTAGAAGTATATGAATGTGTTGGAATAAGGTTTGTTATAAAAGGTTTATTATCGTTATTCAATTGTTTTGAGAAGCTGCTGTGATTGGAAGTTATCGCTACAAGTGTTTGAGTTATGGGGTATATCATGTAATTACATATAGGGTTACATATATGGTTTTTTACAGCTTGTTCGGAATTATTCGGAGTATAGATGTGAGGTTTTGGTCTTATAGATAATTTTGGAAGTGGAAATTTGGTTCTAAGGTTAGTGGGCTATGTTGGATTATGAAATTTTAGTTATGTTGAGCTATCGGGCCTATATGGGATATGGTGACGTGGGATCACCCCCAAGTATGTACATGGTAAGGTTATACAGCGATTTGTTAGCTTTTGAACGACTATGGGCATGTTCGAGGACGAACGTATGTTTAAATGAGAGAGAATGTAATGACCCAACCGGTCGTTTTGACCATTTGCATTTCGCTCGCCAGTTCTCGGGCATGACTAGCCCTGAACTATGTATTATGAATTATGTAAATCATTAGTTTTGATTTTCAGGTTAATCGGAACAGATATGGAAGAATGATTCTCACCTTGAAGCTTTAAATTTGAAAGGTTTGACCAAGTTTTGGATTTTTAATATTCGATCTCGGATTTGGATTTTTATGATTTGGTTAGCTCCGTTAGGTGATTTGGCCTTGGGAGCGCATCCAGAATGTGATTTGGAAGTTTGTGGTAGAATTAGGCATGCATTGGCGAAATTGGAAATTTGGTGTTTCTCAATCAACAATGGAAATTTTGATGTCGGGGTCAGAATAGAATTCTGAGTAGGTCCACAGTGTCAATTGTGATGTGTGTGAAAATTATTAGGTCTTTTAGATGCTGTTGATAGGTTTTGGCATCGTTTGCAGAATTTGGAAGTTTGGAAATCCTTAGGCTTGAATCCGAGGGTGATTGACTGTTTGGATGTTGTTTTGACTGTCCCGAAGGTTGGAATAAGTTTGAATGGTGAAATCTGACTCGTTGGTATGTTTTATTAAGGTTTCGAGGGCCTCAGGATGGATTTGGGTGGTTGACTGAAAGTTTGACTTTGAGTTGATGCTGTTGATTTTGCTGCTTCTGTTATTTCCACACCTGCGGATTGGGGACCGCATGTGCGAGGTCGCATGTGCAAGCTCAGATCCCCAGATGTGGACACTGTGGAGTTTGGTCCATTCTACAGAAGAAGAAGATGAGCACAGGCGCGGACCGCAAGTGCAGTGGTTTGACCGTAGATGCGAAAAGTGGTTCATTAAGTGGGTTCCACACCTACGAGGGAAATTTCGCAGGTGTGGTGCCGCAAGACCACATGTGTGGTTTTTGCTGGACAGAAAATCCCGGCTCGAGGATAAGAGGCAATTTTTCAAGGGATTTTAAGGATCAACGTTGGGGGTAAGTGATTCTAACCCATGATGGTTTAAGTTTTATGAATCTATGATGTTATTCATCGTCTAATTGATAAGTTGGACAAAAAATTTGGGAACTTAGGGCTTGAAATTGGAGAGTAGATTTTATGAATTTTAGTGAGCAAATGAGGTTAGATTTTGGTAAATCTGGTATGTGTGGACTCGTGAGAGGAAAAAGATTGTGGTTTTATGATTTTTGATAGATCTCGAGGCATGGGCCTGGGGGTCGTGTTTGGCCAATTTTCAGAATTTTGATTTAATTTGATAATTTTTGCACGGGCTTTGTTCCTTTAGCATGTATTGATGATATGATTCTGATTTTGGTTAGATTCAGAGGGATTTGAGGCCGAGTCGAGCGGCAAGGGCGTCGCGGAGTAAAGGTTCATCCGATCTGAGGTAAGTAACGATTGTAAATCTATATATGAGGGTAGGAAACCCCAGAATTTCATACTATTTTGATAAATGAAGTGATTCAAATGCTAGGTGACGAGCGTGTGGGCGTGCATCCGCAGGGATGGTGACTTGGTCCATCCCGTGGCAACTGTAGTGTCACGACCCGAATTTTCCACCCTCGAGAGTCATGATGACGCCTTCTCATTAAAGCTAAGCAAACTGAGTGTTATAGATTCATTAACAATTTTACTTAGCTTTTTTAATAGTTCAATATAATAGGCGGTCAACATCGGAATAATTAAAATAAAGAAAATGCGAAAGATGAAAATTAATAGTTTAATCATATACTAGTACGAAATCCATCATACAACTCTACCCATAATTTGGTGTTACAAAGTCACGGACTAACTACGATTACTACAAATAGTGGTCTGAAAGATAAATACAAAGCTGTTTCTGAAGTACATAGAAGACACATAAAGGAAGATAGAAGGAGACACCAAGTCCTGTGGATTCCTGTAGGACTACCTCGGGTCGCCAGATGGACTAAAGGCAGCAACTTCAATGAGGTCCAAAGCCATAGCACCATGATCTGCACACAGTGCAGAGTGTAGTATCAGCACAACCGACCCCATGTGCTGGTAAGTGCCTAGCCTAACCTCGACGAAGTAGTGACAAGGCTAGGATAAGTCTACCAAATAAACCTGTGCAGTTATATCATATACAACAAGTAATAATGAAATAAACTAGCAGTTAAGAATGGAAATGAGAAACATGCTACGAGGATATTGTGTACAAACAAAATCTCCGTAAAGAAGTGAAAGGAACACGAAAATTCAACTGTAAGCAAGAATAAGGAATTTAAAGAAGTGCATGGCATCATCCTTCGTGATTTGACTCTCGTCCTTACCATAAGAATCAATATAATCGGCACGATATCACCCATCGTGCTTTTACCTCACATAATCATGGAAGAGAATTATCCTTCGTGTATTATCACTCATATCATGACACGACATTGTACATATGTGGCACAACATCACCCTTCGTTCTTTACGCTCTCCCTCACCCAATAAACAATCACAAAGCAATTTGGGCAAGGGAATCAATAATACCACAATAAAATCCCAGCAAGGAAACAATAGCATAACGACATATCCCAACAAAGGAAACAACATCATGAGTAATAGCATCCCGTCAAGGGTGATAATATCAAAAGCAATAACATCCCGACGAGGGAGACACATTAATCATTGTATATGACTCACGGGCATGCTTGACACTGACGTATAGATACTTGTCACCATGCATATACATCAGACTCAACAATTAAGACATAGCAAATAAGACACAACTTCTAATCCCTCAAGCTAAGGTTACACCAAACACTTACCTCAGTGTCACGAATACAATTCAAGCCACAACTACCACTTTACCTCTTGTTTTCACCACCAATTTGCTTATATCTAGCCATAATTTACTTAATAATGTTAATAAATTCTAAATGAATCAGTTCTAATGCATGAAAATAGATTTTCAACTAATTTCCCCAAAAAGTCAAAATCGGCCTGGGCCCACATGGTCGAAACCCGAGGTTCAAACCAAACCTGATTACCCATTCACCCACGAACTAGAATATATAATTTGTTTTGAAATCAGACTTCATATAAACGTCCAAATCCCCAAAAATTGAAAATCTTAAGTTCTACCCAAAACAACCAATTTCCCCCATGAAAACCCTTGATTTTGTGTTGAAATTATGTGAAAAAATGTTATAGATTAAAGAAAATGAGTTAAAAATGACTTACAATTGATTTGGAGAAGAACGTTTCTTTAAAAGCTTAGGGTGCAAGGGAGTTTGAAAAAATAAAGAAAATTTCGTCTAAGTTTGATTTTGCACAGGCGCAGATATCACATTTGCGATGACACGTTCACGAATGCAAACTCGCAATTGCTGCTAAAGCTTTGCAATTGCGAAGGAAGGCATGTCTCTGATCGCTTCGCAAATGCGAACAATATTCACAATTGCGATGCCTGCTAAGGACGCATTTGCGACATAAGCCTCGCAGATGCGAAGGTTCCCTTACCCAGCCCATTATTGCAATTGCGATGTTTCTTCATAAATGTGAGCTTACTTTTGCGAGCCAGGTTTCGCAATTGCGAAGCCTGAAGACATGCAACACAACAACAATTTTCCTAAGTCCTAATTTTACTCTATGGCCAATCCAAAACTCTCCCAAGCCCTCGGGGCTCCAAATCAAACATGCATGCAAGTCCAAAAATATCATACGAGCTTGCTCGTACAATTAAATCATCAAAATAACATCAACACCTATAAATTGAACTCAAATTCATAAAATCACTCTAGAACATTAAAATTACTATTTTCAACTATAGGTCCGTCTTATACCAAACCAATTTTGATCATTACTAAATTTTATAGATTCAACTTAATTATTATTTCAAAGTTGTACCGGGCTCCAGATCCAAGATACGAGCCCGATACCATCAAGAGAAGCATCAATTCACTTCTAAAAAGCTTTATTTTTGCAAGAAAATATTTTTTTTAAAATTCATTTCTCGGGCTTGGGACCTCGGAATTCGATTCCGGGCGTAAACCCAAGTCCCAAATTTTACTACGGACCCTATAAGGCTATAGGATCACGGGTTCAGGTCCGTTTACTAAGAATGTTGATCAAATCAAATTTATTAAATTTTAAAAATCAATATCCTTATTTTACTTAGATTTCACATAAAAGCTTTCCGAAAATGGGCCTGTACTGCGCAAGTAAATTGAGGTAAGACGAAAAAAGGATTTTAAGGCCTCAGAACAGAGAATTTACTTTGAAAACGAGTGATGACCTTTTAGGTCATCATATGTAGAGTTGCATATTTTGATAAGCTCTATATGAAATATATGTGTTTTAGAAAGAACTCTGTTAACTTGGGATGAATGCCATGTTTGGGGCATTGTGCCGTATTGTTTTGACCCTCAGTGGTACTTTACTATTATCCTCACATTGTTTTTGATAGAAAGCATATCCTCAGTCATGATTTATACATGTTTATTTATTAATCTTGCTCATCACTCTATTTTGATATATGGAAGTTGTTTTGCGCTGAGTTCCCTAAGTTTGTACTGAAATAACCGAGTGGCTTGTGAGGTTGATGACTGAGTGATGTTCAGGGACAGATTGTGAGAATAGTTAGGGATCGGGTTGCACATTATATATATATATATATATATATATATATATATATATATATATATATATAATGCTGCACGCCGCAACGATATATTGGATTGGGTCAGGCTGTACATCGCATCCATATAGTGCTTGGGGTGTAGGAGCCCCTCCGGAGTCTCCACACCCCCACTGAGCGCAGTTGACTATGTATTTATGGATCAGGCTGCACACATCAATGTTTATTACAAGGTACCTATTGAGCGTGAGTGCTGAGTGTAAATGTTGATTGATGAGAGTTGAGTCACGAGTGACTGAGAAACTTGCCCGAGGGGCTATATATATATATATGTTATACTTTGCCCGAGGAAGTTTTTTATGAAATTACTGTTTTCATCCCTTCATCTATACTGAGCCTCTATTGAAAATGTTGAACAAATGTTTTAAACAAATTTCATTGAAACTGGAGTTTTTGCAAGATCGAAATTTAATTACTGATTTGATCTTGTTATTTCCACTGAGGTTTTTATGTTATGATATGTATATGATTCTAAATGCTCGTCACTGCACTCAGCATTTATTTATAATTTTTACTTACTGAGTTGGCGTACTCACATTACTCCCTACACCTTGTGTGCAGATCTAGGTATTTGCTGGACGTGCTAGTGAGTGTTGTTTTCATCCGCCACGGATATGCTGGAGTTAGTAAGGTAGCTGCGGCGATCGCAACCCTGTTTTTCTCCCTTCTGTCTTCCTATAGATTGTGATTAGTTATTTCCCAGTGTGTATACGTTTTAGTGTTATCAGACCGTCCTTTGTAGATGCTCATGACTAGTGACACCTCAATGTCGGGCTTTTTTTCGCATTGTTCTCTTTCTCACACATTTATATTCATAAATATTTTCTTAGTTGTTGTTTAATAATTGAGTATTTTTTTAATACTGTATGAAAATTTGATTAAAAAATATTATTTGAGTAGAAAAATATATTATCGCGGGAGTATTTTTTTTTGTTCTCAATTTCAACTCTTTATGAAGTCCGTTTAATAATACTTTTATTTTTGCTTGGTATTGGATATTATGAAGTGATAATGTATTGCCAATACAGATGATTATTATAAAATTAATTTTATTAAATAATAATCAAAATTTTATTAATTTTAAAAACTTAAATATTAAAACTTTGGATAGAAGGTATTGTAGTCCAAAAAAAGAGGTCCTTTCCCTATGAGTTCTTCCATTTAGTATTTCAGGGATATTTTGGTATATTAATATTGTATTTACGCTTTTATAATAATATAGACTCTCCTTTTTCTAAATGAATTTTGACAATGTAATAAATTCTAATTAAAATTAGTAATAGGACATTATAATACATTTTCAAATTAAATTAGTAATAAATTTTTTTAAGAAGTATATCCTAAAAGTATAGGATGACATGACTAAAGATATTTACTTGTTCACTTTTATAGGAATTAAACAACTCGAAAGTAATTATACTAATAGGATTCCTATGGTAATCATGTAGGATTCCTAATATGTAGTATTATGTCCTAAAACTAATAGGATTACAAGGCTAATATGTAGAATTTCAGTTATGTCCTTTTATTGCGAGTTATTATGCTTAATATAAAAAGATTATTTTTGTAAGATTGACCTTTTATTCATGCTTTTATAATAATATAAATAGATAGATAGATAACTAAAAATATATTAATCATACCTCAGTCTTAAATAAAGTTATGTATGGGTCGAAATCTGACCAGACGAGAGTCCGTGTGAAGAGGAACGACAAAAAATCACTTGGGCCGAAGTCGTATCCAGATAAAGCTATAATGATACACCTCGGCCACGGCCGACCTCGGCCACGGCCGACCTCGGCCACGGCCGAGGTGATGTGTTCAGAATGCATGAATGGTGAATTGGATATTACGACATTTCAGAGGGTCAACTAATAATACAGTCAAATGGCCGAGGTACTGTGGCTAATGATGTTGGGTAAATGAGGATATATAAACTAAGTGAGAAGGAGAAGAAGAAAGGGGGCTGAAACAAACTCATACACAGTCATATTTTCAGAGAAGAAGGATCTTCATCTTTTTCTCCTCACTAAAAAGAAAGAAACAAGTAAGCTCAGATCCTCAATATACAACGTTAGTCTCATCATATCAAATGTATGGGGTTAACCTTGTTAAATATGGGTGATCATTTTTATCTATGTATTCTTTATTATTATTCAATATTATGTAAATCACCATCCTCTTCTTATATTATGAGATTCAGTTATGGCTATAGTTAAATTTTATGTTCAGCTATGCTTGCTTGTTCTTATTCTTTGTCTTAGATCTAGGATAAATAATCTTTGGTTAGGATTTACTCAAATACTCCTATTTAATTAGTTTATTAAAAGACTTAACACTTTTTAGTCAAATAATTTGGCGCAGCCTGTGTGGATTTTCTAGCCAAAGTTTTAGTTTCCTCTAGATCTAAATTCAACCAGAGTTTCATTTCCCGACCGCGTAGCCTCTCCCTCTCATTATAAACACAAACTTTAGAATGTTGTAGACAAGCTTATGAAATAATCCAATCAACCAGGGTCATATCTCTGCATGAAATCGAAATTATGTCTGATATCTGTCACATCGCCTTTTTTTACACGGCTACCCCGAAGGATGACACGTATAATGGAGTTTTTCAATTAAAGTGACATTATTAGAAATGGAATTATTTGTTAATTAAGAGTCACCACTTGGGATAGGTTTGGCTTTTGGTGTCCCAAGTCACCGATTTATTTAGAATCCCAAATCGAACAAATTTTTCGACTTCCCAATTGGAGTCTACGAACCAGAAATTCTTGAGTAAGGAATTCTGTTGACCCGAGGGAAGGTGTTAGGCACCCTCACATCCCGTTCTTCTAGCACGGTCGCTTAAACTATTATAAATGACTAATTTCCTGATTTTTATACATGTTCCTCCTACAATGCAATTATAAAATTATTAACCGCTTTATTCACTTTTAGGAATATTTGCAACGTTATTAAAATACATCTCAAATCATGTCACATAAATGCACCCGGGTTCTCGACACATTTTAACGTCGTTGAGACTTGAATTTGGGTCACATAAATGCGCACCTTAATTTAGGAAGATATCTTATTAAAATATCACGCCTATAGCAACTACGTATTTTAAAATTTGTGGAAGAGCCGTGAAATTTGCTAAACGGCACCTCTATATTTCTATGCATTTTATTGCAGTTAAGGAGCCAACGTAGTGCATGATTTTGTTAGCGCGACTCACTCAATTTATTTTTTAGAAGGGCAACCTAAAGAGACTATAATTTTCTATATACACATCTCTAAAATAAAATAGAAATCCTACTATTTCGTATATCAAAGGCTTATTCAAATGAAGCAATCAATTTGTATATTTTCAGTGCTTGTACAACACATTTATGCAATCTGGGCTTTATCGACTAAAACAAGCCAGAAGTATATTTTATACTTCACAATCGCAACAATCTAGGCCTTCAATTGAGCCCAGAAATTTGGACTACAAATTAATCACAAGGATAATGATAACATTTTCAAATTGTTACACCACAATTGTTAATATTATTCATAGTTGATCATTTTTAACACATAAAAAACAATTGACAAAGGACATCCTTGTAATGATTTTTTACTAATGAATCAATATGCTAAATTCATACTTAAGATCGACACATACAAATTGATAGGCTTAAAAACTAGAATATGTATATGCATGGTGACTTCCTATTACCGATAAGAACACAAAATTCATGCAGGTTGTTGAATATCCTATTTTTAGTCTACTGAAGTTTAAACAAATTGAGGTTGACAGTCCAAATACAGTCCTCCATAGATTACACATTTATATCCATTACAAAACTAGAAATACTACTTAACTAATAACGTTTATAATATGACATTACTATAAAAATATGATCATTTTCATTATTAGTTATGGTCTCGAATATGTACAGCTGTGCATCCCAAAATTTCCTGGATGAGAGTAATACCTGGAATTACAGCCAAAGAGGAATCGTATGAGTAAAGTAAACGAGAAGCAAGCAAGCAACAACAACCAAATTAACTAGTAAACCCAGGAATGTATCAGGAATTCAGGAAAAAACTTTGAAAAGCCAACACACACAAGTTTTGATCCTTAATGTGTATGATTCAAATCATCTTCAACTTCTAAGGAATAGAATTTGATTATATAGAAGAGTTTGCCAGGGAAACTTAGAATTTCAGGAAATTGGTTTTCAGATGGATGTTCTCGACCCTTTTCTTCAGAGTATATCTCAAAATGTATCTGAATGTATATCTAAAGTGTATCCCCCTGTATAATCAATCAGATGTCTCTTTTACAGCCAAAGCCTTAGGGCAACAGAATCTTTCTTGTTTTCTTTTTAGTTCCTTACCCATTTTTTAGATTTGCCTAATTAATCCCTTATTTTCTAACTTGTGCCTCAAGTTTTGAGGAATAATTAACAGAAATTGTATTTTGACCCTTCACTAAAATGTTCCAGGAGTTTGTTACATGATTCTTATGCTCAAACACCCTCAATATCTTTCCCTTCTAATTACTGACCTATATGTGTTATATCCTAGTGCCTATCCATTTGGTCAACAATTGACCATAGTTAACTACCTAAGGTCTTAAACCAAGGTTATATTATCAGTTGGGATCAAATTTGGAGAAAGCTGGCCATGGCCAACTGTCTAATTAGAAACTATACTCTGTAAAAAAAACAACCAAGGGTAAAAAACAAATCGATGCAACACATATATACAGGTGGATTTAAACAAGTATCAGAATATGGAACCAAATTACTCAGAAGAAAGATGAAATTAATCAGCACAAACTTCGGAAACCAGATTTATCACACATGGATACTGATCGATTTTGCAACAAAAGAAATGGAAAATCAGAGATGAATAATTTTGAGCTTAGCATGATAAACCAAATGAGTCAACAGAAACAACTGTGACTTCAAATGTTTAGCAGAATATTCAGAAGCATATTATCCAATCTTAAAACAAAGACAAGCATATGATTCTAGATGGAAGCAAATACTCAGGATATTTCAAAGATGAACAGATAGAAAAATTCATGTACTTAAACAAATGAAAACAAAGAAGATCAAAAGAAATCAAAAAAAAAACACAAACAAAATTAAAAGCAATCAAAGGAAATTAAAGCAATCAGAACAAAGGGAACTTAGCTTCTCTTTTTTTTTTCAAAGCTGCAACTTTAAAATTTTGGGGCTTTCCACATCTCAAGTTTTTTTGACCCTTTCTGAGAGGGTCTGTTGGCCTTCTGAGACCCTTGTATCATTATTGGAGAGGGGGAGAGAGTATCAGGTTAGGGTTAGTTGGCTTGGGGGTGGGTCTGTGTTTCAGCCTATTTATGATCTGATTTTTGGTCAAATATGGTTATATTCGAAGACTGGTGGTCGTGGATTTGTGGAAAGGAAGGTGAGGAGGTCACTTGAGACTATTTTTGAAGGATTCCGGGGAGGTTAGGTTTTTGGTCAGAGTCTTGATTCAATATTAGAGGAGATTAGTGAGGGTTCGAGGGACGGGATTAATAGGGTTGGAAAGAGGAGACGAGACGGTTGAGGGGTGTTAATTTGGACAAGTTTGGGATTGGTGCCACCGTAGGTGGCGGAGACAACGACGACGACCCTTAATTTGAAAATTCGACGGGCTGGGAGAATGTATGAGGGAGTCTGATGATAGGAGTGGAAAGGGGAGGCTACAAGGGTCTTGCGGTGTAAATTTGGGGCCATTTGGTGGCCAACCGCCGATGTGAAGCAATTCTGGCGGTGGTTTTAGGGTGGTGGATGGTGGATCTGTGGTGGTTGATAGGCGATGTTACACCGGTGGATGTGTGTACGAGGATGAAGACATTTTATCTCTCAGTATAACACACCCGTTTGGACATATATATTGGTTTTGGGAGGGGAGTTTTAGGACCGTTAGATCATCTTTGATGGACGGAAGAGATTGACGCCCCCAAAACGACATCATTTTGAGGCGTCTCTTATATCAGCTTGGGTTAGAGAGGGGTTTTGGGCTGGATTCGGGTATTTTGGACAGGTAAGGGTTTTGGGCCACCCAGACTTGTCCCAATTGTGGCCAGCCTTGTTTTATATCTTTATTTCCTACTTCTTTTTTTCATTTTCATCATTTTTTTAAAAACAAAACTTGCTAATTTTATTTTAAAAATTCTAAATTCAGCTTAATTAAACTAATAACCACCTAAACATAGACAAATATGAAAATTAACAACAAAAATGCCAAAAATGAAAATTAACAATAAAATGCCAAAACAAACTACTTATTTTTGTGATTTTTATATTTCGCAGAACAAAACTTTAACCACCAATTAATTTTAACAAAAATATGTGAATTAAATCCCAATGCTTATGTAAAGTTTTTGTATTTTTATGACTTGTCATGCATGCACAAATGAAAACACACACTAATATGCGCAATTAAATCCTAAAAATAAATAATAAAAGGAGAAATCCTAAGTTTAATAATTCTGTAGGAGTAGTTTTAACGAGGAAAAAATCACGTGTTCACAATATCTATACAAAATCCACATCTTGTTATAGAGATGGGTTTGGTACGTAGTGAGTATGAGTTGTTAAAGTGGGATTATGGTCACTACGCACTGAGCACGTCCGCTATCCTATTTTCTATATTAACGTTAGATACCGAACTATACTTTGTGCACATCGCGTTCTCTCTCTTAGGCAGGGATGATTGCCAATTGTGTGATTCTTTGAAATAACAAGCTTGTCCTTCCTTATTTTCGTGCCCGTGTGTATAGATTATAACTTATGAACGGGGTATAACTGATGTTTCCCTTTATTTTATGCACCTAAACGGGATCGGACATGAACTCGAGCTTGAGATTGATCGCTGCCAACCCAACGCTACACAAAGGTAGGAAGAGCGGGTTGCAACAGCTTTTACCCGAATAGTGTTCGGGACCGAATTTCCACAGGGAGCTAGCAATGGAGTTGTATTTTCTGTCTAGCCTAGAGATTTGTTTGTACGTCTAATGTCACTTCAAAAACGGGTAGATACTATGAAGGATAGATTGACATGCTTGGGGCTTATGCTATAACCATTGCACAATTGTACCTACTCTCACACCTCTCAGTAGAGAGAGTGATTTTGCCCAATTGACTCTTCCGAGACCAATTGGGTAGGCCTATTAGATCAAGCAATTAGGGTTCAAGTAGGGTGATTACTCTCTCGAGATTTAACCCATTAATTGGGACTACCATTTCTCATGGGTCCATCCCAATTTCCTGTTGGGTCAATTTTAGGGTCATAGACTCTCTTTCTCAAGAAGAGTTAAACCCACTAAGCTTGAATCAATGTATGCAACCACCAATTCTCAGATAAAAACATAAAATCAACCAAAATAGCAAACACCCAATATCAATCTAACCCTAGATGGCAACACCCATCAATAACCCATACTATGGTTGAGCCACAACCTTAGATAATGGGTTTAGCTACACATAATTAAGGAAAGAACAGAAGAAATAGATGAAGAACTAAACATATTAATTTAATTACGAAGAAGAAACTACAATAATCTATTGTTTATGAAGATCAATAATTCCAAAAATGGCTACAATATCGTTCCCAGGTGCTCAGCTGCGTTTCCAAATACAAAGCTTGAGCTAAAAATGGTAAAATGTTCTATTTGTACTAGGCTAAAAAAACTGGAAAAATACCCTTGCGGGGTCAGTTCGGGCTGCACAAAAGCAACCGCGGCTGCACTGGCTCTTTACCTTAGAAATTTTTGACTTTCTGAACTGGAGGATGCGGACCATACAAATGAGTAGTGCGGCCGCAAAAGGGGTATGGCGCGGACCATGCTGTGACGACCGCTGACGACCGCGGGCCGCGTAGCTTGACTTGGACCTTTGAAAATCTATCTGTATCTCGTTTGCACGGACCGCACAAACAAGTGAAGCGGTCGCGAAGCCTGAACGCGGAACACATGAATCCAACCGCGACCGCATAGCCATTAGTGTTAATATGCCACGCCTCTGAACCTCCTAGTGCTGCCGCGGTTGCTTTCACGCGGTCCGCACTAGGTCCTCTTTTCTTCACTTCACCTTATCTTTGACACTTGAGCAGGTTTCACTCCTTTTTGAGTCGGTATATGACATTTCATTGCTTTGTCGATCAAACCTACAATCAAGCACAACTTGTGAGCATTTCAAGACTATTTTGCAACAATTTATACTAGAGCATTGGCAAGTAGGGGCATAAACATGTTAAAGTCCTAACTTATCAACTCCCCAAACTTAAACCTTTGCTTGCCCTCAAGAAAACAAAATAAGACCCACCCCTTAAAGGGAAATCCAAGTAATTCTAGCTATCCTAAAGCAACCTCAACAAGCATCAATTGGGACTAACAATTTTCCCTCAATACGAATGCATCATTAACACATTTTACTTTGAAAAACCATGGATCAAGTGTGAGACAAGAGAATTGAGAATTTACACATTTCATAAAAGAACTTCTCTCAATTACTTTAGTTATTGTGGAACCCAAACTCCCACATCCTCAACTCTCCCTAAGCGAACCTCATGTTTTAAGTATTGACACATAACCTGAGGTTAATGGAATTTCACTCATCTCTCTCAAAAATAAGGTCACAAGTCTGGCTCTAGGTACCATATGCTTCCCCTTATGTAAGTATCCACTAATGTAGGCTCCCTTCAACTCAAGATCAAATAGGGCTTTTGTGGAGTCATTATGAAGGCTTTTGGGTAAGGGTAGGACATGTTTTTATTCAAGTGGATTCATTCTTCCCTTAAGCACTTCTTTTGATTCATTTTGCACAACTCTCTTGACTCTTTTGAGTATTTAATTACTAATCAAGGGGTTAGAGAGACACATTGTCACTCTTTCTTGTGCAATCAAAGCATTCCTCCTTTTTCTACTTTTCCACACCTTTTTCACTTTTTCTTTAAATCCCTTTATATTCTTTTTTTTTTCACATTGGCTTTCTTTTTGCCTTTTTCTTTGCTTTCTTTTTCATTTCCTTCCTTTTTTTTTCTTCTTTTGTACCTTTTACTAGTTTGGTTCCCTTCTTGTCTCTCCCCCCAAACTTAGACATTTGCCTTTACTCACGGGAGGATTTGGGTGAGAGGGTAATCATTTAAAACGGGTGTAGGCTTGTAGCATTGGCTCTTAAAAGAACAGGGTTTAAGGCTCAAAAGGGTTAACTATGGATCATCTTATTTGTAGGCTATGAGATTTTTCAACTTAACATTTGGATCACTGAGAGCCTATAATCACTTCTCAAGTCAAATTTCACCCAGGATTTTGCCTCAACAAACTTTTATGGAAAGTTCTAGACCATTAGCCTGAGATTTGGACTCAGAATTCGATTCCTCACCACACACGCTAGGGGATTGCTAAAGACATCGAGTCAAGGGCCCACAATGACCTTAGTTACGATTCAAGTACACAATGGTCCGAAAAGACCACATGATGATTGTTTGGTCAATGCAAGAGTCTCAAAGCCACAAATTTCACCATCCTATACACAACATTATGTCTTTGACTATGGGATCAAAGGAAAATGTGCTAGGCCCAAGTGAAGCTTTGCTTGAGGTATCCTTAACTACAACTATCAAAAACAAAATAAAAATCAAAGAAACAGACTCAAACCCTTAAGAAGGTCGTCACTCCGTCTATTACTGGGAAGAGCCCCCCGGTTCGCACAATATTCCAACCTTGGAAAGAAACATAGCATTAAGAAAACCAAGGGCTTATTGGAAGCGCCAAAAGCAAAACAAGAGGCTACGAGCCTGACCACAAAGCTAATAATGAAATCTTTTTGTGAGAATAGAAAAACAAAATGAATATGTACAATAGGGGGTAAGAATATACAATGGGGGATGATATATATATAGAATTGTAACTTTATACGCAAACTAAAAGATAAATAAAAAGTACGAGAAAAGTAGCTAACTGTAAAGTTATGTACAACCCAGAATAGAAAATCAAGGAAACATAAACTAAGAATCTATATGTACAGTCATCCAGATAAAACAAAAAGTAGGGCGCACCCCCACAAATAAGAGCTGGCATTGTCCCTAACTATCAAAATAAGCAATAAAAATCACAAAAAAGGAAATAGGATCTCCCTAGGCCTGGTCCGCCTGCATGGGATCATCAGTGGTCCCCTGGTCCTGTGAATGTGCGAGAACCTCAGACTAGTTCCCGACCTCCTGCTGCTTAGCCGTTGGGACTGGGGCCTGCTCCTGGACGAGCTGGATATCCGGTGCATCATGTGGCAAACTAGAGGATGCCTCCTGTGGGGCTGCCACCTCAATGACCGCATCAGCTGTACTCGGGAGCTTTCTCTTTTTCCTTGGCTTCCTAGTGCCTGCTCCCGCTGTGGCTCTGCTACTGGTACTGCTGCTGGGTCAGGGTCCCAGAATAGCAAATCTATAGGCATCTGGTCTGCTAGTAGCTTGTCTACATCTGTCCTGAGTGCCTTCACAAACTCCTTAGAAGCCCATGATCTCCTCATCTTCATGTGCTCTTTCGCAAGCTCCTTTAGAGAGTTGCCATGTGAATCCACCACCTTAGACAAGGCATCTTGAGTCCTCATAATCTTCTCCTGGTTGTCCAGGATCTTTTTCAGTGTATCCTTAGTGGACTAAGGAATCTGAGGTAGCTGAGGTGCTAACTGGGTCTCAATGGAGGAAGACAATGTTGACAACTTGGATGTCGTAGCTGACACCCAGTTGTTCAAACTGGCCAATGTTTGGCTCAATTGATGGGTAGTGATGGGATACTTTCGGGAAGATGGGATTCCCGAGTTTGCTGAAGTACTGGGACCAGTAGTAGAGGAAGGTCCTAGAGGCAAGTCCTCAACTGTAGTGGTAGAAAGTATCGCAGAAGGCTCAGTAGAAGGCTCTACCGCAACTGGCTCCTCAAATTGGCCAGTTGGGGCAGAGGCAGGTGGCTTGTAGTTTTCGTCTTTAGGGTTGTCTAGGCCCTTTATACTGAACATGGTGAATGGAGCCACTGGCTTGACCTTGATATTAAATGGTTTCTTCTCCACTTCCAGATCCTTGAAGTACATGGTGAAGGTATTGGGAAAAGGGTAGTTCCAATCATGCTCTTTCCCCATAGCAGTAATCACATGGGACATCACATTTCCCATATTGATACGGTACCCGACCATAATAGAAGCAACAAGGACAGCTAGCTAAGTGGGATAGTCTGATCGTGGGTAGATGGGTCAAGCCGAATGCATACAAAAGAAAACCACCCCCGAGCCTCAAAGTTGAAAGTGTTCAGAAAGATTTTGATTCCTGCTTGCACCCACTCTAGAACAGTACCTGGGATTGCCAGGTATGAGGCTAACCACGGACACACTTCTTCACCTATTGCCAATTTTTCTTTTTAAAGGGTATCATCCTCGTCATCGAACCCTAGGTAATCATTGAGTGCCTGCCCAGTAAATATCACCTTTTTGTTCAGTGCTTTGGTACCTTGGTGCCCTTCAAGATGTGGGCCACATTGCTATAGAATTCTTTTACCATGTGCTCATTGCCTTTACACAATAACCCTAAAAATGATCCCAACCTATGCGAGTGTGAAATTGTCTATGCACATTGGGAAGTAGAGGTAGAAGATCTCGCTCGATGAAACTCCTTTCTAGAATCAATTTTCATTTAGGCCACCATACCTTAAACTGGTGGAATGCTAACTGGATGAAGAACCTATCCTCCCAAGCCGTAGGATCTCTGGTCCAGTCAACACCCTCAACCTGAGGTACACCATTCTCAGGCACCTCATCATCATTGTCCTCACCACCTCCATCACCTCTGCTTGTAGTCTCCCAGATAATGAATCTATAGGGGAGGTGGAGTATTCTTCACTACGAGCTGCAGAATCTTCAGATGAATTCGACACTATATTCATTGACCTCTTTGAAGCGGGAAATACTGGAGGGGTATCAGGCAATTGGAAACTGGAGACGAAATAAGTTGGGATAGAATTGGAGGAGATGTCCTGGGATGGCATGTACTCACTCCCCGAGGAATGAGACGCAGATCTATCTGCAGCTTTTATCATCTTCCGGGTCTTTTTGATGTTTTCCCGGACTTGGGGAGTGAGTTTCACCACTCTCTTACCTTTATCCCTTGGGAGGAACCACCTCTCCCGAGTTGTTGTAATCCTTTGATGCATCTTTGTTTTACCATTATCTGCAGACAAATGCATCTAACATTGTCAGTTGAAGCACATTGCAGTGAATCATGTGAATGAATTAGAGTTGCAGACAACAGAAGAAATTTGTTGCAGACATTGCTGTAGAACCAGGCACCGCAGACTGTACAATCAGGAGTGCGGCTGCGTTAGAGGTACCGCGGACCGTAGGCTGCATTGAACAGGCTCCAGAAAAAGCTTTCTCTGAATCTCCCATCGCGGTCCGCACAAAAGAGGGTCGTGGCCGCGGTGAGCTAGCGCGGACCGCACTAAATGGAATGCGGTCGCTCTTGGAGCAATGTAGGTTTTAGTCAAGCTGGGACCGTAGTCCGTGCAAAAGGGTAATGCAAACCATGTCAGGGCCACACGGACTGCGCTAAGTCGACCGCGGGCTGCGCTGACCCAGAGTTGGGGAACTAGGTTAGGGTGTCGTGTTTTCTTCCATTTTTCTCTAAGTTCTTACACCTACTTGTCCCTGCTTAGTTGCCCACTCCCCAATTATTTACAGCACACAAAAACTAACAAATAAACTAACCTAACGAATAGCTCAGAGAAAAATAGGACGAAAGAGAAGATACAAACTACTGGCAAGCAAAAAAAATGAAAACATAAAATTAAGTAATCACAAATGCATGAAAGGTTACCAGGTTTGTGAAGATTAATTGCAACTAATCTTAGTAATTCCATACTCACTTACCAGCACGACCGCACAAAAGCGACCGCAAATGGCGCTGGATTTGTTCATATGAACCTTCAGTAGGCAGCCTCTGCGGGACTCACAACACAGACTGCGACCACGACCGCGAAAGGCCACCGCAGACCGCACTATATGGAATGTTGCCGCGGTGGAGGACTTCAGAGAGTACCATGTTCAGTTCATGGTAGTGCGAACCTCACAAGGTGCACCGCGATCGCAACGGCAAACTTCAGGGACTGTGTAATTTTTCCGCTTTGTTGTGCACTGCATCAAGACAACTCCTGAAACATCTCACAAACAATTAGCTTAAAAATCCTAAGCTACAAAGAAAATCATAGAGAAAGAAAGAAAAAAACACGGGTTGCCTCCCAAGAAGCGCCTGATTTAACGTCGTGGCACAACGCATGTTACCATCACATCACTTCAAATGAATGAGTGCCACCACGTGGCTATCATCAAACTTCCCCAAATAATGCTTGACACGATGCCCATTGACTCGGAAAACTTCACCATTTTTGTTCTTGAGATCAAGAACACCAAATGAGGTCACACATACAACCTCGAATGGTCCACTCCACTTTGACTTGAGATTTCCCGAAAATAACCTCAACTTGGATTTGAAAATAAGAACTATATGACCAACCTTGAATTCCTCCCCCCAAGCATATTTGTTGTGAAGATACTTCATCTTGTCCTTATACAAGGACGATCTGGAGTAGGCATGAAATCTAAACTCATCAAGCTCATTAATTGCTCAACACGGAGATTAGCTGCAACATCCCATTACAAGTTCAATGTTCTCAAGGCCCACATAGCTTTGTGCTCCAACTCTACCGGTAAGTGACATGCTTTCCCAAATACCAACCGGTACGGAAACATACCAATTGGTGTCTTATACGCGGTCCGGTAGGGCCATAGAGCATCATCTAAGTTTTTGGACCAATCAGTCTGATTTTCTTTGACGATTTTGGATAAGATACTCATTATTTCTCAGTTAGAGACTTTCACTTGGCTGCTAGCTTAAGGATGATAGGGGTTAGTCACTTTGTGATTTACTCCAGACTTGGCAAGCAATGAATCAAAAGCCTTGTTGCAAAAGCGGGACCCCCATCACTAATGATAGCACGAGGAATGCCAAACCTTGTGAAAATACTCTTTTTCAAAAATGCCACAACACTCCGGGCTTCATTGTTGGGTAAAGCCACGGCTTCAGCCCACTTTGAGACATAGTCCACCACCATGAGAATGTAAGTGTTCCCACAAGAGCTCACAAAAGGACCCATGAAATTGACACCCCAAACATAAAAAATATCTACCTCAAGAATAGTATTGAGAGGCATCTCATCCCTTTTTGAGATTCCGCCGGCACTTTGGCATGCATCACATCTTTTTACCAAATCACTAGCATCTTCAAACAACGTCGGCCAATAGAAACCACAACTCAAGACCTTTGAAGCCGTCCTCACCCCTCCATGATAGCCAATATAGGGGGAGAAGTGACAAGCCTCCAAAATCTCAATTGGTCACATTTCAGGACACATGTTCTAATCAAACCATCCGTGCAAATTTTAAGTAAGTATGGATCGTCCCAATAAAAATGCAAACTATCCCACTTGAGTTTCTTGCTTTGGTTGGAAGAGAGCTCACACGAGGCAATTTAGGTCACAATGAAGTTGGCGATGTCCGCGAACCATGGCATGTCACACATTGACACGGAAAGAAGTTGCTCCTCGGGGAATGTATCATTTATTTTATGGTTGTCACATGGTCTCCCTTCTTCCTCCAACCGAGACAAATGATCTGCAACATGATTCCCGCTTCCCTTCCGATCCACTATTTCTAAGTCAAATTCTTGGAGAAGTAAAATACCCATCTCATCAATATTGCCTTGGAATCCTTCTTGGTCATCAAATACCTCAGGGCGGTATGGTCTGTGTGCATAATCACCTTGGCCCCCAAAAGATATGGCCTAAATTTTTCCATGGAAGATACAATTGCCAACAATTCCTTCTCCGTCACTGTGTAATTACGTTGAGCTTTATTCATAGTCTTGCTTGCGTAGTACACTGGATGAAACATTTTGCTAATTCGTTGACCTAACACAGGCCCCACCGCAACGTCACCTGCATCGCACATTAGTTCAAAGGGCAAACTCCAATTCGCTGCGGTGATGATAGGATTCGCGCTCAACTTGTTCTTTAAAAGTTCAAAGGCCTCCATGCATTTTTCGTCAAAAACAAACTTGGCATCTTTCTCTAGAAACTTGCAAAGTGGATTCACGACTTTCGAGAAATCTTTAATGAATCCCCGGTAGAACCTAGCATGCCTAAGAAAACTCCTCACCCCTTTTAAGAAGTAGGGGGAGGAAGCCTCAAAATCACCTCGATTTTTTCCTTGTCTACCTCAATCCCATGCTTAGAAATCTTGTGACCCAATACTATACCTTCTTCCACCATAAAATGACATTTTTCCCAATTGAGAACAAGATTAGTTTCTTCATATTGAGCCAAGATTCTATCCAAGTTTACCAAGCACTCTTCAAAGGAGTCACCAACAATACTAAAGTCTTCCATAAAGACCTCCAATATGTCTTCCACCATGTTGGTGAAAATGGCCATCATGCAACGTTGGAAGTTCGCCGGAGCATTGCATAGCCCAAATGGCATCCGGGAGAAGGCAAATGTACCATATGGGCATGTGAAAGTGGTCTTCTATTGCTCCTCCGAGGCAATTAGTATTTTATAATAGCCCGAATACCCATCCAAAAAATAATAGAAAGCTCATCCCGCAAGGCGATCAAGCATTTGATCCAGGAACGGCAACGGGAAATGATCCTTCCGAGTCATCTTGTTGAGTTTCCGGTAGTCCATACAAACTCTCCACCCGGTGATGGTTCGAGTGGGTAAGCTCATTTTTTGAATTTGTCACCACCGGCATTCCTCCTTTCTTTGGTACACATTGGACTAGAGAGGACCATGAGCTATCGAAAGTTGGATAAACCGCACAACTGTCCAGCCACTTGATAACCTTTTTCTTTACCACTTCTTGCAATTCCTCATTTAGTCTTCTTTGATGTTCAAGTGAAGGCCTTGAATCCTCCTCCAAGATGATTATATGCATGCAAAAGGCGAGGCTTATACACTGAATGTCCACCAGAGTTCATCATATAGCCCCTTTTCACCTTTGAAGCACCTCCAAAGTTTTCTCGACCTGCAAGTTAGTAAGGCAAGAACAAATAATAACTGGAAGAGTTGAATTAGAGCCTAAAATTTATACCTGAGGTGTGGAGGAAGTGGCTTCAACTCCAGCACCGGTGCCTCCTAAATTGATGGCTTTGTTGGTGGAGTTTGGCAATTATCAAGATCCAAAGATAACTTCCTAGGCTCATATGAATATGAACCCATACTATGTAATGCATTCACGACTCCACTCTACTAGCATCATCATCAACATCCATGTTAAGAAGCGTGGATTCAAGAGGATCTTCAACATATATTATGGAACTTGTGTCATCCAATATCACAGCTGTGACATTGTCCACAAATGAACACACCTCCGTGCTATTGGGTTGTCTCATTGATTTGCAAACATCGAATACCACTTTCTCATCTCCCACTCGCAATGTCAACCCACCCGCTTCAACATCAACTAAGGATTTCCTTGTAGCTAGGAAAGGTCTCCCAAGAATAATCTTCACTTCAAAGTCCACCTCACAATCCAATATGACAAATTCGGCCGACAATATGAATTTATCAACACTGACAAGAACATCATCAATTATTCCCAAGGGTCGCTTCATTGATTGGTCTGACATTTGAAGTCTCGAGGTTGGCCTAGGTTTCTCGATTACCAAAGTCTTGAAGACCGAATAAGTCATCAATGTGCTAGTCCCCTAATCACAAAGGGCCTTGGAAAAATCCGCACTACCGATAGTGCAAGGGATAGTAAACGCTCCGGGGTCCTCAAGTTTCGGGGCCATAGAATGAACGATAGCACTCACTTGATTAGTCATCTTTATTGTTTTGCACTCCGTTGACCTTTTCTTTTTCATCAAATCTTTCATAAATTTTTCCTACCCTAGTATTTGCTTAAGCGCCTTAGCCAAAAGGACATTAATTTTGAGGCTCTTCATTATTTGAATGAACTTTTTGAATTGATTGTCACTCATTTGCTTTGATAGCCATTGAGGATAAGATGGAGGTGGTCTAGGCAAATGTGCCTTGGCTTTGGGCACTACCGGCTCGGGTATATCAATCACGTGTTCCCTGGATGGATTCACGGCATCTTGTGTTTCCACCTCGGCCTCATCATCAATATCAATCCGCACATCATTTTTCACATTTCATTCAACTACATCTTCAACAATCAACGTACCCACATCTTCTTGGGTCCCAATGTTATCATCTACAACTTAATTTTCTATCGAGGCATGCACATCACCGCCTCTCTCACTTCTAGTTGTAACCGCCATTGCTTGGTTGTTGTTCCCACCCTTCGGGTTCACTACCGTATCACTTGGTAGGGAACCCTTGGGGAGGGTATTCAAAGCTTGAGAAGTTTGACCCAATTTCACTTCCAAATTCTGGATAGATGTATTATACAAAGTCAATTGTGCATCAAAATCTTGGCTCCTTTTCATTATTTGCTCGAACATACTTTCAATTCTCCCCATATAACTCCCGGAAGAACTCGGACCTTGAGAAGGAAACGGGGGGTGGATTGTACGGTTGTTGGTACATAGGGGGCCTTTGAAAACCTTTCCCCCGGTTGCCTTGGTTTCCGCTATTATTCCACCCTCCTGGATTGTTGTTGCTCCAATTATTGTTGTTCCCGTTCCAAGTGCCTTGATTGTTACCTTGATTACCCCAATTACCACCTTGGTTGTTGTTGTTCCAATTGCTACCACCTTGTTGATTTCCCCAATTTTTGCTTTGATTGCGGTTGTTCCAATTGCCACCACCTTGTTGTTGGTTTTTACTATTCCAATTTCTACCGCCTTGTTGATTGCCCCAATTTCCTTGGGGAAGCCATTGTTGATTCCCTTGATTTCATCTATTTCCTTGGTAGTTATTGACATATTGACATTCCTCGCTTTGATCATCATAACACTCATTCGAGTAACCACAACCATCATTATTGTTGTCAAATTGCTCACAATTACCTTGAGGTTGTTGTTTCCCTATTTGCCTCCTTTTCAATATCGAGACACCTTCCATTGCATTGACTTGGCACCAGTTTTGGACTTGCTTCAATTGTTCTTTTGCCAATTGATTCATAGTTGTTGTAAGCTTGGCAATAGCTTGGCCATGATCGTGCAATTCCTTGTGCAAATAGATGACTGTGGGGTCACCTTGGGGCACATTTTCTCGGCTTTGCCATGCCGAAGAGGTATAGGCCATTTCATCAAGTACATCACATGCCTCTTGGTATGAAGCTCTCATAAAGTTGTCTCCGGCTAATTGGTTCACAATGCATTTATTCGTGGTGTTGATACCCCGATAAAAGGTTTGTTGGATATCTCTCCCAGATTTCATGCATAGGTTCCGTTGGCTCTTGCTTGAAGGCTAAAACATGCCAATGAATTTGTCCGCCAACTCATACCAAGTTGTGTTTGAATGGGGGAGCCTTTCTAACCAATCCAATGCTTTACCCCAAAGAGAGAATGGGAAAAGCCTCAATCTCGATGCATCCTCGGACATGTTTGTCTTCTTGCTACCCCAACATGTATCTACGTACCCTTTCAAGTGCTTGTAGGCATTTTGATCGGAGGCGCCCGTGAAGTACCCTCTTTTCTCGAGCAAGGTCAACATGACATTTTTGATTTGAAAGTTCCCCGCTCGGATTCAGGAAGGAACAATAGCACTCGCATACTCTTGATTTGGTAGAACTCTTGGGGACACTCTTGGCGGTGGCGGAGGAGGGTCTGGGATAGAACTGTTGTCATTTGCATTGGCCTGATGGCCTCTCTGTGGAGCTTGAGGTATATTAGAAACCTCTTCTTCATCAAGATCATCCACCCCCTCCCCCGCCATGACATTGCCAAGAGGGTCATTGTCATTAAGAGGCATATGTACTGAGTGATTGACACAAATGAAATCAGTAAACAAAAAGGAAAGAGAAGCAAAACACAAAACTAACCAAATAGATAGTCAACACCGTAAGCTCCACGGAAACGACGCCAAAAAGTGATCGATTCCAACCCAACGCTACACAATGGTAGGAAGAGCGGGTCGCAATAACTTTTACCCGAATAGTGGTCGGGATCGAATTTCCACAGGGAGCTAGCAGTGGAGTTGTATTTTCTATCTAGCCTAGAGATGTGTTTGTACTTCTAATGTCACTTCAAACATTTTTGGGTTTTTGATTTTTTTAACTACTATTATAAAACTAAGGATTAAAACTAAATTACTCTAAGAGAATATTGCTAACTTGTATCTAATAGGGAGAAAGGCACTAATGCCGTGGCATTTCCTAGGTGGTTATTTAACGGGTAGAAACTACTAAGGAAAGATTGACATGCTTGGGGCTTATGCTATAACCGTTGCACGATTGTACCCACTCTGACACCTCTCGGCAGAGAGAGTGATTTTTCCCAATTGACTCTCTCGAGACCAATTGGGTAGGCCTATTAGACCAAGAAATTAGGGTTCAAGTAGGGTGATTACTCTATCGATATTTAACCCGTTAATTAGGCCTACCATTTCTCATGGGTCCATCCCCATTCCTTGTTGGATCAATTTTTGGATCATAGACTCTCTTTCTCAAGAATAGTTAAACCCACTAAGCTTGAATCAATGTTTGCAACCACCAATTCTCAGATAAAAACATAAAATCAACCCAAATAGCAAATAACCAGTATCAATCTAACCCTAGATGGCAACATCCATCAATTACCCATACTAGGATTGAGCCACAACCCTAGCTAATGGGTTTAGCTACACATAACTAAGGAAAGAATAGAAGAAATAGATCAAGAACTAAACATATTAATTAATTACTAAGAAGAAACTACAATAATCTATTGTTAATGAAGACCAAAATGCCGAAAATGGCTACAATAGCAGTCCCAGGTGCTTAGCTGTGTTTTAGAATACAAAACTTGACCAAAAAATGGTAAAATATTCTATTTATACTAGGTTGGAAAAACTGGAAAAAAATACCCATGCAGGGTCAGTGCGGGCCGCCCATAATAACCCACGGCCGCACTGGCTCTTTGCCTTAGAAATTTTTGACTTTCTAAATTGCAGGACATGGACTGCAGAAATGAGTAGTGCGGCCGCGAAAGGGATATGGCACGGACCGCACTGTGACAACCGCGGGCCGTGTGGATTGACTTGTCCCTTTGACAATCTCTATATATCTCGTTCACGCGGACCGCACAAATGAGTGAAGCGGCCGCAAAGCCTGAATGCGGACCAAGTGAATCCAACCGCGAGCGCATAGCTATTAGTCTTCATATGCCATGCCTCTGAATTTCCTAGTGCGGCCGCAGTTGCTTTCACGCAGTCCGCACTAGGTCCTCTTTTCTTCACTTCACCTCGACCGCGGAGGTCTCTAATGCGGTCCACACAAATATGACCGAGGACCGCACAGCTTGAGTCATGGTAATTTTCACCTCTCCAAAACTCTCTTTGGCAGACCGCACAAAATGGTAGTGCGGTCGCGGAACCTTCATTACAGACCGCACAATATCGAATGCGGTCGAACTGCCTTGAAGCCCAATTTTTTCAAATCTCTGAATCACATAGTGTGCAGCCGTGCTAGGCCTGTTTGCCCTCAGTTTGCCTTGTCTTTGATACTTGAGCAGGTCTCACTCCTTTTGAGTCGATATTTGACATCTCGTCACTTTGTCGATCAAACCTGCAATCAAGCACAACTTGTGAGCATTTTGGGACTATTTTGTAGCAATTTATATTTACAGCATAGGCAAGTAGGGGCATAAGCACGTTAAAGTCCTAACTTATCACAGATCCCAATGGGCAAAGTAAGTTGTCAGCCTATAAGAAGCCTAGATGCGACTAACAGTGAAGCTAAACACGAGGGTATCAAACCTGTAGCCGTCATTCGAGTACGGGACAAAACGATTCATTCTACAGCATCCCCCATCGCCAACCAAGCAGGTCAAGGTAATAGCCAATTTTGTTTGGGTTTAACTTGTTATTTTTCTTTTTTTTTTTGGATTTGGATAGGAACATGAGCACTCTCCCAGGTGCACAAACAAAGAACAAATTCCACCAAAACAACAAACTAGGAAAATGTTCCGCACCATATCATCTTGCAGGCGACGATCGAGCAAAATCCCTACACCGTACGATACTGAAAATAATAGAACAAGTCAGCACTATTAAGAAACAACCTCCACAACCTGGAACTCGGCAGTGAGCCTATGGAACATACAGTCTCTCCGACACAAGCAGAACATGAACACGAAGAATTTACACGTATGCTCACCATGGAAATCCTATGCCAATTCAGCCGAATAGTATTACGAATCATGTCCGAACTTCGTTCGACTTAATCAAGTCCTAGGGTGCACAAAAGCTTAGGCAATAAGTTCATCGCCCGTCCCATAAATGGTCCCTCCAAGCCGAATAATGAAGGGACTAGATAGGCTGGGACTTCGATACATACATAAACTATGCAACAACGTATGATGTTCTCCAATGAAAGAAAGATTAGATAAACTGGGAATCACCCCGATGCATGAATAAATGATGCAGCAACGAGGAATATTCTCTAATAAAAACAAGGCAACATGCAACCTTCTTACAACTCCATCGAGCCTGGCCATCGCCAAGTAAAAGTAAATTTTGACCTTGTTCGAATTAACAAATCCATGTTTGACCTCGCTCAAAGTCATCATGGGTCACAATTTTACCTTGCTCAAATTCATACCCATGCGGCCCCCGGCTATCGCCAATCGAAAGTAAAATTTGAGCTCGTTCGAATTAATAAATCAGTGTTCGACCTTGCTCGAACTCATTACGGGTCACAATTCGATCTTGCTCAAATTCAAACCCATGTGGCCCCCAACCATCGCCAAGAAAAAGTGAAATTTAACCTCGTTCGAATTGACAAATCAACATTCGACCTCGCTCAAACTCATCACAGGTCACAATTCGACCTAGTTCGAATTCACACCCATACGGCCCCCATCTATCATCAAGCGAAAGTAATATTTGATCACGTTTGAATTAATAAATCAACATTTGACCTTGCTTGAAATCCTCATGGGTCAAAATTATACATCGTTCAAATTCATACCCATGCGGCCCCGGCCATCGCTAAGCGAAAGTAAAATTCGACCTCGCTCGAATTAATAAATCAATGTTCGACCTCGCTCAAACCCTTCACGGGTCATAATTCGATCTCGTTCGAATTCACACCCATGCCCCCCCCCCCCCCCCCGCCATGGCCAAGTGAAAGTAAAAATTTACCTCGCTCAAATTAACAAATCAATGTTCGGCCTCACTCGAACTTATCATGGGTCACAATTCGATCTCGTTTGAATTCACACCCATGCCCCCCCCCCCCCCCCGCCATGGCCAAGTGAAAGTAAAAATTTACCTCGCTCAAATTAACAAATCAATGTTCGACCTCACTCGAACTTATCATGGGTCACAATTCAATCTCGTTTGAATTCACACCCATGTAGTCCTGCACCATCACCCAGCGAAAATAAAATTCGACCTTGTTCGAATTAGTAAGACAAATTTGCCCTCGCTCGAATTTACATGTCAAAAATGACTGCGCACAGGTTGGCGAGATGAAATTTGCACTCGACTGAATTAACCAGTCAAAAGTGACCTCGATCAAACTGGAAAGACAAAACTCGATCTCACTCGAATTAGCAAGTCAAAAATGGCTTTGCTCAAAACTAGTATGACGAAATCCGACCTCGATCGAATTAAAAAAATACAAATTGACTTCACTCAAATTTGCAAGACAAAATTCGACCCCGCTTGTGTTAACAAAGTCAAGTTCAAATTAGCAGGCCGAATTCGATCCCACTCAGACTAACTACCAGAAGTCAGGGACTCATTGCGAGAAAAGCTAAGAAATTTGAAAAGAATAAGAGAAGGGAATGCCAAAAACATACGAATGAAGACAAGACGACTATTTCATTCAAAGAAAAGATAACTAAATGGGCCAAAAAAGGGCTTAGACCAGACTATGCGGACAATGTCTTCCAGCACTGCTGCACTTGCCAAAGCCACCACTCGGTCTTCCTCGACGCTCTCCATCTCGACCACCTTCCTCTCTAGTTCACCCAACTTTTCCGTCTACTTTGCACTTAGACTAGCAACTCTAGCATCGTTCTGCTCAAGCTCGGCCCACAAAGATAACACCTTCTCCTGAAGATTCTCACATTCCACTGCAACCTCTTTATCCACCCTAAGCTCCTCATTTTTTGCACTAAGCATCCCCTTGAGCTCACTGCATATGTGGATAGACCACATTAGATCCTCGTCCCTTTTTTTCCAACTGCTCCATAAGGGATGTGAGTATTACCGCCCGCGCTAAGTTACGCATGCATTTCATGGTACCCGTTGCGATATGATGATACTTCACAACCATTTTCAGAGAGACTTTGTTCAGCGTCTCAGTCATACGACCACTCTCGACCTTTATTATGTAAGTCTAAAAAAAGGGGAGGGGGAGAATTAGTCAAAGTAATGGCACAAAACAAAGAAAATAGCAAAAGAGAACTCACCCTCAAGGCCATCCCAGCCACACCGCGTGATAAACCAGAATCACTGATCTCCCCAAGAGATCCGCTTTCGGCTGCGGAGCACAGAAGGTCAAATTGGGGCACCAAATCCACCGTGTCCTCTAACTGGTTAAAGTCTGACAGGATTTCAAGCAAACGGGAAGGGCCTTTCGCCCTCACATAGACCTTGGTAAGACTTTTCTCGAACATCCTCATGTCCTCAGGATCTATATCAAAATCAGAATCATACTCATATACTCTACGCCCTTCAACCTCTTATTAGCCGAAGGTGGGGTACGGGCCTGCCGAGACGTCGATGGGCCACTCGAAACGATCACGATAGCCTCGAAATTCTAAATCCATGCTGCAACAGCCTCTTCCACGCCTGTAGCGGGCATCGCCTGCACACCTGGGCTAGCGTCACCGCCAACTTTAGACATTCCCAAAATGGGATCTCCCCTCAAGGGCTTTTTAGCCCAAAACACCCCCTTGTACAGTATCCTCCACCTCTTTGACAGGGCCTGTTCACCACTGCTGGGAGAAGGTTCGTCCGTAGAATGGACTCTAGGAACCAGAATATCCAACCAAGGAGTAACCTTCGAACGAACAGGTTCGATCGCGGATGCGGCATGCTGAGAAACCAAACTTTTGATGCCCTCATCCATAGTTACCCTTGGTACGGGCCGGGCAGAGGAAACCGGTTGACGAAAAGCAAGGACAGGAGCCCTTTCCCTTCTCATTCCTCCCTTGCTTGCCAGTGAGAGATTCGACCAAACAAGGATATACAATAAAGAAAAAGACGGAGCAAAGAACCAATCAGTCAAGGCCTAAATAAGACGACTTAACATCGGAAGGTTTGCGCCCAAACCTCTCGTGGAAAGGCATCAGCTCACCCATTCATGAATATTGGCAACTTGCGAAGGAGGTACCCTCTTAGCTGCGGAAACAGAAAACACTCGACGGTCACTAACGGGAGACGACCAACAAACACATTTTAAAAAATATAATATAATAAAAGGAAAGGGAGACCTACGGGAAAAATTCCATGCCTGAGAAAACCTCGTAGGGTTCGATACCATGTGCTCTGTTCAGATGTAGAATAAATTCTCCCAACAGCGGCGATTTGCCTTGTCATCCATCTTCACCACTAAATCCTTGGTTCCTCGATGACGCATGTGAATCATCGTGCCCCTATGAAAAAGGGGGGCGAAGAGGTGAAGCATGTGTAAAATGCACAGTAGCCGGACACACCTTGTAAAAGAGGCAGAATTCCACCGCCAAGGAGGGAAAGGTAAGCGCATATCCAATGATGAATGGGTATGCGTAAAATGCACAGTAGCCCAGGCAGTGTATATGTACTATGTCATGACCCCCCGGAACTAGTTCAATGTGATCATGGATTCCCTATTTGGCTTTGAATGCCATGAGTGCTGCAACATCCATAATAGAAAGAACATGTTCCACCTCATACCCAACATGGCTATTGAAGTTAGTCTTTGCATTTCTTGGGAGGGGAACCACCTTATCTACCGTCGAAAAACTCTCATCCTCCGCCAGATCCACTCCCTCTTTGAGTAGGGGTATATCATTTTCCAACACCGGATCACCAACAACTCTATTGGGGTTGGAGGATGCACTAGCCATCTCTTCTTTGATTACGAAATCAGGAATGATAAGGAAAAGAGATAGCGGCCACATGAATTATTAACAGAAAAGGAAGTGTGAGAAATTGAAGGAGAAGAAGAAAAGCTACAAAAGTCTCTCTTGAGCGATTGGGAAGTATAACATTCAAATCTAAGATTTTCCCCTATTTATAGGGACATAAATACCCTGAGTGGGAAAACCAAATGCCAACATGTGTCGTAATGACACATGAAGAGTTTTAATGACATTCTGAACTGATGTAATGGTCTGATGCATCTCTCAAAACGTCATATTGTTACCTCGCCACGAGGTACTCGCCTCTCGCAAAAAGTGCTCAGATTTCTCACAACGTTTGAATTGACAGAGTCCGCCCATTGAGCAAGGAAAAAGACGACCCTAATAGGTGGAGGACTAACCGTATGGGTCCAAATATGATCATATGAGAATCCGCGTGAAGAGGAACGGAAAAATGTCACTTATGCCGAAGTCCTATCCATACAACGGTATAACAACACACACCTCGGCCACGACCGAGGTCGTGTATTCAGAATGCTTGAACGACGAATAAGATGTTATGACATTTCAGAGGGTCAACCAGTAATACTGTAAAATGGCTGAGGTACTATGACTAATGACCACTGGGTAAATGAGGATACGTAGTATATAAACTAAGTGAAAAGCGAAGAAATGGGGCTAAAACAAACTCACACAGAGACATATTTTCAGAGAAGAAGGATCTTCATCATTTTCTCCTTGCTAGAGAGAAAGAAGCAAGGAAGCTCAAATCCTCAATGTACAACGTTAGTCTCATCATATCAAATATATAAGGGTCAACCTTGTTAATGATCGGTGACTATTTTTATCTATGCATTCTTCATTACTATTCAATATTATACAAATTACCATCCTTTTTTTATATTAGGGGATTTAATTATGGCTATGGTTAAATTTTATGTTCAATTATGCTTGCCTGTTCTTGTTCTCTATCTTAGATCTAGGATAAATAATCTTTGGCTAGAATTTACCTCAAATTTTCTATTTAATTAGTTTATAGAAAGATTTAACACTTTTTAGTCAAACAAGTTAGAGCTAGCATTCTATGCGATAAGTAAAAGAAATTCCCTTCACCTAGGTGTAGAAGGATTCGACAACAGTGGGCAAAGCGAAGGATCTAATTAAGGAATTTTTGAAATATTAAACTAAGAATCCTAACGGCTAACAGCATGCTACTAAACAATTATTTGACAATAACAAATTTTCACTTCATTTCATCTTCTTTTGTTTTCCTATTTTAGTCCATGAAATCAACTCAATATAAATTACTTCAAATATCTGCAATTCTTCATTTCCTATATATCAATTCGACTAAAAGGAATTTACATCGGAAGAATTATTTTTAGAACTCTCGTTTATATTTTGACAAAATAGCCCCGTGTCAGAATTTGAACTATTCTGCCAAATTTTGAAGCACGAAGTCAGCGTGCTTCAACATTCTAACAATATGCTTTAAAATTTTGACAGTAGAGCTTTTTTCCACAATTTCTTACTGAAATCAAAGTATAAACTGTACTACAACAACAACAACTACCCAGTATACTCCCACCAGGTGTGGTCTGGGGAGGGTAATATGTAGACGAGCCTTACCCCTACCCGAAAGGGCAGAGAGGCTGTTTCCAATCGACCCTCGGCGCATAGGATAAAAGGAAAAACAGCAGTAAAACGAAAACAAAGATAAAAACAAAAACAATAGAGCATTAGTAACTCCCGCAAAAATAGCGTAAATAATTATCTAAACATAAGAAACATAAATACAATCGCATGTAATAATATCATACAGTAACTACCATAACTAACAACCATAGGGGAAACATAAGCTAAAACACAAATCATCTATGGGTAACCCTGCTGACCCACACCCAACCCCGAATGAGGCGTACGAAGAACTCTAGGAGCCCCTAAATACAGGCATACAACAACAACTACCCAGTATACTCCCACCAGGTGGGGTCTGGGGAAGGTAATATGTAGACAGCCTTACCCCTACCCAAAAGGGCAGAGAGGCTGCTTCCAAGCGACCCTCGGCGCATAGGACAGAATGAAAAGCTGCATTGGAAAACAAAGATAAAGTTAGGAACCAAGACAAGACAAAACACAATAACAAAACAAAGCATAAGTAATCCTGCAGAAATAACGTAAATGATTGTGTAAACATAAGAAATATAAATACCGTCGCATGCGACAATAACAAGCGACAACTATCATATTACCAACCAAGAGGGGACCTACGCTAAAACACTGGTCATCTACGGGTAACCCTACTATCCCACACCCAACCCCGGGTGGGGCGAACGAAGGACTCTAAGAGCCCCTAGCCTGCAACCCTGATTCTAGACCTCCAGACTCCCCTATCAAGGGTCAAGTCCTCGGTAACCTGCATACTAGTCATGTCCTGCCTAATCACCTCTCCCCAATGCTTCCTAGGCCTCCCTCTACCCCGCCGACCACCAACAATCTCCAGTCGCTCGCAGCTCCTCACCGGGGCATCGGGACCCCTCCTCCGTACATGCCCGAACCACCTCAGCCTCGCTTCCCGCATCTTCTCGTCCACCGGGGCCACCTCTACCTTCTGTCGAATAACTTCATTCTTAATCTTATCTAGCCTGGTGTGCCCACACATCCACCTAAGCATCCTCATCTCAGCAACCTTCATTCTCTGAACATGGGAGTTCTTCACGGGCCAGCACTCTGCCCCATACAACATCGCAGGTCTAACCACGGCTCTGTAGAATTTCCCCTTGAGTTTGTGTGGGATTTTCTTGTCACACAGGACCCCAGAAGCCAGCCTCCACTTCGACCACCCTGCTCCTATCCGATGGGTGACGTCCCCGTCAATCTCTCCGTTCCCCTGAATCACAGACCCAAGATATCGGACACTGTCCCCTAAATACAGGCATGTTGTACTAAAAATGATCATTGAAAGTTCTTGCACTATGCTCAATCCACGTACACCATGAAAACCAAGAACAACAGAGACTGATCCATCTTTTGTATGCCAAAGTTCATGGGGCCATTTACTTGGGTTTTTCACTTCTATGAGTTTTGATTAATCACTGGTGTATATGCACATGCTACACTAGCCTATCCGACTTCAAACTACAAGTATGGAAGCATTCTCGTTCAGAACTATATAAGCAGACGGTACAATTTCAACATTACAAGCTCGCCTAATGAGGCAAATCATCAATAACAAAATTGTGAACAAGTTAAAAAACACAACTAATCTCTACCATAAAATGAGTAAAATCGTTTCTTACTCAAAAGACGATGGCAGCCGAGTTAATCCACTAAAAGGACACCAGTGAACTCCAAAGGACACCACTCAAAGTATAAACTGTATGAGCCAAAATTTTATCTTTAATATGATTAAAGCATATCAACATATAGAGGGTCTTCATGGGCTTTCATGTGTTACCAGTATGACTTCGACAAAGGCCCGCCCAAGGTTGAAGTGGTCCCTTAAGAGATGAAGGGCGGGTCGATGAGTTATTGAAGACCAAGGTCGAAGAGTCATCGAAGATCAAGGTTGAGGTCGAGCGTTCATCGTAGACAGAGTAATAACTGCTAGTTTAGGATAATGCACTAGAAATAACATTATAGTGAATATTCTCGGAACTTGTATTATTAGGGTTTTAGGTATATGTTTGTCGACCCAACTCTCCCTCCGAAAATATATCGTGACGACACCTAATCTCTATGACCAGGTAGGCCTAACAAATTATGAAATAACAGAAAAGAAAGCAAAATTTAACATCTAACTGCAACAGGTAATTAAATAGTTGATAAAAATACCGCTCGACATGTATAATAACCAACACTCGAGTAATACATAGTATTCCCAAAGGAACATCATCAGTCACAAGCTACAGTTAAAAAACTAGTATCTTTATACAACAGAGTCTAATAAAAAGGTATGGAAAGGTAAATAGTGAAGGAGGGAATAGAGTGGGACTCCGAGGCCTGCGCACGCAGAAGATATACTTGAAGTCTCCAAAATCTCACTGCTCATTGATGACGTGGATAATAAAAAGTACCTAGATCTCCATACAAAATATGTGCAGAAGAGTAGCATGAGTACACCACAGCGGTACCTAGTAAGTGCTAAGCCTAACCTCGGTCGAGCAGTGACGAAGTCAGGTCAGGGCCCTACTGGTATATATGATAAATAAGGCAAAACAATATTATAGTGTAATAAGAGACAGGACTTTAACAAAGAGGAAACAACATCCAAATAAAAATATAACACATATGGATAAAACAACAGGGGATATCCCGAGATACTATCTCGTAGTCCCAAAAGTAAATATGCAAGGAGATTTTCCGAGGTACCATCTTATAGTCTCAAAAGTAAATGTGCAGGAAGATCTCCCGAGGTACCGCCTCGTTGTCTCAAAAGTAAATGTGAAGAGAGATCTTCCAAGGTACAACCTCATAGTCTCAAAAGTAAATGTGCAAGGGATCTCCCAACGTACTGTCTCGTAGTCCAAAAGTAAACACACAGCTTGAAACCAATGAATACAATAGTTAACAACAAGACATCTACAGTTAATACTGACAAAAATAAAGGAAAAATAAGAAATCAACTAAGCATGCTGCACAGAGTTCAAATGAGCATTTAAGATACATAAACATGCAGTATTAGGCTAAATAGGATATTTAGCCATGTTGGAATAACTCATTTAAGATGAAACATGTTATTACTAATACAAATCGGATTTTACAACTAATAGCATGCACTCGTCACCTCGCATACACGGTGCTCACGAATCATAGAAATGTCAAAACAGTATCAAATACTAAGGGGACTCCCCCCCACATAAGGTTAGGCAAGCCACTTGCCCCAAACCAAGCTCAATTTTCATGATTTTCCGACTCTGAATGATCCAAATCTAGCCAAAAGCAATTACATACCGTAAATATAACTATAAGAAACTAATCTAATTAATGAAATCAAGACTTAAGCAAGAATTTAGAAAATTGCCCCAAAAATTCGACCCAGGACCATATCTCAGAATCGGATAAAAGTCACAAAATACGAATACCCATTCACTCACGAGTTCACTCATACCAAAATTACCTAAATCCGACATCAAAATCCCAATCAAAACTCAAAAATTGGGTTGAAGAAGTTTTCCTATTTTTCCAAAATTTCCAACCCAAATTCGAAACTAAAGGATGAAATTAACTATAAATTAATGGAATATAACCATAAATGAGTCAGGAATCGTTACCAAATAGTTTTCTTTGAAAATCCCCTGAAATTTCATCCAAATTCAAGTTCTCTATCTCAAGGTATGTTAAAAATGTCTTAACCCTTGATTTTGAAATGTTATATTCTGCCCAGAAATCTCTTCTTCGCTAACGCGGAAGAACCCTCGCGTTCGTGAATCGCAAAATTGCTTCAGCCCAAAATTACTCACTGCGAATGCGATGAACTAAATGCGGATACTCAGCTTGACCCTACGCGGGACTGGCATCGTGAATGCGCAGGGAAAATGGCATGGAGACTCAGTTGACCAGCTTCCTCTAAGCGAATGCGGGACCCTCATTGCGAACACGTAGACTTATAACCTCAGAGCTTCGCGAAATCACGACCTTCATCGCCAATGCAAAGCATAATTCCCCTCTTGCCTCCAGCTCCTCTTCACGAATGCGAAACTCCCCTCGTCAAAGCGAAGAAGGAAACCATTAACTGGAACGCCAAAAAAGATCTGCAGCTTGAACAAGTCCAAATTGATCCGTTAACCACCCGAATTCAACCCGTAACCCCCGGGATCTTAACCGAACATACTAACATGTCCTATAACACCATACGAACTTAGTCGATCCCTCAAAACACATCAAACAACAACAAAAACATGAATCACCCTCCAATCCAAACTTAATGAACTTTAAAACTTCAAACTTCTACAATTGATGTCGAAACCTATCAAACCACGTCCGTTTGACCACAAATTTTGCACAAAGTCGTATTCGACATTACGAACCTACTCTAACTTTTGGAATCAGAATTTGACCTCGATATCAAAAAGTCCACTTTCAGTCAAACTTTGCTAAAAATTTAACTTTTGCTATTTCAAGCCTAATTCAGCTACAAACCTCCAAAACACAATGCGGATGCGTTCCTAAGTCTAAAATCAGTCAACAGAGCTAACAGAACCTACTAAAATCTATTTCGGAGTCATCTTCACACAGTTCTAACTACAGTCAAAATCCTAGAACTCAAGCTTCTATTTTAGGGGCTAAGTGTTCCAATCACTGCGAAACCAAAAACAAACCTCCCGGCAAATCACATAAGCAAAACAAAAAATATAGGGAAACGAGTAAATAGGGGATCAAGGCTAATACAATCAAAACAACCGGCCTGGTCATTACAATATTCCCTATAAATATAAAGAGACATAATTATTGGGGATATTAAATATTCACTTGCAAGAAAATATCGACTTTCTCTGTAGAATCTGGCTTTATTGAAAACATACAATACATACCTTTTTCTTAAGGTTCTTGCCTAACTTCTCCAATCGATCCAAGAGCAATTTGAACATTTTAAGGCTCATCAATCACTCAACATTATCAGAAAGAATATTCACAGATCTCACCCATTCCAGGTCACTCACAATTTCCTTTTTTAATTAAATGCCATTTATTGTTGTTTATTGATATTTAATGCTACTCCATTCTTTTAGGGTCATTGATTATTGATAGTGTTGTGAACATTTATTGTTACTTGGATAAATATACGAAATACCTCACGATAAAATTAGTAAATATATCTTTTGGACATTAATATTGGTTAAGACTGACTATTTTATTAAATCTAATTGTCTATGCCCAAATCTGAATTTTGGGTCAAACATAAACGGTGTCACAAAATAATCTTACTTGCACAAAATCCCCTTTGACTAATGATTAAACTGGACTAGTCCTCGAGTATTTAGTACCCCCTCCATTTTAAAAACATTGTCCTAATTTAATTAGACATAAGCTTTAATAAAGAAAGGAAGATTTTTGGTATATGTGGTCTTAAATAAATTATACTATTTGTGTGGCTGTATAATTTTGAAACTTGTTGTATTCAATATGCTAGAGCATTTGTGTGGCTGTAAATACTCCTATGAATGAAATATTAAAGGAACTACCAGCGATGTCCATTTATAAGTAGCTTATTACAAAATAATATCAAAATTTTAGTTTCTTTTGAGTGTGTGTTATTAGAATAGATTGAGTACATCTTAAGAACTTTTAATATCAGTTTTGGAATGATTTGGCAGAGTTTTGAGGTGGTTTAAATTGAAAATTTGAATTAGAAGATGAAATATGAAAAAAATAATCTGTGTATCATACTGTATATTATTTGTTTAAAACATATGTGTCATATTTATATCAAATGTGTATCACATGTATATTCATGTATATCTATGTATAGGATACATGTGTAATACATGTGTCGCAGAAGAATTTTATGAACTTGTTTTTAACACGAACTTTGATACAAAATCAATTCAAATCACCTCCAATCTTCCTCAAAATTTATATATTGACTCATCAATATGTTTTTAATGAATTTCAACCATACCTATAGAAAATGATTGTTTTTTGCTTTGAATATATATATATATATATATATATATATATATATATATATATATATATATATATATATTATCACCTTGTTACCTCATCCATTAAATTTTATTTTCGTCTTGCATCTAATGTTGTTGATCACACTCAAAAATATGGAATAATATCTTTTGTACGCGATTCTTGGAGAGTAAGAACCTTATTTATTTGAGTTTTTAATTTTTATATGAGCTTAGCTATTTTCAAAAGTCTATGATTAGTGGCTATAGATTGATAAGTTGAAATTTATTTGGGACATTTATGTAAGATTCACATAATAATTTGTCGGGAGAAATTTAAAAATAGCCAGATTTACAAATGGTCATTCAAAAAATAGCCACAGCTTCAAAAGTAATCGAAATTTAGCCATTTTTCATGTAAAGATAAATCGAACGAAAAAACTTTTCAAAATCTAGAAAAATACTCCAGTATAATATTATGGAGTTCCGGTATAATATATTGGAGATCGGAGATAATCGAAATTTTGCCATTTTTCATGTAAAGATAAATCTGAATGAAAAAAATGTTCAAAATATGGGAAAATATTCCAGTATAATATACTAGAGTTCCGGCATAATATATCGGTCCAGTATAATAAATTGGAGATTGGAGCACCGGTTCTCCAATATTCAATATATTATATTGGAACTTTTCGCGTGTTGGAGTCCCAGCATAATATGCTTGAAGTTCATACACAGTTGCATCAATCTGCAGTATATTATGCTAGAACTTTTCGTGTTGCAGGAAAATAGTGGTTATTTTTCAATGACTTTGCAAACGCTGACTATATTTGAATGACCAGTCCGAAAAGTGACTAACCCATGCAATTTTTACAAAGTTGTCGTGTCAATTTTTTTTGTAAAAATAACACGGTCTAGCCAATTTTCGGACTGGTCATTCAGAAATAGCCAGCGTTTACCAAGTCAACGAAAAATAACTACTATTTTGCTGTAACAAAGAGCGATTGTCATGTCGCAAACTACCTTCTAGACGTGACTGGCACCCAGCAATGCCACCTGCCAAGCGAACCCCTTTCTCTAACATTTAACCATTTACACAAAGTCGCTGAGATAAAAAAAATGCAGGCCTAAAGTATTATTAATAATTAAAGAGGTAATGATTATCGCCCAATAACTTAGCCAATTGATAGAAAAACCAACAACTACTCAATTAATAAAACTCTAGTCCAAATCCCACACTAAGACCATGGAGCATCTAACAAAGTAATATGAGTTTTATTGACGGGTATGCAACCCCCTCTCCCCTCCCCCATCCCCCCAAAAAAAGAAATGACTAACACGAACTAAGCAAGTCTAAATCGAAATCCTCCACGAAAAATGCGGTGGCTCCCCTCAGTAATATGATCCACTCGAACAAACTCGTCAGCTACTAGCTTTATCTCCTGCAATGGTATCTACACACAGATGCAGGTAAGGAGTGAGTTATACGTAAACATAACCCAGTAAGATCCTCTGCCCACCACTTTAAATACATTTGGAACAAGTGTTAGAAAAGACAAACACACTGCAACACGAATGATATAGTAAATATGATAATTATACAATAACTCGATATATGTGTATCAACAGAGTTATTAAGAATTAGCCAACAAGGATACCCACTAATCATAATATCAGCGAAAGAAATTTACTAACACACCTACGAGTCCACAACGGCACCACAATGCCTCAAATATGTAACAGAGCATACACAATGTTCGAGTGATGTACAAAGACATACACAATGCCCCAACATCATAGAACACAGCCGTATCAAACTCAATATCACGGTACACAGCTGTGTCAAACTCAATATCATAGCTCACAGCCGTATCAAACTCAATATCATAGCTCACAGCCGTATCAAACTCAATATTATGGTGCACAACCGTATCAAACTTAATATCATGGAGCACAACCATATCAAACTCAATACCATAGCGCACAGCCATATCGAACTCAACACCATGGATCACAGTTGAATCAAACTATAAGACTCAACCTCATGGCAGACAGCCGTATCAAACTCAATATCATGGCGCACAGCCGTATCAAACTCAATATCATGGAGCACAACCGTATCAAACTCAATACCATAGCGCACAGCCATATCGAACTCAACACCATGGATCACAATTGAATCAAACTATAAGACTCAACCTCATGGCGCACAACCGTGTCACACTATCAAACAACTTATAAAATAATATATATTTTGTCATAAATAATATATTTACGAGTAGTCTGAGACCACCGATTCTACCAAGCACACGCTTGTCCCAACCCATGGACAAGGTAGAGAAAATACACTTTCAAAATGAATTTTAGAAAAACAAGTATTAAAGCTTAAAGTCTCACTTACCTCGCTAACGAGAAGTTTCCCAATCTTGTAACGACTAGAATACCAACCAAATAGTCTCTAATGGCCTCAATCTAACAAAAATATTGAATAACACGTTCTAATTCGTCTAGGTGAATAATTTGCATAATTTAAGGACAAGTAATAATCAAAGTCGACCCTCCAGTCCAATTAATAAAACTCCGTATACAATTCGTTAAACACAGAATGAGAAAGAAAATACCAAAATCGTGTTAGGCTACATAATACATTACAGTGGTAATCTTGCCAACCTCCTTATTACAATTCTTAATCATTTTCAAACATTTAACCTAATCATAAAATCATGATTAAATTTTCACATTCCTTACACTTAATCTTTAAAGCTAATCTTTAAAGCTCATAGTTACTGCAAAATCATGGTCCTAATTTAAAATTGGAAGGGAATGAACTGAAGAGTAAATAATTGTTCTCTATATCAGTTTTAAAATTTCATGTATATTATGTCTAATTCACTACTATTCAATCATTATACAATTACAGGATCCAATCACTAGATAATTGTTATTCCCAAAACATAAAGTACAAACTCCATAGCAGATCATCAATTTTCTTCTCCTATGGTAATATAGCTTTCTATACCAAGTTTTAAGCAATGACTGTTATATAATTTCTTCTTCTTACAACGATTGGTAGACTTAGTACCGAATAAACAATGTGCAAATATTCAATATCATATACTACTATGAGAATTGAAAACCTGTTTGTCAGCTTTGTTCTCCTCCACCGAAAAATTCAGTCTTCTGCCATCCAAAGTCCACCAAAATTCTTTATTTCTCTTGTACACTTTTCTTTTCTTTGTTTGTATTTAATTAAGACCACTTCATATCAGGTCTTTTCATGTGGGCCACCAATATATATATATATATATATATATATATATATAAGCCATGAATTCTGCCTTTTAACACTGGAGCTATGAAAACTCTTCATAAAGGAGAAACTGTTCTTTTCAAAATATATCTACAAAGATCTCACCTATCAATATCAAAACCCATTTCTTGGAGCCAAGTTTCTCTACCACAAAACTGGTTACTACAAGATGCTACTCAGGCTTACCAAATTCTTTGAAAAAACCAAAGGTGGTCTTAGGGCAGCTAACAACGGAAAACTAGGAATTATATTCAAACTCTCCAATATTAAAGTTAGAACCTCCTAGAAAATTCTCCATCAGGCTCAAGTTCTTTCTTATTAGTAAAAGACCTTACTAATCAAATTATATTAGGAACTCCCTTTATCGAAGAGCTCATACATTTTATGATGACAAAATAAGGAACTCTGATCGAACATATATGAGGTAAAACCTTTCTTCCTTTCGATAGACCTCCAGTGGCAAAGTCTTGTCTACCATAAAAAGTAAAGAAGCACAGACCAATGTCCTCAAAGAAGAAATAGCGTTCCAAAGGTTACAACAGCAGCTTCAAAATTCTTCCCTCCAATCCAAGATAAAAATTTTAGAAACCATCAGAAAGAACTTTGTGCTGATCTACCTACAACCTTTTGGAATCGCAAGAGACACATTGTTAGGATCCCGTACGAACCTGACTTTGATGAAAAAACAATCCCCGCAAAAGCTTGTCCTATTCAGATGAATCACGAGCTAACCATTCATTGACAAAAAGAAATCAATGAGCTTCTTGAAAAATACATCATCTCTCCAAGCAAATCCCCTTGGTTGTGCTGCCTTTTATGTCAATAAAAACGCTGAAATAGAACTAGGTGTCCCTCGATTAGTCATCAACTATAAACCTTTGAACAAGGCACTTCGCTAGATTAGATACCTTATTCCAAATAAAAGGATTTACTTCAAAGGCTTTATGCTGCAACTATTTTTTAAAATTTGATCTAAAATCAGAATTTTGGCAAATTCAAATAGATCCCAAAGAAAGGTATAAAACTACTTTTACAGTACTATTTGGACAATATGAATAAAATGTAATGTCATTCGGTTTAAAAATGCTCCTTACGAATTTCAAAGGATAATGTATGATATTTTTAATCATTTTTCAAATTTTATTATTGTATATATTGATGATGTTCTAGTATTTTCTACTAGCATAGATCAACATTTTAAGCATATAAAAGTTTTCTTTAATGTTATCAAAGAAGACGAATTAGTTTTATCAAAAACTAAATATAGTCTTTTTCAAACTAACATCCAATTTCTTGGACACAATATCGAGCAGGGGACCATTGTCCCTATTCAACGATCCATTCAATTTGCTGGCAAATTTCCTGACTAAATTTTAGATAAAACCCAGCTTCAACGATTTTTAGGATGTATTAATTATGTATCAGATTTTATTCCAAGCCTTAGCAATTTGCTATAACCTCTCCATGATAGGTTGAAAAAACCTCCACCTCCGTGGACTTCAGTTTATACCTTACACTACCATTTGAGAAAGAATTCTCTCCCTCTCTCTAGAATTGGTTAGAGCTATCTCTCTGGTTTATTAATAAAAGTTTTTTACTTGTATTATCAAATTTTCAGTTTCAATAATAATCAACTTTAAGTTTATTTTACTCGCATTCTAACTATATCTTCTGCAGGTTTAATCATATTATTACTTGCTTCATATCCTTACATTTATTCATAATTCCCCTAATATTTTAGGGGCTTCGCTTCCGGTCCCCTTGGTATCAGAGCCCCTAAAAGATTAGGAGAAAGGTGAACAAATGTAAGGACAGAAGCAAGTAATAATATGATTAAACTTGCAGAAGATATAGTTAGAATGCAAGTAAATAAATTTATGGAGCAGAGCCAAGGGAAAATAATTGTAGGATAATTTTGTTGGAAATTATTCCAATATTTTGAAGCAAATGCAATAATCTATTCTTTGTTATCTTTTTCTGTTTTAAAATGCCACCATAGCCAATGTCTGATGCATCGGTTTCAATAATTTTGAATGCATAGGGATCAAGGAGAGATAAGCAAGGAAGGTCTTTGACTTTCAACTTGATTTCTTTAATAACATTGGTGTGAACTGAAGTCCACGAAGGTGGAGGTTTTTTCAACCTATCATGGAGAGGTTTTAGCAAATTGCTAAGGCTTGAAATAAAATCTGATACATAATTAACACATCCTATAAATCGTTGAAGCTGGGTTTTATCTAAAATTTGGTCAGGAAATTTGTCAGCAAATTGAATGGATCGTTGAATAGGGACAATGATCCCCTGCTCGATATTGTGTCCAAGAAATCGGATGTTAGTTTGAAAAAAGACTATATTTAGTTTTTGATAAAAATAATCCGTTTTCTTTGATAACATTAAAGAAAACTTTTATATGCTTAAAATGTTGATCTATGCTAGTAGAAAAATACAATAACATCATCAATATAGACAATAATAAAATTTGAAAAAGGATTAAAAATATCATTCATTATCCTTTGAAATTCAGAAGGAGCATTTTTTATACCGAATGACATTACATTCTATTCATATTGTCCAAATGGCACGGCACTGTAAAAGCAGTTTTATACCTTTCTTTGGGATCTATTTGAATTTGCCAAAATCCTGATTTTGGATCAAATTTTGAAAAACTAGTTGTAGCATAAAGCCTTTGAAGTAAGTTCTTTTTCTTTGGAATAGGGTGTCTAATCCAACGAAGTGCCTTGTTCAAAGGTTTATAATTGATGACTAATCGAGGGACACCTCGTTCTATTTCAGAGTTTTTATTAACGTAAAAGGCAGCATAACTCCAAGGGGATTCGCTTGGAGAGATGATGTGTGTTTTCAAGAAGATCATTGATTTCTTTTTTACAATAAATGATTAGCTCGTGATTCATCTGAATATGATGAGCTTTTGTGGGGATTGTTTTTTCATCGAAGTCAGGTTCGTAAGGGAGCCTAACAATGTGTCTCTTGCGATTCCAAAAGGCTGTAGGTAGATCAGCACAAAGTTCTTCCTAGATTTTGGTTTCTAAAATTTTTATCTTGGAGTGGAGGGAAGAATTTTGAAGATGATGTTGTAACCTTTGGAATGTTATCTCTTCTTTGAGGAAATTGATCTGTGCTTCTTTACTTTTTATGGTAGACAAGAACTTTGTCACTGGAGGTCTATCGAAAGAAAGAAAAGTTTTACCTTCTACGTGTTCGATCAGAATTTCTTGTTTTGTCACCATAAAAGGTATGAGCTCTTCGATAAAGAGAGTTTCTACTATAATTGGATTAGTAAGGTCTTTTACTAATAGGAAAGAACTTGAGAATGACAATAGATAATTTTCTAGGGAGGTTCTAACTTCAACATCGGAGAGTTTGAAGCTAATTCCTAGTTTCCCGCCGTTAGCAGCCCTAAGACCTTCTTTGGGGTTTTCAAAGAATTTGGTTGGATGAGTCCTTCTTGTATGTAGTTGAAATCTGCACCTGTATTAAATAAGACAATAATATCCAAGGTAAAGGACTTATTGATAATTAGGATGACTCTCTTGTGCCACATTCTTATGGAAATTCAGAGGTAAAAAATTTCTTTTTCAAATGGCTTAGCTTCAATTGGTTTGTACTTCTCAGGATTGGTTTGAGAGCCGTTGGAGAACAAGACGGTCTAACTCTTGTCTAGCCTTAATTTCTCGAATTTCTTCCTTAAGGAATGTTATCTCGGATTAGAGATCTTGGATAGTTATTACCTTAGGTTTTTGGGAAGGGAATCTACTAAGGATATCAGTAATATTATAGGTATTGGAAACTTGAGGATGATTGGAAAAAACACTAGACAAAGATGTAGAAAGCTTATCAATTGTTTGTTTAAATTGCTCAAGATAATGCTTCTTTTGCTCAGAATCTTGGAGATTGCTTATTATTTCGAGAAGAAGATCTTGTTCTTTTGAGAGAACGTGAACTGTACGTTCTTCTTGACTAGACCGGGATGAAGATGGTTTTGTGTCATTATTTTCGAGTTGGTTAAATTGCTATTCAAGTTCATCATCAGCAACTTTGGAAGTGTCACTATCTTCTAATAAAAGTTGTTCGATCTGGTTAAGAACAGACTCATCTAAATCAAGATTTCTAACTTTGTTAGACAACTTGCAGTATTTGGCTATATGGCTCGGTTTGTTGCACTTGAAACATTTGCCAGAATCGGGAGTTTGGAAGTTTGTTGGTTTATGTTTACTTGTAAAGGTTTTGGATTTGGAAGAAAATGGTTTGGCCTTCCTAAACTTGGGTGCAGAAGACCTATATTCGTAATCTCCAAATCCTTGGTTGTTCGTCTCTTGTGAGGCTTTTTGCTACAAGGTGGTAAACCAAATTATTCACAGAAACTACCTAGATCTCGACGAGTTTGTGCCATGTAACTGGCGAATTGTCTCAATATCTTATCTTGCCGACAGATTTTGAGAGCGACATGTTGAATGAGACTTGTGAGTTGACCATAGGTGATTTGGTCGTAAGAAATAATATCACCAGAATGCTGATTTTGGAGTTCTTCTTTAACTAAATCCCTAAGAGACTTAGGTAGACCATCTTGGAATTTTTCTTTCCAATATGGGATATTTCCATCAGGTTTTTCATAGATTCGAGTAAGAAAGGAATCTTTATACCATCTGAAATCAGAAAGGGTTTTACACTTAAGGTTGTTAAGTATCTTAGAAGATCTTTCCCTAAAGTTACCTGGACTTCCTATGAATGTTTTGATAATGATATAAATTAGGGTGTTGGTTGAATCAGGAATGGCAAGGCCATTTTTGAGAATTGGTTCTCCTGTCAAATCAACTTGGACACTTATTAGAATTTGGTTCTTATCTTCTTCGCTAAGATGGGTATCCCACCATCCTTAAGTTGACCTGTGAAACCTGCTACTAAAACATGAGTAGTAAGCTGGTCAGAACAGTTATGAGAAGTTCGGTATGTTGTGGCTACCATAATCATTTGTTATAATTTGGTCAGAATATTGTATTTAGAGCAACCATCTATGTTCTACTCATATATGTTATTGGCGTTATAGTTGTTTTGCATAACATTGGGTCTTTCTTCTAAGGATACATTAGGATGGGTAGCTCTAGAAAAGTAAAGTCTTTGGAGATGATGCCAGTTGAAGGATCCTTTTCTGACAGGGTTGATTTCGAGGGAGGGATTTTCATAAAATTGTTCTGACTGTGATTTGATTTCTTGGTCAGAATTGGCTTCTCGGAGAACACTGCAAGAAGATTCCTTAGTTGGAGTATTCTGAGCTATTAGTATTTTTTTTTCTATTTCAAGGATCCTACGTTGAAGATCCGAGAGCTGAGGATAGTCTTTAGATTAGTGGATCCGGAGTTCCGTAGCGAAAGTTCTAGGGTTCTCGTAAGGTTTAAAGAAAGGGATTGAAGAGGTGGAGGTACCTGCCGGTTAGGACTAGATGCTGAAGTTGGTTTAGTAACAAAATATTCACCAAGAGATTGTAAATATTTGTTTGTATAATTATTTTGTTCAAAAATACTTATAATATCTTTGCCTGTAATAGCTTCATTTTCATTTTTTTTAATTTGAATTGATTAGCTATTACTGAAGCATTTGCATAAGTTGTCGAAAATCCTTGTGCTGGAGGAAGTTATGAGAAGACTTCTTCTCCGAAGGAAGTTTTCCAAATTTCTGAAACATTAACAGATTTAGAAAAAGGAAAATCTAATTGGTGATATTCAGAATAAGCCTCAAACCATTCGAAGAAATTGATTTGTTCTTTTATGAAGTTTAAAGATTCATAGTAAATACTTCGGATATTTTCTCTATTGTATCCTTGAAACCTCTAAAAAAACCAAGTTCTTTTGAAAATATTTTTTTGTGAATAAAAATTTGCTCGAAGTTTCTCTTTATCAATTTTGAAGTCCTTTTCCAAAACACCTAATTCAGCATCTAAAGCTGAGTAAGTGGGAGATTGAGGATTGTCATAATTAACTTCTGTTGGAGAGGTTGTTTGTATAGAATATTATGGCTTGATGGATCTTAGAGTCGAAATTAACAATTTTGATTCTAGAAAGAAAAGAAGATATTGAATGTCTTCCAGACTGAATCTCAGACTTTGCCGAAGAGGATGAGACGGAGACTCTTTAGCTGAGGGACCTTTGGAAGGAAATGGCTACAGATCCGCTAGAATATTGTTGGATAGGAGATACCATAGTATTTTTCGATTTCTCAGCCTGAGTAGCATCTTATAGTAACCAGTTTTGTGGTGGGGAAACTTGGCTCCAAGAAATGAGTTTTGGTATTGATACGTGAGATCTTTGTAGATCTATTTTGAAAAGAACAGTTTCTCCTTTATGAAGGGTTTTCATAGCTCCAGTGTTAAAGGCAAGACTCACGGCTTTATGCCGTATACTATAAATAATTGCTACTGATAAGGATCTAGTTTTGGTTTTGTAATTGGCAGTTTTAACATTAAGATTTAAAGAATCTAAGATATTTCTATCTCTAAGAGATACCGTAAAATTAAGAAAACAATCAACGTAAATTGGACTGCTACAAAGGATGGTTCTACCATTCATAGGAGAGAATCATTAAAGTCTAAAATTCTAGAGTCTCTAAGACAGAGGAGTAAAGACGTGTCTGGACCTTCTCTGGACAGAGGTCTAGCTGCAATCTGTACTAAACCATAGAGATAATTGTATTTTCGCCTATATTTTTCGATTGATTTTGGGTTTAAAAGTTTGATTTCCTCATGGACTGATTCAAGAGCAATGGTTTGCTCACTGTGGATGTTTGGGGATCTTCCAGTCATCAATTGATTGCTTCAAATCATAAAAGCTAATTTCTTCTTTGAGTTTGGGATTGGAGAAGGAAGATGAGGAAGTTGGGGACGAGAAGGAATTTTTTGAAGGAGAGAAAAAAGGATGGAAAAAAGATATGGCTTAGATCTGCAAGTAATTATTACAAATTTAACAATGGTAACTTTAATGCTTCCTGTTTTTGGTTCAAGAGACCACTGAGTTCCATAAGGATAATATTCAAGTTCTTAACTCAATATTATGGAGAAAAGTTAGATCTAAAAATCAAATCTATGGATATATGTCTTATTTTATATATAATAATTAAATCCAATTATTTCTTAAGAAGTTGTTCTTTAGGATGACTCAAAGGTTATAAATAACCATATGCAAGCCAAGTGAGAGTTATCATATCTACTTTTCTCAGGAAAAATTGCTTACAGTGTAGATCCGGAAGGATCACAGTGCCAACCTTAAGAGATCTTCTTATGAAAAATATAAGATTTAAGAAAAATATAAAAAAGAAGTCATATATATATATATATATATAGATCTAAGTTTGATCTATCAATTCCACATAAAAGCAAGTTAAAAATAAGAATAATAATCTTTACTTCCCCCCATGGCTATGATATTAAGGGGACCGGAAGCGAAACCTCTAAAATATTAGGGGAGAGATGAATAAATGTAAGGACAGGAAGCAAGTAATAATATAATTAAACCTGTGCAAGTAAATAAATTTATGAGGCATAGTCAACCATATATATATATATATATATATGGGCCTAGCTCTAATATTTTACTATATATATTTTGTCCCAACTACTTTCTTATCCACCAAATAGATATAATAGTAAATTAGACCCACTTACTATTTAATTAAATTTTAAAACTCTTGAGTTAATTTGTTTATTGATTATTACATCGATCCAGCATAATATACTAGAGTTTGGTGCGCCTGTGTATGAACTTCCAGCATATTATGTTGGATCGGTATACTTTGTTGGTTCTAGTATAATATACTGGAGACTGGAGCACCGATGCTCCAAACTCCAGTATATTATGTTGGACCGATATATTATAATGGAACTCCAATATATTATGTTGGAATTTTATTTTAAATTTTGAATAGTATTTTCATTTAGATTTATCTTTATATGAAAAATAATTAAATTTTGATTACTTAAAATTATTATTTTTAAATGACCACTTGTAATTTTTTCCACTTTTGTTTTTTGAAACGGAGGGAGTAGCTATTAGCCCATCTGACGGCCTTCGGAAATACGGTGTGGCCCAATTTTGACTTTCTGTTAAATAAATACACTTTTCGAAAAAGAAAGAAAGAAGAAAACAATAAAACTATATTTGTGCTGAAAGATTGAAATTGAACCAGAGCAAAGCGCGATTACAATAATGAATAAAAAGTGGGGTTCTTTAATGGCTTCATCATACTATTTTTATCTACAGAGATTCCAACTTTCGACACTTGGTAAATTAAAATCATTCTTTACTATCTTCACTATTTCAGTCCAAATTTTTTAGTTTCATCATCTTTGAATTGGTCTTTTGTTTTTTCTTTTTAATTTCTAATTGAAGGTTCATTAAACACTGTTATTCTTCTCAATATATGCTGCATTTCATATGTGTGATAATTTAGAATTAATTATCTATTTATCTTAATTTAGCGTTTTCTATCCGTATGTAGGTATAGAGTTCAAGATTTCCACTCCCAGTTGAAATTTGAACTTGAATTCGAGATTCTGCCCTAGTTCTGTTTTCATCCCTTAAAATGAATTGGATTCATCTTAAAAAATGATTCTTTGGAGTAATTTGTTCTGTTAGATTTTGAGGATTGAAATATGTTACTAGAATATTCTAGAAGAGTTTTGCTTTTGGGGATCAAAGAATTTCAGCTTTGAGAATCTTTTACGTTGTTCAGATAGGTTGTGTGTATTGTTACATAGATAATGGCAGCAAAGCCATTGAATAATATCTGGATTAGGAGACAGCAATGCCCTTGTGGAGATTGGAAGTGTTACATTAAAGCCGATGGAGATGATCAAGCAGTAAATGTTTCTCTAACGATGAAGAGTGAAACAGCATCGTCTTCGTCCCAAGATGCTGTCTTTACTCCATATGTTGGTCAGATATTTAAAAGTGACGCTGAGGCATTTGAATATTATAGCAACTTTGCTCGGAAGAACGGGTTTTCTATTAGGAAAGCGCGATCAACAGAAAGCCAGAATTTGGGGATCTATAGAAGGGATTTTGTGTGTTACCGATCTGGATTCAATCAACCAAGGAAAAAGGCCAATGTGGAACACCCTCGGGACAGGAAATCAGTACGGTGTGGATGTGATGCGAAGCTATACTTGACAAAAGAAAATGTTGATGGCGTAGCACAATGGTATGTTTCTCAGTTCAGTAATGTTCATAACCATGAATTATTGGAAGATGATCAAGTTAGACTACTTCCTGCATACCGAAAAATTCAAGAGGCTGATCAGGAACGGATTCTTTTGCTCTCCAAAGCTGGTTTTCCTGTCAATCGGATAGTGAAGGTGCTGGAATTAGAAAAAGGAGTTCAACCGGGTCATTTGCCTTTCATAGAAAAAGACGTCAGAAATTTTGTCAGGACGTGCAAGAAAACCGTTCAGGAGAATGATGCTTTGATCACAGAGAAAAGAGAAAATGATCTTTTGGAGCTTCTTGAGGCTTGCAAAGCATCACAACAAAAGGATGAGGGGTTCATTTACAGTTTTACTACTGATGACAATGGCAGAGTAGAAAACATCGCATGGTCCTATGGACACTCACTTCGTGCATATTCTTTCTTTGGTGATGTCATCACCTTTGACACCACATATCGATCTATCACCTATAATATGGTACTTGGTGTGTTGTTTGGAATTGACAATAATGGGAATGCAATTTTTCTTGGATGCGTTCTGCTGCAAGATGAGACATCACAGTCATTCTCTTGGGCCTTACAGGTTAGGACAAGAAAGCCTTGTTATTCTTGCATCCGTAATCATCTTTATCTTAACAGTTGCTTTTTGCTTTTTGCTTTTATGCAGTCTTTTGTTCGATTCATGAGAGGAAAACAACCACAGACAATCGTGACTGATATAGATTCGGGACTAAGAGATGCTATAGCAAGTGAGATGCCAAATACTAAGCATGTTATATGTTTATGGCAAGTTCTCTCGAAATTATCTAGTTGGTTCTCCTTGCCCCTTGGATTACAGTATCCAGATTTTAAATCTGAGTTTGAGATGTTGTGTCGACTGGAAAATGTAGAGGACTTTGAGCATCAATGGAATCACCTGGTTGCTCGGTTTGGAGTTGGTTCAGATAAGCACATTGCTCTTCTTCTATCTTATCGAACATCCTGGCCAATTTCTTACATGCGGAACTTTTTCCTGGCCCGAACAATGACGATTGAGTATTGGAAGTTGATCGAGACATTTATGAAGAATATCCTGAGCCCTCAATCAAGCTTACTATTATTCTTCGAGCAGGTACAGAATAATTTTATAATTACTTGACTTTTGCTTTTTATGACATCTCCGGTACATGGTTTGATGACCAATCCTGCAAATTTTTAATCCATCACAGGTTGGTCTTGTGTCCAACTGTGGGACTCACAATAAGGAAAAGCGACTTTATATGCCTGCTAAGACTTGCCTTCCTCTTGAAGAACATGCAAGGACTGTTCTTACGCCTTTTGCCTTCAACGTCATGCAGCATGAGATTATGCTATCCATGCAATACGCAATAACAGAAATGGCTAATAGCTCATATCTTGCGAGGCATTACAAGAAAATGGAAGCAGAGTGTCTTGTGATTTGGATACCCGAAGATGAGGAAGTTCACTGCTCTTGTAAGGAATTTGAGCATTCTGGCATTTTGTGCCGGCATTCGATACGTATGCTTGTATCTAAGAACTACTTTCAAATCCCAGAAAAATATTTTCCACTTCGATGGAGACGAGAGTTCCTTAGCTCCCTCGGATGAATCAGTCATTTAAAGTAGCGTTACTGAGTATTCTCAAGTTTTCCATGGTCTTAGTGGAAGTCTATATTCAGAATCATTCATCTCTAAACATCGCGTTAATTATGTTAATAGAGAGTTCAAACAGCTCCTTCAGAATGTACAGAATATGCCTACAGTGGATGAAATTGCTGTATGTTCAGCACCTATCAATGTGAGGGAACTCGAGCACTTATGATGTATTGCCTGGTGGCTAATTTAGCAATACTAGGGAACTAAAGCTATTGGGAAGGAACATTTGAGAAAGAAATTAGGCATGAATGTAGTGCACTGAAATGGAAGAGATTTACTTTTAGTTATAGCAAAACATTTACACTATATATGACAAGGTTACAAATGTATTTGGAACAAATTAGCTTGATTAATTTAGGATTCTGCCCCTTCTAGTTTTTAGCCAGTTGACAAATTCAGAGCTGACCAACCCCAACTAGTATTAGAGTATGGTTTGCTTGAATGTTTCTGCTTTCTGCAAATTGGTTTCTTGAAGGGGAGCCTTGGAGCAACGGTCAAGTTGTCTCAGTATAGGTCACAAGTTCGAGTCGTTGAATCAGCCACAACCCTCTTGAGGTGCGGTCCTTCCCCGGACCCTGCGTAAGCACGGGATGCTTTGTGCACTGGGCTGCCCTTTGGTGGAATCAAAATTCAAAACACACTTAAAATTTATACCTCTCCTGCTCCTTGTTCAGTTCCCTTGTTTTCCGGTGTCATTTCTTCCAGTATAATTCCCTGAATATGTGGTTAACGCTCTCTATTACAAGTACTGTTTCTTGTCATATGGACCACAGTTATCTTGTGCCTCATCTAAGTGACTTGTGAAGAGAATCTTGTAGATGTATTCACCATGATGCTGAGAAGAAAAGAACTTAATTTTTAAATTAGTGTCCTTTTTACTGATTTGATTATGGCCATGCTCTTCTTGATCTATTGCATTTGACTAATTTACTGGGTGGCTAAAATCTAGATATTGCTATTTCTACATCATCGTGGATCAGATATGCATGGATTATGAATGTGTTCTTTAAGCATTGGTGTGTTACATGTGAAACTCTACAAGTCCTTTAGCTACTAACAGAATGAAGATAGTTCTTTAATTTATACTAGGGGATTCAAAAAAAAAAAGATATCGCAGTTGGGATTTTAACTTATGATCTAAAGAAACTTTTGAACCTCCTTCACTACAATAATTGATTTTTTTCTTCATGTCAAAGGGATTGAACAACTCACATATAACAATATTTTTTTATAAAACCCTTTTTGCTTTGTGTAATTTTCTGATGAAGGGTTTGAACTCCCTTCATATTACTTAATTCTGCTACTGCTTGCTAGCATCGTGGCCATTTCACCTGATATCAGTTATCTCTCACTAGCATAAGTGCCGAGTAATTTATTTCCACCAGTTTTAAATAGATAAAAGAAAATCACCTACAATTTCTTATTTATGTAGAATTTAAACATTGGTCACAGGTGGCTATCACTCGAGTAACTATCCGTTAAATCACAGCCTTGAGTGCTGTGGCAGAGCCACCTAAAACTAAGGGGTGTCAATTGACTCTCTTGACACCCCTTTTGCCAAAAATATATTGATGGGTGGCTGGTTAAAAAATTATCGTAATATATATATATATATATATATATATATATATATATATATATATATATATATATATATATATATATATATATATATATATATATATATATATATCCTCTTAATTATTTTTATATGTATTTACTATTTTATTTTGATATCCTTTAATAAAATTCCTGACTCCATCACTGCTTGAGTGCGTGCAAAAGATAGTTATAACGACCACCCTATAGGGGCTGGACCACCTGCTTGTCTAACATCCAGTGTTATTTGCTTACAGTGCCCTAAACTTGGAAATATGAATTGAAATCCTACTTCTAGGCTAGGTAGTGGCCCTAAAAAATGGTGGATAAGAGGTCAAATATCCATAGAGTCGTTTTTTAAGACTTATTGTGGGACTTCAAAACAGGAAGCTTGGCACCATTGCCCTTTCATCTTTACTTTCTTCATTGAGGGCTGTTATAGTCAATTATGAAACAGTTTAGTTTTGGACCAAGACATTGGTGATAATGTCAATTATGAAACAGTTTGGTTTTGGACCAAGACATTGGTGATAATGTCAATTAAGAAGCCTGTCCCATTTTTCTCCTAATCTCCTTTTAATAGGTACAGTATCAACATCAACAACAAATTCAGTAAATTCTCACAAGTAAAAAGGTGCAGTGCCATTTCTTTAATTAAAAAAAAAGTGCTACATGAATTAGCTTTTTGGTTTTCAAACATTATGCGAATTGATAGGAGCCATGGAACAATGGTAAAGTGGTCTTCTTGTAATTTATAGGCCGTGATTCTGAATTATGGAAGCAACCATTAATACTTGTATTAAGTTATTTACATCATATCTCTTGAGATAATACTTCCTTCAAATCCTGTTGAGACTACTTTGTCCACCAAATTACCCCTAAATATTATAGTATGAATCAATTAAATGTGTCCCATGGACTCAGAGTAACCTAATAGACAGGGCAATATTAAAAAAGGAGCTAAATTTAGAAAAGTGTAAGGCAGAAAGTTAACATGTGACATGAATCATGATTACATAATTTTTTTTTGGAACTCTAGGAAAATCAGCAGGCAATAGTCTATGGCCTTCGGATGAGTATTCTGTGCGCACTAGGTAAACCCCTACTGTATAATAGCATGCAAATCACACAAGAGATGTAAATCGAACTAGGCAAGCCCTGTGCGACAGACTTTCCCAGAAGACATTTAAGGAAATCGATCACAGGTCATCTGTATAGATAACTGCCCTCCAAACTATCTGGGCCATCCCCGAGGTGTACATAATTTGATCTACATAGAGTTGCAAATTTGTTATAGATAAATCGAAAAGATCGATCACCCCCCCCCCCCCCCAAACAAAATAAAAAATTGGTTAGAAAAGTTTCAGTATTATTAAGAAATATAGCTCAAAGTAACAATATAAAACAAGAAGATAAGCAGAATAAGAGAAGAAGAGATAACGTTCTTATTTCATCAAGTGTTCAAGTGTATCTCATCTCACATTTCATGCCTCTATTTATACTATTACATATGAAGGTTACAAAATGATTGTTTTAAACATAACATTAACAATTGATATCATGGGGGAAGATTATGGGAAGAGGTTATGGAGGTGTGAGAGTTACAATCATAATAGTGATGAGTAATGCGAGGTTATTTAAATCATAGGTAAAAATAGTGGACATCCACATTAACTACAGGTTTTACAACACTTCCCTTTGGATGTCCAAAACTAGATAATATGCCTCGTTAAAATTTCACTAAGAAAAAACCCTATGAAAAAACTTTTAATGAAGGAAAAAGAGTACACATATCTGTAGTACGCTTTATTTGGTGCATCGTTAAAAACCTTACCAGGAAAAATCTAGTGGTACAAAACCTAGGCTAAGGAAAAAAGTGTAAATCTTGTATCTTACTCCCTCTCATGAAAACATCACTTTATTTCTCGAAGACGGAGGATTCCAATCTTCTGTCTTAACTTCTCACATGTTGAGGTTGGCAGGATATATCAGTGCCCCAATTGCACTAAGATATGGAGTTTCATCACCGACAATCTCTTCATCATTTTCTTGAGGCTGAAATGAATCTTTATTTATGTCAAGAGATCTCACAACCATTGGGATACTCAATGGATGTGCATTATCCATGTAAAATCGCTTTAAAACCTTTTCGTTGTATGTTTATTGATGGACAAAAATTTCATTTGGTACATGCTCAATTTGTAGGCCAAGAAAATTTTTTGTCTTACCAAGATCTTTCATTTCAAATTCTTTCTTCAAACATTCTATGTCACGCCTCAAACTAGGGGAGGCACGACTGGCCCTCGATACTGTATTTGACCGAGTTAGCCACTACATATACTAGCTAACTAAGCTGAGGCCCAACAAATCGAGCAGCAAAACATCTAAAATACTAAGCATGGACCATTAAGGTCATGACCTGAATAACAATAAGCCATATAACCAAAAGTAGACGAGTCAAAATAATAAAGTACTAGCTGGCCGACGAGGCCATGATTGGAGACATACATGCCTACATACATATATGTACATGCCAAGCCTATGGGATGGAGAGTGGAAGCTGCAAAAGGAAACCTAGAATACTATGTCCACAATAGCCTCTAAGAGTGTCATAAGCATTGTCGAGTCAAGGCCCCGACTATACCCAAACTGTACAACAAAAGTAACCATACCATGAAAGCTCCAGGAAGAGGTGGAGCTTATCAACTCACAGTTAAACCTCGAAATCCTAGAAGAGGGGTCGATTAGAGTCCCTACCTAGACCTGCACGCACGAACAAAATGCAGTGTCCCCAGGCAACGGGACATTAGTACGAATAGAAATGTACTGGTATGTAAGGCAGAAAATAGAATCACACATAGCTGATGTAAACAATATTAGAGATACCACCTAACACTGAAACTCTGATAGCCTCCATGGTCGACATTCGACCTCATAATAAACAAATATGCATGGTATACTCGTGTAATCGTATGTCGTGAATATATATATATATATATATATATATATATATATATATATATATACAAATGCATGATATACCCAACCAAATGCTAGCAGTGGTGGTCTCTTCCGATAGATAACCGGTATCACATTGCCAACTCGTGGCCATCTGTATAATATATAGTTTTTCGGGCAAATAGGCCCCTTACATTCGATTATAGCTTGAAGTCCATGCACAATATTCCATGTATGATATGAACTTTGAATGCACATAATAAGAACTTAACCAATCTTGTCTCATAGGTACCCTTATTCTCATGATCTCATAATCACCTCCGTATTGCAAACAATTATCTCGTGGAACCTCATATTTTCCCTTTCTTTTGAATAAGCTTGAAAACTTAACTCGACTTTTAGAAAGATAACTTAACTCTGAAGTTGTTCATAAAAAGCTTAAGGTGCTTCACTTAGTCCTTATACCTGATTTCTTGATATTTAATAAAAGAAAGTATTTCAAAAATAAATCAAGTGTTTTAGTAGTTTAAATAAAAATTATGTTTGAGATTACTGAAAATCGACGTGTCACTTCAGAGATTATAAAATACACTATAATAAGGAAGAAAGACTGATCGCAAATACTAAATGCCTTTATTTATTTTAGTTACACAACCCAAAGACAAATAAGAATTCGTATATATAGACATATAGTTAAGAAAACCAACAATGTGACATATATAGATGTCGAATACCCTATTTAACTGAATGAGTGGAACATCAACCTAATAGCGTTATGAAAACACTTCAGCTATGATCCCAATGCCTTCCACATAAGGTCTTTCTAGCAATAGAATAGTAAAATATCACATTTGACGTCTTTAGGAATTTCCCAGAATTCGTGCTAAAAGAAAGGACGGAACTTAGCCTTAACATACCTTAAACATGTTGAGTCCTTAATTCCTTCCATGTGACTCTTCAAATAAGTCAACTCGATCTATCATAGCATAAGGAGATTCAAAATCAGTGTTGATCAAAGGCCAAGTCTATAACTTAAGCTAGTAGCTCGTTTTACATAAATTTAGGCAGCATCTCCTTTGTATCAAGGGCCTCCACCAATACCATATACCAAAAAAAACAACCAGAGAAATCCATCAACGTATAAATTTCAATAACAAGACACCACATAACAACAATAAGTCACAACTACTTTACGACGAGTGGCAAGCTCCAATTGGAATCCGTATAACCCATATACCCGTTACAGACTTCTTACATTAACATAAAAGTATCATTAAAATGATAATAAATTAAATTATCAATGATTCCATCCTTATGCCATATATTTATAACAAAGGAAACAATCCACAACTCTAACTATCTTTGATTAGTAACTTTATTCACTAGCTCATGCCGACTCCATCCATTTAACTTAATCAACATCAATATAACCTTAGGCACATGCAAGAACACAATATACCAACCTCCTACAGTAACTTCAAGTCGAAATCCAAGTTATATTCAGCTTATAATAACCCTCAATGGCAATACAACACCATAGACGTGACTTAGGCTAATCCAAGTATTATCTTGTAGTTTATCATCCTAACAACTTAACCAACATACAAGCAAGCTTAAGCACAATTAGTACGATGTTATACTTACCTTAAAGAGCAGCAAAAACGTGGGATTTCATCCAAATACAGCCCACAACAATCCTCAATGACAACACAACCTCAAAGAGGTGTTGTTCTTCACTAGGACTAGGTTTGATGTTGAAATATGGTGTAATCACTTTGGAATCACTTCAAACCCTTGTGCAACATGTTAGAATGGTTTGGAGAAGTTTGGAGAAGAGGTTGAGTAGAAAAATTAGCAAAAATAGGCATCCAAATTGTTTATAAATCGAAGTAGCTCAACCACCGCCTATGTGGGTCCCATTGGGAGCTGCTTGCACAGTCTCGCGAAAACTCGAATATCTCTCTACTCCAACGTCGTATATACAAAAGGTTTAATGATTTGAAAACTAGACTCATATATATTCAATTTGGTATATAGATCATCCCTTTATTCCAAGTATATTGGGAGAAAAGTGCATCTACAATTGGCCTAAATTTCAGCAAATTTATGAATGTAACTTGTGTTGACCTTTGCTAAATCTTGTTCCACAACTTGCTTGCCTTGAAAATGTAGAAATTAAATATCATAAGACTAAAATAACTCATATAATCACCTCCTTATCGTGTTAAGAACCCTAGTCTCACCCCAAAGTACATGTTATAACATTCCAAATTTGTCGACTTTCAACGAAACTTATTTTCTTCTGTTTGTTTAGCGTCTAAGCTTTCCAACCCTTTTGGTACTTGTTATTCAGGATCTTAAAGATTTTTATCCAATATAACAAGATGAAACTTACATTATGTACTTTCAAAAATGATCTCATTTCTGAGCTTACATCAATTGGTTTACAACGTACTCTCACGTACGAAAACATGGAATGTAACATCATTCCACCCTTTGGAAAATTCGTCCTCGAATGTTGACTGATGTGCTTATCAGTTTCATAAACTATAGCTCTTATGACTACTTTAATGCTCACCTTTCCATCTAAGCAACTATTTTGTGAATAAATACAAACACTTGGGCGTTCTCCCATTTAGGCCTCTTTCTCATGCCATAACATGTGGTTGGAATTCTTCCAATATCGTAGCATTTGTTAGTTTATTTCATGCAGTATGTACAATTGTGTCCTTGTATGAGCGCCTAGAAACTATCCTTCCCTTTTTCATTCATCCTTTAGCCAGTCTCTAAGCCTTACTTTATGAACATATACAGAATTATGACAAGTCGTCCCTCTAGGAATCTATAGGTGTACTGATGTTCATCACTTGGTACTTGTTGAACTTATTACTATTGATATATCTTGTTTTATAGACTCAATATCCATCCTTAGGACTTCGATGCATCTAGGAAGTTCAAACTATACCATAACTCTTACTTTTGTTTTATTATTATCGAGGTCTGTTACCCAACTTCAGGTTATCCCCTCGCTTCTTATCCTACATATATAAATCTAAGTCCTTTAATGCTTCCTCATTATAGTTCATCTTAAGAATAACAAGTTAACCTCCTCTCATACTTTTTTTTTTAACTTGTATCCATCATCGTTGATCCCAGTCCTAATGTTGATCTTAATATACCACTCATAACTTGAGACCTTTTACGTAATACGTTATCCTTGAGGCTCGTGTCTCATTAGGGAACATCATAAGTGATTTGCTTAATCCACATAGGCATGATACTACACTGCAATGACCATATTTCATAGTATCCCACCATGATTCGTCTTATGAGGGTACTCAAATCCTGTGCAATTCATGAAATTCATTCTCTTTAAATCATTACTCAATCAAAGGCCTAAACATTATTCTCTTATCATTTATCACAATTACACCCTCATTATACTACCAGTGCAACATTCCATCTCTTCTAAATTCACATAGTCTTAGACTCATTTGAGTTCATTCCGGCTATAGCGAGCTTTCAATAAGTTACGGAAGCTATTAGCTCTCTTGTTGTGATGGGTTTAATCCTGTGGACTCACCTATTCTTATCATCTTCTCACTTGTCTTTCCTTATCCTTACCCCTATCTACCTAAAACCTTGTTGCTCTATGATACTTTACCTTATGACCTACACCTATCAATTTATACCATTCGCAACCTTCCTTTGACTTGCTAGCACCATAAATTTCATTTTGTGCCTTCTCATTTGTCCTCAAATGTAAGCAACTTCTTTTCCTGGTCGTTCTAACACTTGTTGCATAAATACTTGGCTTGTCTTATCGCCCACGAATACTGTAATTTCCTGTACCTCATAAGCTCGCTATGCGTAGGTGGAAACCTTCTCCCTTATTTCCTCATCTAGTCTGTTGTTGCTGTATTTTGGGAGACCTTCTGGGTCTTGTAAAGTTGTGTGCTTGTTATATCATGTACCCCAAATGAAATTTCGTTGTTATTACTCGCCTATAATAGTCCTTAGTTACATAACTTTATGCCCTTGTACTCGTCGAGTTACTTCTAAGCTCAAATTTTGATTGTCTCCTTAGTGGAATTCTCTCTTGTGATATATCCTTTATCTTAGATTACCTTTAGCCACTATCTCTTGATGTATCAAGTGTCCATTAACACTTATTTATCAATAACATCCTGGCCAGAAACTTTTACTGCCTCTCCCCAGTGTCGTGCTTGTATAATGTTCTAGAATCACAACATATCTGTAGGAATTGAATAAATGCAACATCATCCCTCTCTCCTTTTTATCATATTCCTCCTTTACCATTCTATAATTGCTTGAACTGCTTAACTCCGACTTAATGCCATATCATACTATATTCCCCCCTTTTAGGGGAGTACCAAGATTTAGTACTATGACGATCTATCTATAGATGTTTTATCTATTCATCTTTGGTGTCTTCTCACATCATCAATGAACTTTAATTGCCTTATGATAATCTTATGTACCAGGAATAACTAAATATCTTACGCATGAAAGCGACACCTAGTATAACTGGCACACTTAGTCCCTTATGATTAATTCTGCTCACAGTGCTTGCCTTAGGGAAACATCTTACTGAATGACCTTTTAAAGGTTATTCTTCTGTTGTCCATTCTTTTATAGCCGGAACGCAATCTCTAAAATTCCGATGATGGAGAATATTATCAAATCATTCGATTCCCAATTCATGCTTAGTTTATCTTGTTCACCACCCCATAATTCTTTCTATTACTCTGTGGTCTACCTTTTCCTTCTAGTAATCATGTCGGGGTCACCAACTCATTTCTCAAAATAGGGATATTGTTTTATGGCTTATAGAATTTTATTTCATCATGGCATATCACCTTTTGTCTTTCCCTTTAGTTAACTGTAGACTTTCATCATGTCATACCATTTATCACACCTTACTCATAATATTTTAGTTACTCTCTTTTTATTCTTCGACTGGTACTTCTATCGATCACTTTATTTTGAAAACTTCAACAAAACGTTCTTTCCATTTTAGCTCCTCTTGCTTCATCTCAATGGCTCCTTGGGATGCCTAAAATTCTCTCTCTCTCTCTCTCTCTCTCTCTCTCTCTCTCTCTCTCTCTCTCTCTCTCTCTAGGGCGGGAGTCATACTAAGGTAAATATGTTATCCCTTTTAGGATTCTGCGGCCTATCTTCTGAAATTGCTGACTATTCTAGTATTCATATCTGATTGCACTATTTTAGATATCACCATCTAGGTGCCTTACAAAGAGATCTATTACCACCTTTGCAGTACTCTTCGAAAATATTAGCTAACGATAACAATCCATCCACAAATGTTTTGTTACTCTAACCCCAACTTGATCCTAATATTACATCATTCTCTTAAACTATATTTTTCAGTTCCCATAGGAAATAATTAAGGTGGAGGTGGTCAATTGTATAAAACGTTGTTACCGTTGAAAGTAACTCAGAATGCTTATATTTTTCTATCTGAATTGCAAATACTGATAATCTTCATTGCCTAGGTACCTCGTACTTTTTTTTTCATGCTATTTCTTTCACTTATTGAAACTTATATCCACCTCTTAATTCTCTCGTTACTCTTTACCATATGGGTGGATAGATATTCATGCCTTGGGGCTCCTTATAAAGAGTCTAATAAATCTTAGAATACACATGATATTGCTGAAGACCTATTATTTACGCATTATAAGCATGTGCAAAATTGAGTTCCTCTGATAAACTCTTCCACGCCCACATTCAATCTTTTACTAACTGTCTTTTTGGATAAAGCATCATTGTATCATGAATAAGACAGAGTTTAGGAAATTGAGTTCTTATAACTGAGCTTGACCACACGATCTGGAGTAAGAAGAAAGAGTGACAGTCCTAAATGCCCTGCAGCCTCCTGCTTATAAGTGTGGTGCACTACACGCCCATAAACAAGACTCTACTAGACATGGCTTGTGAACTCCCTGGGATTTGACCTGCTCTGATACCAAGTTTGTCACGCCCAAACTAAGGGAGGCACGACTGGCCCTTGATACTGTATTTGACCGAGTTAGCCACTACACATACTAGCTAACTAAACTGGGGCCCAACGAATCGAGCAGCAAAACATCTAAAATACTAAGCCTGGATCATTAAGGTCATGACCTGAATAACAATAAGCCATATAACCAAAAGTAGACGAGTCAAAATAATAAAGTACTAGCTGGCCGGCGAGGCCGTGATTAAAGACATAAATGCCTACATACATATATGTACATGCCAAGCCTATGGGCTAGAGAGTGGAAGCTGCAAAAGGAAACCCAGAATACTTTGTCCACAATAGGCTCTAAGAGTGTAATAAGCATTGTCGAGACAAGGACCCGACTATATAGAAACTGTACAACAAAAGTAACCATCCTATGAAAGCTCTAGGAAGAGGTAGAGCGTACCAACTCACGGCTGAACCTCGAAATCATAGAAAAGGGGTCGATCAGAGTCCCTACCTGGACCCGCACGCACGAACAAAATGCAGTGTCCCCAGGCAATGGGACATCAGTACGAATAAAAATGTACTGGTATGTAAGGCAGAAAATAAAATCACACATAGCCGATGTAAGATATATTAGAGATACCACCTAACGCTGAAACTCTGATAGCCTCCACGGACGACATCGGACCTCATAGTAAACAAATATGCATAGTATGCTCGTGTAATCGTATGTCGTGAATACATATATATTGATCAAAATGCATGACATACCCAACATTATGCTAGCAGTGGTGGTCTCTTCCGGTAGCTAACCGGTATCACATTGCCAGCTCGTGGCCATCTGTACAATATATAGTTTTTCGGGAAAATAGGCCCCTTACCTCTGATTATTGCTCGAAGTCCATGCATAATATGTCATGTATGATATGAACTTTGAATGAACATAATAAGAACTTAGCCAATCTTGCCTCATAGATACCCTTATTCTCATGATCTCATTATCACCTCCGTATTGCATAAAATTGTCTCGTGGAACCTCATATTTTTCCTTTATTTTGAATAAGCTTGAAAAATCAACTCGACTTTAAGAAAGATAACTTAACTCTGAAGATGTTCATAAAAGCTTAAGGTGTTTCACTTAGTCCTTATACTTGATTTCTTGATATTCAATAAAAGAAAGTATTTCAAAAAAAAATCAAGTGTTTTAGTAGTTTTAATAAAATCTATATTTCAGATTACTGGAAATCGACGTGTCACTTCAGAGATTTTAAAATACACTTCTAAGAAGGAAGAAAGACTCATCGCAAATGCTAATGCCTTTATTTATTTTAGTTATTTATTTTTTTAGTTACACAACCCAAAGACGAATAAGAATTCATATATAGACATATAGTTAAGAAAACCTACAAAGTAACATATATAGATGTCGAATACCCTATTTAACTGAACGAGTGGAACATCAACCTAATAGTGTTATGAAAATACTTCAGCTATGATCCCAATGCCTTCCACTGAAGGTCTTTCTAGCAATAGAATAGTAAAATATCACATTTGACGTCTTTAGGAATTTCCCAGAATTCGTGCTAAAAGAAAGGACAAAACTTAGCCTTAACATACCTTAATCATGTTCAATCCTTAATTCCTTCCAAGTGACTCTTCAAACAAGTCAACTCAACCTATTATAGCATAAGGAGATGCAAAATCAGTGTTGATCAAAGACCAAGTCTATAACTTAAGCTAGTAGCTCGTTTTACATAAATTTGGGCAGCATCTCCTTTGTAACAAGGGCCTCCACCAATACCATATACCAACAATAACAACTAGAGAAATCCATCAACGTATAAATATCAATAACAAGACATCACATAACAACAATAAGTCACAACTACTTCATGACGAGCGGTATGCTTCAATTGGAATCCGTATAACCCATCTACCCCTTGCAAACTTATTACATTAACTTAAAAGTATCATTAACATGATAATGAATTCATTCATCAATGATTCCATCCTTATACCATATATTTATAACAAAGGAAACAATCCACAACTCTAACTATCTTCGATTAGTAACTTTATTCACTAGCTCATGTCTACTCCATCCATTTAACTTAATCAACATATATATAACCTTAGGCACATGCAAGAACACAATATACCAACCTCCTACAGTAACTTCAAGTCAAAATCCAAGTTATATTCAGCTTACAATAACCCTCAATGGCAATACAACACCATAGAAGTGACTTAAGCTAATCCAAGTATTATCTTGTAGTTTATCATCCTAACAACTTAACCAACATACAAGAAAGCTTAAGAACTACTAGTAGGCTGATAGAATCACTTTAGACAGCAGAAAAAACTTGGAATTTCATCCAAATACAGCCAACAACAATCCTCAATGACAACACAACCTCAAAGAGGTGTTGTTCTTCACTAGGACTAGGTTTGATGTTGAAATATGGTGTAATCACTTTGGAATCACTTCAAACCCTTGTGCAACCTGTTTAGAAGGGTTTGGAGAAGTTTGGAGATGAGGTTGAGTTGAAAAATTAGCAAAAATAGGCATCCAAATCGTTTATAAATTGAAGTAGCTCAACCACCGCCTATGTGGGTCCCATTGGGAGCTGCTTGCACAATCTCGTAAAAACTCGAATATCTCTCTACTCCGACGTCGTATAGATGAACGGTTTATTGCGTCGAAAACTAGACTCTTAAATATTAAATTTGGTATAAATATCATCCCTTGATACAAAGTATATTGGGAGAAAAGTGCATCTACATTTGGCCTAAATTTCAGCAAATTTATGAAGGTAACTTGTGATGACTTTTGCTAACTCTTGTTCCACAACATGCCTGCCTTCAAAATGTAGAAATTAAATATCATACGACTAAAATAACTCATAGAATAACCTCTTTATCATGTTAAGAACTCTAGTCTCACCCCAAAGTACATGTTATAATTTGTCGACTTTCAACGAAACTTATTTTCTTCTGTTTGTTTAGCGTCTAAGCTTTTCAACCCTTTTGGTACTTGTTATTTAGGATCTTAAAGATTTGTAACCTCCAAGATAACAAGATGAAACTTACATTATGTACTTTCAAAAATGATCTCATTTCTGAGCTTATATCAATTGGTTTACAACGTACTCTCACGTACGAAAACATGGAATGTAACATTCTACAACCGTTGGAAGCTCTTTAGAAGTGCCAAAGATATTCAAGTCATCAACATACACGATTATGATGCCAAATTCAGATCTATATCTCTTAATAAAGGCACAAGGGCAAATAGGGTTATTTTGTCTCTTCCTTTAGCAAATACTCGCTAAGTCCCAAATTGCTTCAATCCGTATAACAATTTCTTAGGCTTAATTGAACAAGTTTCTCTTGAACTTTTATGTGTTTCAGGAACTTTAAATCCTTCAGTGATTTTCATAAAAAAATTATTGTCTAGTGAGCCATATGAATATGGTGTGACAACATCCATCAATCGCATATCAAGCTTTTCATGGACTGCTAGATTCATTAGATACCTGGAGGTAATTGCATCTACCATAGGAGAATATGTCTTCATTTAATCAATGCCAGGCCTTTGCGAAAATCCTTGTGCCACAAGTCATGCTTTATATCGTACGACTTCACCTTTCTCATTTCGTTTTCGTACAAAAACCTATTTGTACCCCACTGGCTTGACACCTTCAGGCGTTCGAACTATTGATCCGAAAACTTTATATTTTTTTGAGTGAAGCCAATCCCGCTTGAATTGCATTTTTCCATTTTGGCCAATCATTTCTCTATCTACATTCATCGATAGATTTTGGCACAAGATCCTCATCTCATTGCATTACTTCAACTGCAATAGTATATGCAAAATTATTATCAATAACAATATTATTCTGGTTCTAATTTTTTTCCGTAGAGACATAACTTATTGCGATTTCTTCATTTTCATCATTTTCAGGTACTAGAACCTCCTGTGAGGTCTTGTCAATTATTATGTCGTTATTCTCTTCTTTAGAAATTGTCTCAATGTTATGATAAACTTGATCATTTGCTCCTTTCCTTTTACGGGGATTCTTATCCTTGGAGCCGATAGGTCTACCACGTGTAAGGCGTGGCCTAGACTTTGCATTGTCATACTGTCCAGCCGGAACATCAACTCGAATTGGAGCATTTACAACTGAAATATGCGATTTAGTAAACCCGTAGAAGTGGTTAGTAAATGCATCTGGCAATTGATTTGCATATTTTGCATATGAATGATCTTTTGAACTTCTTGTTCACATTGATTTGCATGAGGACCCAAATGAGATAGGGTTAATACGTTCAGATCTATCTCTTTTTCTAGCTGTTTATTTTCTCCCCTTAATGTTGGAAAAACTAATTCATCAAAATGACAATCAGCAAATTTGGCTGTAAAGAAATCTCCTGTTGTAGGCTCCAGATATTTAATATAGAAGGAGATTCATAACCAACATATTCTCCCAACCTTCTTTGGGGACCCATCTTTATGCGTTGTGGTGGAGCAATTGGAACGTATATCGCACATCCAAAATTTTTTAAATGGGGAATATTTGGCTCGTGACCAAAAGCCAACTATAATGGGGAGACTTCATGATAACTGGTTGGCCTTATGCGCACAAGTGCTGCTATATGTAAAATAGCATGTCCCTACACTGAAAGGGAAAGTTTTGCCCTCATAAGCAACCAGATGCTAAAATTTTGTTCCACTGGCCATACAATAATCAGTAAAGTCCTAAGATGTAAATTCACCAGCATTATCAAGAAGAATTGTCTTAATTGCATAATCTGGAAATTGTGCTCTTAACCTTAGTATTTGGGCCCACAATCTCGCAAATGCCATATTACAAGTTGACAATAAGCACACATGTGACCATCTTGTAGACGCGTCTATCAAGACCATAAAATACTTGAATGGTTCACATATAGGGTGTATAGGCCCATATATATCACCCTGTATTCGTTTAAAAAATGCAGGGGATTCAATCCCAACTTAGCTGATGATGGTTTAATAACCAATGTTTCTTGATAACAAGTAGCACGAGAGAATTCCTTAAATTGAAGAATCTTCGTCCTTCAATGTGTGCCCATTTGAATTCTCTATCATTCTGCGCATCATGTTAGAACTGGGATGGCCCAACCGGTCATGCCAAATGATAAAATCATTAGACGTAGTAAACCGTTTGTTTACTATGGCATGTGATTCAACCATACCAATGTTTGTGTGGTACAACCCAAAAAAAAATGCAGGTAATTTTTCGTGCACATATTTTTTCCCCGCTTTTATTGTAGTAATATAAAGGTGTTCAACCTTTACTTCGTTTGATGTCTCAACATGGTAGGCATTAAGGGTGTTCATTATTCGGCTTGGATCGATTTTTTCCTAAAAGAAAATCAAACCAAGTAAGTCAGTTTTTCAAATATTAGAACCAAACCAAATAAATTAAGTCTGTTTTTTTCTTGATTCAGTTTATGTTGGATTTTCTATTTTTATAGTTACTTGTCAGTTTTTTCTTAAATATAAGACATACACTACCAAACACACATTTCAGCGACCATATTTTCAATGTAAGACTATCAAATCAATTGGCATTTGAGAAATCTATTATTTATCAAGATATATTGATGATAAATTGAATCAAATAGGGACGAATAATTTAAGGACTCAATTAAAAATATATTATTTTAAACATAAAATAGATTCTTACACTTAACAACAGAAAACTACCAATTAAACTAGAATGTAAAGGTAAAGAACTGTACTATAAGTTTAAACGATTAATATTTAATGTAAAAAATTTTAAAACCTTGTATAAAAGTATACATACATACATATATATATATATATATATATATATATATATATATATATATATATATATATATATATATATGTATATATATATATATACATATATATATATATATATGTATATATATATAGGTGTAATAATAAATTTAAATAGCTACTCCTATATTCGGTTTGGTTTGATTTTTTTAATTAAGACCAAAATCAAACCAAATTTGATTGGTTTTTATATTTCAAAACGAAAACCAAACCAAATCAAGAAGTATCGGTTTTTTAGTCGGTTTGGTTTGGTTCAAGTTTTCGAATTTTTAAGAACACCCCTAGTAGCTATTTTGGTGAATAGTTTTGAAACTCAATATTTCTTTGAGCTTTACTGTAATATAATGCATTATCAACAGTTAATATCTTTCCTCCAGATAATAATAAGGCTGCTCTTCCAGAGCCCTCAATTAACTTTGTACTACTAGATATTGTATTAACACATACCTTTTTCATAATCAAATAAGAGAAAAATTTCTTTTCTCTTAATATTGTGTGAGTTATAGCACTATCCAAAAGACATAAATCTTCATTACTCATTCTGGATCAAATTGAAGACTGGGAATATTATTTTCTTCATAAAGAAAATAAAAGTACTCCATGAGAAATACGAAAAACTAACAACACAAACAACAACTTAACTACTACTTGAAAATAAAACAACTTTAGAACGAGACAAAAAAAATACTAAAAATAAAATAACAATATAATCGCATTCCCCAATAAAATGATCAAACTTTAGTTTTGATCTTCAAAGAAGTCTTCAACTTACAAATGAGTAAGATCATCGAGGCCTTGAAAATCATCATCACTCAAAGCAAGATTTGTCTCGACGTTGTCATCATTTTTGTTTGAAGGTCCTTGTCGAGCCCCCTTTTTCCCTTCCATCGGAGAGGAGACCGGGTTTCGACATTCATAGGGTGTAATGACTCATTTTCTTTTGGGAATTGGGTATTTGAAGAGTCGCCGCCTAACCATTTAAAGGTGTGTTAGGGCACATGTCACACCTTCTTTAGGCTACTACAACCCGACGAAGGGCGTAGATAAGGAGGTTTTTTCAATTAAAGGACAATCGAAACGAGATTAATTATTAAAAATCGGAGTCGCCACTTGGGATAATTTATGGTATCCCAAGTCACTGGTTTAGAATCCCGAACCGAGGAAAAAAAGTGACTCTGTTTACCGTCCGCAAACCAGAATTCCGAGTAAGGAATTCTGTTAACCTGGGAGAAAGTGTTAGGCACTCCCGAGTTTCGTGGTTCTAGCACCGTCGCTCAACTGTTATATTTGGCTCCAATTATCTGATTTTATATAATTATGAACCTATGTTCATTTGAATCTTTTAACCACTTTTATTATTTTTTTAAAGAGAATTGCAACGTCGTTAAAACATGTGTCGAACCACGTAACATAAATGCACCCGTGGTTTTGACACATTCCAACTTTGTTGAGATTTAGATTTGGGTTACATAAATGTGCGCCCGAATTTAGGAAAGGTAAATTATTAAACTAATGCGCATAAAGCAATTATATGTTTGCAACTTTGCGAGGGCCATGGAATTTAAGGCTAAATCTAGGGCCATGCAATTGTTATTTTTGTTTGGAATGGCGCATCTCAACTAAATTTCTTCACACGACATAAGGGTGATTCGGATAAGCTTATGGACAAAAGAACTGTTTAGGAAGAGGGAAATGAGAATTCCTTGGAGACTAGATCTGCTAATAAATCAGCTGATGCAATAGTTAAATCAGAAAAGATGCCTATGATGATGCTCCAAAAGAACTTCACAATCGTTGAATGTAACAATAGGAACCACCACAATCACCCATGAAAGTTGGAATTGGTAAACACCTTTAGTTAACTCCGCTTAAATGATAAATACACCCGAAATCCAGAAGCTAATACCGATCCAAAAGCAGCAAGCTCAACTAGAAATCACGAAGTCCGGACAGAAATATTAAGCAAACACCTAGTTTCGATGCTCAAACACAAAACCAACTAAACTTCAACCAAACACCATTTTGAACGAGGAATCAGAAGGCTAAATGCTGGGAAAATATTTTTTGTGATTTTTCTTGGAATAAAACAAAACTAAACTCAAAAGAGACGAACCCAGACTATACTTCTTTTATTTTTGTTTTTTTTAAAATGCGACTAGAGCTGGCACACATACATGAGTAAAGTTTCAGCCAAAAACAAATCATGAGACACTCTTTCAAATCACACTATAATATCGGGGCAGAACATAACAAACTCAACACATATGACTCAAGAGTCGCAGCAGAAGAATATAATGTGAGTATGGAAAGTGAGGGGATGACCTTAAGTGTTTTCTTTGTTTCATAAGCTCACTATGAAGTGAGGGTCTTGCTTTTGAATGAAGTTGGAGCAAAATGTTAAAATCTCAGAAAGTTAGCAAGAGATTTGTTTCCAAACTTAGATGGGCAAGAGTTTGATTTAACAATCTGAACAACAGAAACTTAAACACTAGAGCTTTAACAGGTGGCTAACAGTAAAATGATGAGGATAGCTTCAAACACTATATCGTCTTATGCGTACAAGACAACTTTAGCATACTCGAGCTAATCGACTAATCAACAAAAGACTCCGACATCCTTCTCATGAGAGCTTATTCAAACAGAAACCAACAACACCTCAAACGCATCGCTTCAAACTTACACTATCACGTTCATAATCAAGCAAAACCATGATTCAAATTCCTAGTTTTAGGGCAGCTTATGCTAACAGACTGAACAACAATAACAGGACAGCTTTGCAAACGTTAAGAAAACCAGTTGACTTGAAATAACAGTATTGTGACGTCTTCAAGAATCCATACCATCTCAAAGCTGAAAGAAAACATTCATTTGAAAGTGACAAAATCTTGACTCAAATGAAAAACTCGACACAATAATAATTGTTAAAGCATATGAACACAGAGAACGACCCTTCAAACTTAACTTTTACTAACTAAACATACTTAAATACATCATGCCACTGAGAATTGATTCATTCAACAAGAAATTCAATCACAACACAAAACAGACCACTCTAGAGTGAATCTCATAGATCAAAAACACTGAAACAAAACTGAGTCGCATAGAATAAAAGAGAGGAAAATTGAACCTGAAGTTGCAAATCTCATTTATACAATTATCAACTGAAGAATACAACTCTCGACTCCAAATCCTAGCGAGGTTCAGCAACAAATCAACATGACGACAGTAAAAAAACCAACCTCGAACTTCAATTTGTATCTCACTAGAACTCAAATCAGAATTCAATAAATAAAAATTGTATGTATGTTTCTCGTACACTTTGAAAGAACACATCAAGAATAAAAATAAACCCTGAAACCATCAGTTCCCCAAACCCTTTTAACTTTTTCTCTAAATTTTGTTAGCCGAGTCCTTCCCCCCTCTAAATCCATCTAAAATTCCCTAATTAGAACAAATTCCTAATGAATGTGGGGCTTGGATTGAGGGGAATCAATCCAACGCCTCACACTCATCCAGCAAATCGTTCCTAGAAGCTTCCAATCGCGTGCCTTATCTCCAAATCGAGCGAGTGACGGGAATGCAAATTTTCGCGTCAGAAACGGTTATCTTTGGTAAGAGGAGAGAAAGGCAAATGGATGAAGAGAGTAATCGCACAATTTTTGACATTATTAGGGTTGGATTCGGGTGCTTTTGGAGAAGAAGAAGCACAGGCGCGTAGTTGTTTGTTTGGGATTAGGGCTTTGAATTTGTGTATGTATCCGTGTGTGTATTTGCCGAACGAGTCGGGTCATGGGTTATTGGGCGTGGGTCTGGGAGGATTACGCGGGTCGTGTATAATGTGATGGGTTTGGACGAATTGGGCTGGGATTTTAATGGCCCAAATTTGGGTATTTTAATTAATACCAAATCTTCCAACTTCCTTTTCCCCTATTTCAATTTTTCAATTTCTCTTTTCAAAAACTAAAAATTCTAAATTAATTCTAAAGTTAAACTAAGTAATAATTAGCAAAATTAAAGAAAAGGAGATCACGTAAAAATCAAAACAAGAATTAAAGTGCAACTAGACTATTTTGAATTTCCTTCCTTTTAAAAAAAAAATAAACCAATCACTTAATAATTCTGAAAAATGTAAAATTACTCTTAAATGCATATGCCATATGTATTTTATATTTTTATTAATTAAAATACACAAATAAAATGAAAACAATCAATAAAAATGCCAAAAAATCAACAAAATAAAAAATAATTAAAAATAGTGGAAAAAATTATTTTTTTTGGAATTATGGGAGTAATTCGTATGGGTAAAAAATCACGTGCTCACAGCTGCCCCTCTTTGCGTGGAAACACGAAGAGTTTTCTTGCAAAGATAAGTGAGCAAATATGAGCAATTTTTGTCCACTTGAATACTCCGTGGGAAGCATTTTGAAAAGCTCGACTGAAGCCTGCTTCAGAGTTGCCTACAAATCCTTGACTAAAGAGGAATCAGGTCAGTGTAGTTCAGGAGTGTTTGGTAGCTGTGACTACCGACGTTGTGATCTCATTATTGCTGCTGCTGCTGCTGCTACTGCTTCTAGACCTCCTTATTACACCTTGTGAAAATAAAAAGAAGCTAGACTAAGCTATGAACTACGAGTTACAAAGGAACCTATCTATATCTTCCAACTTGCTATGAATCCTTGTTGCTTTGTTGTCTTGTATTTCTTGCTGTGGACTCCTTGTTGCCTTGTTGACTGGAATTTCTTCCTTTAGAACTTCTTGTTGCCTTGTTGACTTCTTGTTTTCTCTTAGAAAATACTCCCTCATTCTAACAGGTGGGATCCTAATCACCAAAACTTGATTCGTGAAAACTATTCCCTTATTTTAACAGATGGGCGCCTGATTACCAAACTTGAATCTTGAAAAGTATTCCCTTGTTCTATTGGTGGGTGCCTGATTACCAGATCTTAAATCTTGAAAAGTATTCCCTTGTTCTACAGGTGGGCGCCTGAGTACCAAAGGTTGAATCTTGAAAAGTATTCCCTTGTTCTACAGGTGGGCGCTTGATTACCAGATCTTGCATCTTGAAAAGTATTCCCTTATTCTACAGGTGGGCGCCTGATTACTAAACTCGAATCTTGAAAAGTATTCCCTTGTTCTAACAGGTGGGTGTCTGATTACCAAGCTTGAATCTTGAAAAGTATTCCCTTATTCTAACAGGCGGGCGTCTGATTACCAAATCTTGAATCTTGAAAAGTATTCACTTGTTTTACAAGTGGGCGCCTAACTACCAAAGCTTGAATTTTAAAAAGTATTCCCTTGTTCTACGGGTGGGCGCTTGATTACCAAAGCTTGAATCTTGAAAAGTATTCCCTTGTTCTACAGGTGGGCGCCTGATTACCAAAACATGAATCTTGAAAAGTATTCCTTGAAACTGCTGTCTGTGTACCTGATCACAACAAAACAAACGAAACACAAGAAATTCTTTCTGTCCCAGTTTGGTGATGGGTTGATCTCTGAGTGTTAATCAAATCTCCTTATCAAACATCTCTAAAGCTAGGTCCCATTATCTAGGAGGGTCCTGGCAATTCTTAATTGATGAAAACTTAAGATTATGTTATGTTTCTTAAAAGGTACTATTTTCCACTATGTCTTGTTATGGGTTATATCTGCTGGGGATCTGCTGGTGACTGATGATTAAAACTACTTCCCATTATCCAGGCGGGTCCTGACAACTTCTTAATTTAATGATGATGGGGGTTAGTATTTAGAGCTATGTCCTATTATCCAGGGGGTCATGACAACTCCTACGATTGAATCCTATTATCCAGGCGGGTCCTGACGACTCTTGTTGGGGAAGTATTTAGAATTGACCATGCCACCCAACTGTTTGTGTTCCAAGCTAAGTCCCATTTTCACGATGGTCTTGACAACTCTTAACTGAATCCTACTTCAACATGCAAGTCATTTTGAGCCATTTGTTATCCATGATTAGTCCTAACCTTAAAATGAGTCCCATTTTTCAGGAGGGTCTTAAGGGTTCCAACTTAAATACCAATTCTAATTTCTGGTTGTTTTTGCTAGTGATTATTGTCCAGGAGGGTTTCTACGACTCATACTGGGGGAGGTGTCGGTGCTTGCCCATGTTACCCACACCTGTTTGAGTTTTATACTGTGTTTCATCTCAACTTCCATGTCTCTTTAATCCTCAGTTGTTTCTGTTGGGTTTGCTAGTTAAAGTTTGTCCCCTTGTGCTCTTTGCTGGGGAGGATATTTATGATGGACTATGTCCCTTTTGAGTTTGAACTGAGCCCCACTTCCAGGTGGTCCCTGAGATTTTGATCATACCTGCCATGTGCCTGCTTTCTCATGTGGACGGCCTCCCTTAGGCTCTTCTGAAATTTTTCTGCTCTTGTGTCAATCAAAGAAAACTAGTCAGTTTGAAAAATGGTGTTTAGGTTGCGGCATTCTTGTTGGAAGCGGCCTCCTCACTGTCATGTTCCGTTGTGTTCAAATTTCCATGTTGATGATGAGTTGCCTGAGTTGGTTGGCTGACCCCCGAAGCTTTATGGCTTTACTTTAGTCGCCATTACTGTATTACATTCCTAGCCCTTTTGCCATAATCCTTGCACTTTTCCCAAAATTACCAAGTCAATGTATTATGCTTGGCTGACCCTCTGACCCTTGTGGCTTTACTTTGTTCCTCATCTTTGTGTTACATTTCTGAGCCTTTGATAAAATCCTTACACCCTATCCTGAGATCACCCGGTCTGTTTATGATGTTTGGCTGGCCCTTGACCTTTGTATCTTTACTTTGACCCCACCTTGTGTTGCAGTTCCGACCCTTTGCTAGAATTCTTTATGCCATTCCCCAACGATTGATGAGTCAATGTGTCATGATGGGTCAACCCTCGACCTTTCCCATCTTTGTATTTTGCTAACCTTGCATCCCTTCTGAGATTGCCCGATCGGTGTGTTATGCTTGGCTGACCCAAAAACCTTTGTGGTTTTACTTTGCATCCCCATCTCTGTGTGGTGCTCCTTCACTTTGCCAACTCTAGTCTCTTCCATCAATTAAAGCTCTTGTAAATCCTTCCCTTTTCTGTTTCAGACTTCATTATCTTTGTTACGTTTTAGGGTGTCATGCGCTTTGTCCCTTTGGGCGCTGACAATAGGCTTTGAAATTCCTCCCGTTTGTTTAAACAAGAGACTTTTAAAGACTCGAAAGAAAAATGAAATGCAGTGACTCAGAACGGCATTTAGGGTAAAGAATTCCCCATTCCTTGACTATTGAAAGGAAGAGAAAGAGAACTTATATGAGGAGGAGTAGCTGGTCTTCCGTGATCATGACATGCACTTCGACCTGGTCGATTCAGTCTGTCCCGATGACCGGCCTTCTGTTGCCATGCTTTTGCTGTTGTGATCATATCTAACCCAATTCCTTCAACCAAACCCTAGCTTTGCTTGCCTTACGGTGTTCTGAGCGGATTTTCGCCCATAGCCCCTTTTCGGTTGTTGTTTCTTGACTTACCTTTGCCTCACAGTGCCCGTGAGGGTTTTTACCAGTGAGGCTCTCTCATTTTTTATTTCTCTCAACTCTCGTCGCCTTATGGTGCCTGTGAGGGTTTTCACCAATAAGACTCTCTCATTTTATTATTTCTTGCATGAACTAGAGTGCCTCCCCGAGGTATGGTCCATTTCTCCTTGCTTGCCCTGGCATTTCTTATAGATTGGTCAGAAGGTCTTTCTCTGTACTATAATGTGGGCTTTTGGATAAAGTTAGAAAGAAAGGGTGTAAAGGGCTCAAGAAGTGCTCTTACGGGTTCAAAATTTTCAAATTTCGGAATCCAAACCAATGCAATTTCTACCCTAGTTTCTTGCTTGGGTATTTGGATTTATTTGAATATGACCGAGCCTTGAGGCTGCCTATGTATCCCAAGAAGGAATCAGGTCAAACGTAGTTCCTACTGATTCATTACTTTCACTATTGTTTGTTTTCCTTTACCTCCTCTCTTTCTGCTGTTCCTTTCTCACTTTTCTCTTTTTCTTTTTCTCTTTTTTTTCTCTTTGATTTTCTTTTCTTCTTTTTTTCCTTTTCCTTTACTTTCTTTTCCTTCTTTCTTTTCTCTTTTCTCTTCTTCCTTTGTTTTGCTTTCTTTTCTCCTTTTGTTCTTGTCCTTTCACTGCCTTCTTATGATTGCGCTTCTGACTTTCATTACTGATTCCGAAAGAGGGGTATGCAAGAAAATAATTGAAGCTCAAGAGGGTTAACAAAGGGTAAATTGTTTAGATAGCTGAATAAAATGCCTTCGTCATTTCAATCTCTAAAATATGCCAAATACAAACAAACGCCAAGTATAGTCGATGATTCCTACAAAAGAAAATCATACATTATATCTTTTGACTACATCTGAATTGATAGTCATTTCTACACATTTTCCTTCCACACCTATTAGATAAAATGCCCCATTGGGCAGCACTCTTGACACGACAAACGGTCATTGCCAGTTTGGAGCGAACTTGCCTTTTGCCTCGGCCTGGTGAGGGTGGATGAATTTCAACACTAATTGACCCACTTCAAACTTTCTTGGACACACTTTCTTGTTATATGCTCTGGCCATCCTCTGTTGATACAACTAGCCGTGACATACCGATGCCAATATTTTCTCATCAATCAAACTCAATTGCTCCAAACGAGCTTTGACCCATTCTTCGTCATCGATTCCTGCTTCAGCCACGATCTGAAGGGAGGGGATTTCAATTTCAGCTGAGATTACTGCTTCTGTGCCATACACCAACAAGTATGGGGTCTCCCCTACCGATGTGCGAATGGTAGTTCGATAGCCTAACAATGCAAAAAGTAACCACTCATTCCACTGCCTGGATCCTTCCACCATTTTACGAAGTATCTTCTTTACGTTCTTATTGGCTGCCTCCACCGCTTCATTCGCCTTGGGGCGGTACGGGGTAGAATTTCGATGTGTGATCTTGAACTGCTGACATACTTATCTCATTAAGTGACTGTTGAGATTTTCCCCATTATAAGTGATGAGAGTCTTGGGGATTCTGAATCGACAAATGATATTTGCATGGACAAAGTCGACCACGGCCTTCTTGGTCACTGCCTTGAAGGTTTTGGCTTTATCTCATTTGGTGAAATAGTCAATAGCAACCAGGATAAATCTATGACCGTTAGAAGCTACTAGCTCGATGGGCCGATGACATCCATGCCCCAAGAAACGAAGGGCTATGGTGCAGACATTATATGCAATTCAGATGGCGGGGAGTGAATTAAATCTCCGTGCACTTGACATTTATGATATTTGCGCATGAAACTGATACAATCCCGCTCCATGGTAAGCCAATAATATCCTGCCTTGAGAATCTTCTTTGCCAAAACATATCCGCTCATGTGTGGCCCGTAGACGCCAACATGCACCTCATTCATGATGGATGTCGCCTACCCAGCATCGACGCATCTTAACAAACCAAGATCCGGCGTCCTTTAGAGCTAATGTCAACCACGTGGCGACTAATATCCTCGTCATTGGGAATCATTTGTCACCTCCCTAATTGTCTTAGCACTCTGTATGGAGCATAGGGTTGTATACTTTGGAGACCCATCAGAAGAAAATGAGGCTTGGTGGCTGACATATACACGATTTCATCCACGGGGAGCCACCTGAATGTCCACTCTATTTGGTTTGCAATGACAGCCCGGAGACGTAACACCCATTCGGTAGCACCATTGGGTAATCTAATTCCATCAACCTTGTTGTAGAATTCCTCTATGCAGCTCTTTGTTGGCGAACTGTAATTCATGAATTGAGGCTGATAACATAGGTGTTCGATCATCCATATTTGTAACAATAGGTTACATCCTTCGAAGAAATCTCCCCCTTCACAGGCAGTGAGAGCACAAAAGATTTCGGATAAAATCATGGGAGCGATGGTGCTCTTGGCCCGAGTTATTAAAGTGCTGACAACCCCTGCTATCCGTATTTCAATATTTCTGTCCTTTCGCGGAAACACCGAAAGACCCAAGAAGAAGACCATGAATGCGAAACACCGGTGTTCCTCCCATTTGAGTTGATTCCCTTTGCTACAAATATGGTTTTCCGTGTCATTAAATCCTCATACGTGTCCATACCTCTGATATATAAACTGCGGGGTAAAAAATCCGGCTGATAAGTCTGGGTTGTGAACCTTCTTGCTGATTTTTAAAGAGTCCAAGAATTGTGTACGGCGATGGCCCTTGGCGCAATCAAGTATTGATGCCTCAGGGGGATCTTAGGGGCTCCAATATATCCAGTTATTTCTTCTAATGTTGGCATGAGTTCGAAATTCGAGAAATGGAATACATTGTGAGCTAGGACCCAGAATGTGAATAATGCCTTTATGATGTCCCCCTCGGGTTAATCTTTAACAGCCCAGTAACTCCTGCCAAATATGAGTTGACTCTGTTTTCCCTACCTCGCCCACGTCATTCCACCACATGTGTAGCTCCAAGGAAATTTTGTTCATAAATCTTATTGGCCAATGATGATTTGTGCTCATTCTGCACATTTATTAGGGCGAATTAGTATCTCAAGACTTTTTTCTGTTTGACTAATAAAAATTAAAATTTACCCCTTTCTTTTATGAAATTTGTTTTCTAAAACCAAGGCCCAGCTTTGCAAATACGACCTTTCAGCACTTCCGGAGGAAGATTTTAAAGTTGTGCCCGCTAACCGGCCAAAAATAAAACAAAACCCAAAGGTGGCTATTTGTGCAGAATCAACCTTCCAGCGCCCCTTTCGGTAACATTCGGTTTTTCTTGGCAAGAACGGCATCACCCGATTTATTTAGGACAACAAATAAAAATTGGACATTTATTTTTCTTTGTTTTGGCTATTTTTGCTAAAGGGAGGTTGAACCCGATGGGGGTTGCCTACGTATCTCGCACCTGACGAGAATCAAACCGGCATAGCACGGGCAAATTGGATGCGGGCGAGAATTTAAAAAAATAACTAATTTTGAGAAAACATTCTTTTTTTTTTGGTTTTTCTTGCAAAATGTTGAAACATGCAAAGTCTTTTGAAGTGCAAAATCTTTTTGAATTTTCATGTATATCTTTTGTCTTTTCTTTTTTTTATTAAAAAATATGACAAAAATACAACTACACCCTACTTGCTCTATTTCCGCACTTCCCCCTCTTTTTTTGCGAATAAATAAGCTATTTTTTTGTTTTAACGAAACTATTTTGAAAATAAGACTCTTTTTTTTCATACGCTGATAAACAAGCTATTTTTTAGAACAATCTATTCTTGCAAACAAACTATTTTGAAGATAAACCCTTTTCTCATTTCTCTCATTTTTGTCAAAAATTCGGCAGCGCTTCGGCACTATTTGGACATTGGTTTTTCAAAATGAGTGATAAAGTCACCTTACCCTCGCCGCTACTTCTTTTCTTGACTTTACCTAATATTCATAAGCCGGTCAGCATGCAAATCCAAAATAAATGCACAAGTAGGATGCATCAGGATGATCCATTATCCCAGGTACACCTGTCCTAGACGGACCCAACCCCTGTGTTGAGTCCCCTAAGTCAAATGCATGATGCAGATAAGCGTTCCTACTAGGGATCCGATAGGAGGATAAGTTATTCTAGGTTAAAAACCTTGATATAGTTCTAGACTGTGTACCCGAGCGGACAACTCGAGTCGAGGAGGGGGCTACGTACCAGGAACCGAATGGCCATCCGACTTTGTAACTTGTCCGAGCCTCTTTATTATTTTCAGGTATGACACTAACAGAATAGGGAGTCTCAACCAGCGAGCACATCCCCAGAGCTGATAAGAGTAGGGTTTTTTGGCAATTTATACAGTCAAAATAATATTAAAGCGGTAAAAACAACTTTTAGCACATCATGTGATAAAATAATATAAATACAGCCAAATACAATGATTATCTAAAGCTCTAATTATTGAACCCTGAACCAGAGATTCTGGGTTAGATCCCCACCAGAGTCGCCAGAGCTGTCATACCTCATTTGGGCTACTATAACCCAGCGAAGGGCGTAGATAAGGGAGTTTTTAAAATAAAAGTACAATTGAAAAGAGATTAATTATTAAAAATCAGAGTCGCCATTTGGAATAATTTATTGGGTGTCCCAAGTCACCGGTTTAGAATCCCGAATCGAGGAAAAAAGTGACTTTGTTTACAGTCCGCGATCCATAAATCCGAGTAAGGAATTCTGTTAAATCGGGAAAAGGTGTTAGGCACTCCCGAGTTCCGTGGTTCTAGCACGGTCTCTCAACTGTTATATTTGTCTCCGATTATATGATTTTATACAATTATGAACCTATGTGAATTTGAATATTTTAACAACTTTTATAATTGTTTTTTAAAGAGAATTGCAACATCGTTAAAACATGTCTAGAACCACGTCACATAAATGCGCCCATGGTTTTGACACATTCCAACTTCGTTGAGATTAAGATTTGGATCACATAAATGTTCACCCAAATTTAGGAAAGCTAAATTATTAAACTAACGCACATAAAGCAAATATATGTTTTCAACTTTGCGAAAGCCATGAAATTTAATAAATTGCACGCCTCGGGATCTAAGTATAAATTTAATGCTAAATCTAGGGCCATGCATTTGTTATTTTTGTTTGGCATATGGCACCTCAGCTAAAGTTCTTCACACGGCATAAGGGTGATTCGGACGAGCTTCTGGACAAAAGAACTGTTAAGGAAGAAGGGAATGAGAATTCCTTGGAGCCTAGATCTACTAATAAATCAGCTGATGAAATAGTTAAATCAGAAAAGATGCCTATGAGGATGCTCCAAAAGAACTTCACAATCGTTGAATGTAACAATAGGAACCACCACAATCACCCATGAAAGTTGGAATTGGTAAACACCTTCTGTTAACTCCTCTTAAATGATAAACACACCCGAAATCCAGAAGCTAATATCGATCCAAGAGCAGCAAGTTCAAATAGAAATCACGAAGTCCTGACATAAATCTTGAGCAAACACCTGGTTTTGATGCTCAAACACAAAACCAACTAAACTTCAACCAAACACCATTTTGAACGAGGAATCAGAAGACTAAATGCTGGGAAAAATTTTTCTGTGATTTTTCTTGGAATAAAACAAAACTCAACTCAAAAGAGACGAACCCAGACTATACTTCTTTTGTTTTTGTTTTTTTTTTAAAATGCCGACTAGAGCTGGCACACACACATGAGTAAAGTTTCATCCAAAAAAGAATCATGAGGCACTCCTTCAAATCACGTTATAATCTCGGGGCAGAACATAACAAACGCAACACATATGACTCAAGGTTCGCAGCAGAAGAATATAATGTGAGTATGGAAAGTGAGGGGATGACCTTAAATGTTTTCTTTGTTTCATAAGCTCACTATGAAGTGAAGGTCTTGCATTTCAATGAACTTGGAGCAAAATGTTAAAATCTCAGATAGTTAGCAAGAGATTTGTTTCCAAACTTAGATGGGCAAAAGTTTGATTCAAAATCTAAACAACAGAAACTCAAACACTACAGCTTTAACAGGTTGCTAACAGTAAAATGATGAGGATAGCTTCAACCACTAGATCGCTTTAAGTGCACAAGACAACTTTAGCATACTCGAGCTAATCGACTAATGAACTAAAGACTCCGACATCCTTCTCATGAGAGCTTATTCAAATAGAAACCAAAAACACCTTAAATGCATCGCTTCATACTTACACTATCACGTTCAGAATCAAGCAAAACCATGATTCAAATTCCCAGTTTTAGGGTAGCTTATGCTAACAGACTGAACAACAATAACAGGACAACTTTGCAAATGTTAAGCAAACCAGTTGACATAAAATAACAGTAGTGTGACGTCTTCAAGAATCCATACCATCTTAAATCTAAACACAAACATTCATTTGAAAGCAACAAAATCTCGATTCAAATGAAAAACTCGACACTATAATAATAGTTAAAGCATATGAACACAAAGAACGACCCTTCAAACTTAACTTTTACTAACTTAACATACTTAAATACATAATACCACTGAGAATAGATTCATTGAATAAGAAATTCGATCACAACACAAAACATACCACTCTAGATTGAATCTCATAGCTCAAAAACACAAACAAAGCAGAGTCGCATCGAATAAAAGAGAGGAAAATTGAATCTGAAGTTGAAAATCTCATTTATAACAACTATCAACTCGACAATACAACTCTCGACTCCAAGTCCTAGTGAGGTACAACATCAAATCAACAAGAAGACAGTAAAAAAACCAACCTCGAACTTCAATTTGTATCTCGCTAGAACTCAAATCTGAATTCAAAAAATAATAATTGTATGTATGTTTCTCGTACACTTTGAAAGAACACATCAAGAATAAAAATAAACCCTGAAAACCATTAGTTCCCCAAACCCTTTTAACTTTTTCTCTAAATTTTGTTAGCCGAGTCCCTCCCCCCCTCTAAATCCATCTAAAATTCCCTATTGAGAACAAATGTCTGATGAATGTGGGGCTTGGATTAAGTGGAATCAATCCAACATCTCACACTCATCCAGCAAATCGTTCCCAGAAGATTCCAATCGCGTGCCTTATCTCCAAATCGAGCGAGTGAAGGGAACAAGAATATTCGCGTTAGAAACAATTATTTGTGGTTAGAGGAGAGAAAGGCGAACGTATGAGGAGAGATTTGAGGTTCAATCACTCTAATTTGGACATTATTAAGGCTGGATTCGGGTGCTTTTGGAGAAGAAGCGAAGTCGCGTGGGTGTTTGTTAGGGATTAGGGCTTTGCGTTTGTGCATGTATCCGTGTGTGTATTGTGCGAACGGGTCGGATCATGGGTTATTGGGCGTGGGTCTGGGAAGGTTACACGGGTCGTGTATCAGGTGATGGGTTTGGGCAAAGTGGGCTGGGATTTTAATGGCCCAAATTTGGGTCTTTTTAAGACCAAATCTTCCAACTTCCTTTTCCCCTATTTTAATTTTTCAATTTCTCTTTTCAAAAACTAAAAATCCTAAATTATAAAGTTAAACTTAGTAATAATTAGCAAAATTAAAGAAAAGGAGATCACCTAAAAATTAAAACAAGAATTAAAGTGCAACTAGACTATTTTGAATTTCCTTTCTTTTTAACAAAAAATAAACCAACCACTTAATAATTCTTAAAAACACAAAATTACTCCTAAATGCACATGCCATATGTATTTTATATTTTCATTAATTAAAATGCATATACAAAAATGCAAACAATCAACAGAAAATGCCACAAAAATGAACAAAATAAAAAATAATTAAAAATAGTATGCTATTACCCCCCCATTCCTATCAGTATAGGTCTCGACCTCTATTGTATGCTATTACCCATCCCATTCCTATCAGTACCGAAGTAATTTAGGACTACTATTCCTATAAGAGGGAGGTTTAGGCTGACTCTTAGGTTTAAAAATAAAAGGCTAAGGCGACATACAAAAACACGTAGGACTGCATTTAGAGGGAAACATGTAAGAAATTAGAAGGCTCATGTATACCTTCGCAAATAAAGCATATAAATAGCACGACTTAAACGCAGTTAAGGTCTGAATTTTAAAAATCCTAAAGCTGAGAGTTTGAGTCAGAACCAGATTCATTGTATAACTTAAAAAAAAGTCCAAATCAATCCTGCCTGCTGGTTGTAGCACTTGATAATTAAGCAAAGGCAGTTCTAGTGTTTATTCTAATCTTTACCTAAGGCTTGCCTTGGCATAATAGTGATGTCCTATGAGCATGATATCTATATTGATTATAAATGCAGTAGAGAAGTGATCAATTTTAAATGGACAACTTGAGATCCTATAGACATGCTTTCTCATGGTATTAATTTAAGGCAGTGTTTGAAAACTTATTAAAGAAGCGACAGATTAATTACTAATCCAATCCAGAATAAACTACGTGAACTAAACAGCTTCTCCAACTAAACTGGTTTTAAGTTCTATAGGCATGATTTCTATTATAGATATTTAGATCATATAGGCATGGTATCTAAGTGTTAAAAGCTGACTTTGGACTTATATGCGTGATATCTAGGGAGACGAATCTGAATACATGTTGTAATGAAAACTGAACTTCAATTACTTTACACCCTATAGGCATGATATCTAATTATAAAGCTGATTTTAACCCCATAGGCATGATCTCTATTATAAAGCCATTTAGATCCTATATGAATGGTTTCTAATTGTGTGAAAGTAAAGCATGCAGAATTTATTTTAAACTAGAGCAGATCCTATAGCCATGTTATCTAACAGACCATATTTTTAATCAAAATAGACCCTATAGGCATGTTATCTATACAATTTACCTACGATATACAACTACCCATCCTTTTCACTAATCACCCCGATATTATTTATAAATTATTACAGACTAAATGATTGAATTACAAAAGAAGTGCAGAAACAATAAATTACAACCAAAGGAAGACTGATCTTGACTTCTTCTCTGAGGTATGTAATGAATCACTTCAACGCCAATATTATTCCAAATCCTTCCTCATATATAGGTGTGTTAGATTTCCCTAAGGACCTCAAGGGATCCCGGGAAGTGCTCACACCTAGATTTGCATAACCAAACAGAATTAATGCAGTGTGGAAGGGCCAGCTCATATGTGTCCAAGTTCAGAGGGAGCTCAAGGATCCGAAGCCAAGGCTCACACAAGACGGGCAAAACCTAGATTTTATGATTAGGTGAGAGTGCTTGACATAGTTTGGAAAAGAGTTTTTTTCAAACTGGGTTGAAAGTAATCACGAACAGAGGTAATTTGAAAGCAGTTGTGGTAGTAAAACTCAAAACTCAAACAAATAGAATCACTAGTCATACAAGAAGGTCAAGAGATCTTGGGGAGTCGCTTGTCTGTAAGCACATGACCCTGCCGGGGTCTAGTTTGGTCATGCACAACAATAGTTGATGCTAGCATGGTCACAAACAAGGCAAAACAACACAAACACATATACGTGATATGAGGGTTGGGATTCATAAGACAACAAGTACACAACAAGTGACTGATATAGTATGCTTCAAAACACACATAGGAGAAGCATTAATATATGGGGAAGGGAACATATTACATTATGCTAATTATTCAACTTGACCGCAAAACCGTAAGTAGAAATAGGCAAGAATGAGAGAACTGAAACAATTAAAGAAGAATGTTGTTGTTAAGGCTTTAAAAATTAACTAGGACATACCAATAGAGAAGCAAAGTGCAGAAAGGAAAAGTAAGAAGGACTTCACAGTCTAGCCTTAGCATTCAGATGGCTAGACAAAGCAGTATCACAAGTAGTAGTAAAGAAAGAGAGAGTTTTTGAGTATATAAGTGTGTGTGTTTGAACTCAATTGTTTGTGTGTTTAAAGAAAAGCGATTAGGGTACTTATAGCTTTAAAAATGAGTAGAGAGTAAGGTAAAAAGTAACGTTTTAATACAGACATGGAAATAATCACAATTAGAATCACTCAATACAACTACTTCCCTTTAATCAAGGGATTACTGCTCCAACGGATACAATCAAGGTTAATTAAGGGAAAGAAATCAATTTGGGACATATTGACTATTGCCATATAAGGGCGCAGTAAAAGTACAAGGTAAATAATTGAGTCTAAGTACAAAATATGTTTAATTTTTCGAAAGGATTGAACAAGGCAAAACATCACAACAATTAAAGGACGGAATCAATAAATTTAAACAAACGAGTATAATTAGGGTTCATAAGAAAACTTTTGCAATCACTCGCAAAATTGAGGAAATCAGGATCAATCAAGAAAGAGTCATGTTTTGACATATAAATAGAACGAACAGAAATATCAGACATGCAATGCCAAACGCATTGGAAAAAGAAACAACTGGACACATACAAACATGCAACAATAACAAGAGTAAGCTAGGGCTCAGTAGTCAACAAAGTCAAATAGTCAGGGTCACACGTAGAGCCAAAGTGAAGAAACCAGTCCAACAAGTAAAGAGAGTCAGAAACAAGTAAATATCTTGCAGTAACAAGTGAGGAAAACCTTTTATGTCACGATCCACTTCCATAATAGGTCATGAGGGCGCCAGACGCGCTAGGCAAGCCATTGAGGAAACCTTACTAAAATTCTTGTGCTGCTTCTAATTAGAAAGAAGTAAAATAAACACTTAATTTGGAATTTAAAACATAAAAGAGAAATACTGTAGGTAATATAATTACACAACCCCAAAATAATCGTCTACCAAAGTGCGTGCCAAAACATGGTGTCACAAGCTAGGAGAAACTAGTAGAATATACATCCAAAACAATATCATACTCTCCTACTGTCTGAATCCAAATAAACAGAAAATAGAAATAGAAAAGAAAGCCTTCTTTTCTTGTGGGTCGACATGGAGGGAAAGCAGCTCACCGTAGAAGTCCTAAGTCCGCTCATGGATACACGCCGGAATGATAACCAGATCCACCTGCCTCAGGACCTGTACATTTAAGCACAGAAGTGTGGTATGAGTACATATACAATATGTACCCAGTGAGTATCCCGTCTAATCTCGAAGAAGTAGAGACGAGAGGTCGTCTCAATGCTCACTAAGGTCCAGTAAAATGAGGAAAATTTGTGTTAAGCAGGAATAACTCAAATTATAAGGATTAGTAAATATAAAACAACAATTCTTCCTTTAATCTTCTATCATGAGAGTCCATTTGTATATTTAAGCGAATATGAAGTTTAACCCACAATAGAATGCCAAATAAGTCATGCGTAGTAATCACCGAGGAACTTACGGCCCGGTCCAGCATAAAAGTAAATTGTGAATTGCCGAGGGTCGAACGGCTCTAACCATAGATGCATCTATTACCCTGCTCGTGAACTATCCATGCAACGCGGTCAACATAAAATAAACCACCATCCTGCTCGCGAATCATGCATGCGATGCACGTGCACATAAAAGTACATGCTCACATAGCCAATTAAGAATTTACCTGGGAGTAATTATTCAGTTAGAAGCCACCTTCTCCTTTAACAATTATAAGAAAAGAATAAAGTCCTTTTAAGAATAAAATTATTAATTTGGGTGGTTTAAGAACCCTGAACTATCAATAAGATTGAAAATATTACAATAGCATAATAGTAGCCATGCACGGACTCTGGTCACCTTGTACGTACGAAACCCCCACAAATAGGAGCACATAAGCCATTCAATTTACCTATGGGGACAATTCCCTCTTACAAGGTTAGAAAGGAGACTCACCTCGCTCCAAAGCGTACTTCCAGTATGAAGAACAAGCCCAAGTCCTCAATTCGGAGCCGAACGATCACAAACTAGTTAAATAGAGTAAAAACTAGTTAATATAAGCTCACAAGATCGATTTTGAACTATTCAAGCCATTTACCAACTATTTGCATGGGCTTCCTAAATTCCAACCCGGGGCCCACGTGCCCGGATCCCGAAATGTTTCGAAGAAAGTCGTTCTATATAACCTAAAGATCAATAATATATGAATCCTAGTTCATTTCATATAAAAATTTCATGGTTAAATCTTAGTTTTATTAAAAACCTAGATCTAGCTCTAACCCTTTGATTTTACCTAGTTTTTGGTGTTTAATCTACCTAATATACATCTATTTAAACTAAGAATGAATAGAAATTACTTACCTCACAATGCTATGTTGAAATCCCCTCTTTGAAGCTCTCAAATCGTCCAAGTGTAGAGTAGAAATGAAATAAATGATCTAAGTTTGATTTTTAAAATCTCTGCTCAGCCCTCTGATGTCGCATTTGAGGCACTAGGCTCGCAAATGTGAGGTCGTAATTGCGACAAAAGGTTTGCAAATGCGAAGTGAGCCCTAGCCTGCCTCGATCACAAATGCGGCGGATGGGTCGCAAATGCGGACCCTGCTGGGTTTGCAAATGCGAAGAAATGGTTTGCAAATGTGAACACTGTCCAGCATGACGATTATCGCAAATGCGATACATGGGTTGCAAATGCGGACCCTGATGGGTTCGCAAATGCGAGGAAATTGTTCGCAAATGCGAACACTATCCAGCCCGGCCAATATCGCAAATGCGAAGAGTTTCTCGCAATTGCGATGCTATCTCGAAATTGCGAAACCTGCAGCACCAACAAAACTGCTATGTTTTCTTACCTCCAACCATGTCCGAATCTCACCTTTGCCCTCGGGGCTCCACTCCGAACACTCACGCAAGTCCTACCACAATGTGCACACTTCCTCAAGCAATCAAATCACCTAATTAACACCTAAGACCACAGATCTAACCCCAAAATGCATGAATTCCTCCCAAAACACCCAAATTCCTGTCTTTTCAACCGAATGTCCGAATCATATCAAATCAATCCCGTTTCTCACTAAATTTCACAGGCAAGACAAAATATTATACCAAACCTGTACCGGGCTCCGGAACGAACATACGAGCATGGTATCAATGTAGTCAAGCATTTTTCCTTTTTATTAAACTCTTAGGATTTCAATTTAACAATTTTCAATAAAAATTCGTTACTCGAGCTAGGGATTTGCGGAATTCGTTCCCATATTTTTCCATGGACCCTAAGGGACCTTCAAATAAAAAATCCAAGTCCGTTTCGCAAGAAAGTTGACTGAAGTCAAACTAGGCCTTTTCAGAAAATTTTAAAGAAACAAATGGACATATTTAGCTCAAACTCTTCAAACACTCGAACCAACTGTCCTCGCAGTTTATAAATTAGCTAAAACAAGCACAGAAAGTTTCATTTAAGGGAACGGGGTTCTAAAAGGCAAAACGACCAGTTGGCTCGTTATATTCTCCATCTCTTAAACAAACTTTGGTCCCTGAACGGACATAGAAAAGTACTTGGACTATTGAATAAGTTGGGATATCTGCTCCCCATGTCCTCCTCAATCTCCCATGTTGCCTCCTCGACCAGTTGACCCCTCTACTGGACTCTCATCATAGAAATCTTCTTGGACCTCAGCTGGCGATCTTGTCTCCCAATAATAGCAACTGGATCCTCCTCATAGCCTAACTCTTATCTAACTAAATGGTGATAAGTCCAACACGTGGGATAGGTCAGCATGATACGTCCGAAGCATCGAAACATGAAAAACTAGGTGAACTCCCGATAAACTAGGGGTAAGGCAAGCTCATAAGAAACCTCCCCAACTCGTCTCAACACCTCAAAGGGGCCAATAATCCTTGGGCTCAAGTTGCCCTTCTTTCTGAATCTCATACTTCCCTTCATGGGCGATACTTTCAAGAGAACCTTCTCGCCAATCATGAATGATACATCACGCGCTTTCTGATCCGCGTAACTCTTCTGTCTGGACTGAGCTTTGCGGAGCCTCTCCTGAATCAACTTTACCTTATCCAAGGCATCCTGTACCAAATCTGTACCAAGTAACTTAGCCTCACCAGGCTCAAACCACCCGATAGGAGAACGACAATGTCGACCATATAAAGCCTCATACGGGGCCATCTCTATGCCGGACTGATGAGTTGTATGAAAGCTTCGCTAAAGGCAAGAACTGATCCCACTGCCCTCCAAAGATAATCACACATGCTCTAAGCATATCCTCCAAAATCTGAATTGTCCGCTCTGAATGCCTGTAGGTCTAAGGATAGAATGCCGTGATAAGCTTTATGCGGGTCCCCAACTCATTCTGAACAGCTCTTCTAAAATGGGAAGTGAACTGAGGGACTCTGTCTGATATGATGGAAGCTGGCATATTGTGCAACCTAACTATCTCTCCAATATAAATCCGAGCATATCTCTCCGTTGTATAAGTAGTCGCCATTGGAATGACGTGAGTCGATTTGGTCAACCTGTCCACAATGACCCACACTGAATCAACCTTGCCCGAAGTCTACACCAGCCTAACTAAGAATCTATGGTGATGCGCTCCCACTTCCACTCCGGAATAGGCATTTGCTGAAGTAGGACACCTGGCATCTGATGCTAGCACTTGACCGGCTGGCAATTCAAAAATCTAGCGACATACTCCATGATTTCCTTCTTCATCCTACGCCACCAGTAATGCTACCTCAAGTCATGATACATCTTCGTGGCACCCGGATGAACGGAGTACCTCAAACTGTGGGCCTTTTCCAGAATCCTCTCTCTCAAGCCATCAACATCAGGGACACATAGACGGCCCTGAAGCTATAACACACCATCCTCGCCAATAAAAACCTCTTTGGTACCTCTATGAAGTACCGTCTCTCTAAGAACCACCAAATGTGGATCATCGAATTGTCAGGCCTTAATTTGTCCCAACAATGAAGACTAAGCAACCACACATTCTAGAACTCTGCTGGGCTCTGAAAGGTCCAACCTCACAAGTCTGTTAGCCAAGGACTGAATGTCAAAGGCTAGCGGCCTCTCCTCTACTAGAGTGAATGCTAGGCTACCCATACTGTCCGCCTTTCTGCTCAAGGCTCCGCGACTACATTCGCCTTGTCCGGATGATAAATAATTATAATTTCATAATCCTTTAGTAACTCAAGCCACATGCTCTGCCTCAAATTAAGATCCCTCTGCTTGGAAAAATGTTGCAAGCTGCAATGGCCGGTGTAAACCTCACATGACACCCCGTACAAATAATGCCTCCATATCTTAAGAGCATGAACAATTGACGCCAACTCTAGATCGTCCATAGGGTAATTCTTCTCATGGACCTTCAGCTGACATGAAGCATATGCAATAACTCGTCCCTCCTGCATCAATACACAACCCAAGCCAGCGCGGGAAGAGTTTCAATATACCGTATACATTCCTAAACCACAAGGCAATACAAGAACTAGTGTCATAGTTAAAGCCGTCTTGAGCTTTTGGAAGCTCTCCTTACAATCATCGGACCAACGGAATGGAGTACCCGTATGGGTCAATGTGATCAGAGGTGATGCAATAGGTGAAAAGCCCTGCAAAAATCGCCGGTAATACCTACTAACCCTAGGAAACTCCTGATCTCGGTCACTGAAGTAAGGTGGCCAACTCTGAACTGCCTCAGTCTTCTCGGGATCCACTTTAATACCCTCCCCTGACACTACATGCCCCAAGAATGACGCAGACTCTAGCCAAAACTCACACTTGGAGAACTTAGAATATAGCTTATGCTCTCCCAAGGTCTGAAGCACTACTCTCAAATGTTGCGCGTGCTCCCCAGGCTATGTGAGTATATCAAGATGTCATCAATGAAGACGATAAAAAAGGAATCAATATATGGCATGAACACTCTGTTCATCAAGTCCATAAATGCCGCTGGAGCATTTGTCAAGCCAAATGACATCACTAGAAACTCATAGTGGCCATACCTAGTCCTAAATGCAGTCTTTGGAACATTTGTGTCCCGAATCTTCAGTTGATGATACCTTGACCTCAAGTCAATCTTAGAGAAGACCCTAGCATCCTACAGCTGGTCAAACAAATCATCAATACAAGGCAACGGGTACTTGTTCTTGATGGTGACATTGTTCAACTGGTGGTAATCAATGTACATCCGCATGGTCCCATCCTTCTTCTTGACAAACAGCACTTGTGCGCCCCAGGGTGATACAATGGGCCAAACAGACCCCTTTGCTAACAACTCCTCTAGCTGCTCCTTTAGCTCCTTCAACTCCCTAGGAGCCATACTGTACGGTGGAATAGATATAAGCTGGGTGTCTGGGGCCAAATCAATACAAAGGTCAATATCACGATCCGGAGGCATGCCAGGAAGATCAGAAGAAAAACATCGGCGAACTCTTAGACTACTAGCAATGAATCAATCATCAGGGACTCTGCAGTGGTGTCTCAAACATAAGCTAAATAAGCCAAACACCCTTTCTCAACCATGCACTGAGCCTTCAGGAAGGAAATGACCCTACTAGGCGTATCAACCGTGGAAACCCTCCCACTCCAACCTTGGCAATCCTGGTATCGCTAGTAAAACATTCTTGGCATGGCAATCTAGGACGGCGTGATATGGAGATAACAAATCCATGCACAGGATAACCTCAAAAGCGATCATGTCAAGAAATATAAGATCTGCACTGGTTTCGAAACCACAAAAATTAACTGAACATGACCGGTAGATTTGATCCACAACCACAAAATTGCCCACAGGTGTGGACACATAGACGAGAACATACAAAGGTTCAGGGGAAATAACCAGGAATCGAGCAAACAGAGGTGACACATATGAGTAGGTAGACCCTGGATCAAACAATACCGAAGCATCTCTACCATTAACAAAAATAATACATATGATGATGGCATTTGAGGCCAATGCTCTGGCTTGGATGAAAGAGCATAGAATCTAGCTAGAGAGCTAACTGTCTAGCCTCCACCGGACTGGGAAGTAGCTGGCTGAACTCGCCCTGTCAAGCCCCCACCTCTAGGATGGCCTCTACTAGTCTGCCCTCTACCTCTAGGTGGCTGGGCAGCCGATGCCGGAGTCTGGGGCTGCTAGACTTGCATTACTGCCTTACCCTGAAGCCTGGGGCAAGTCCTCTTCAGATGACCCGGATCTCCACACTCGTAGCATGCTCTATGCACCATAGCCTGTTGCCGTAAAGTCTAAATCCGCTAACCCGAACACCCACTGGAAGAACCCTGGATAGCTGATAGACGATAGGAACTCTCTGGCATGGTGCTGAAAGGAGCACTAAAAGGATCCTGATATCAAGAATACCCGCCGGAGCAATCCTGAGTAGTTGGTGGGCGGTAAGAACCCTCAGGCATTGCACTAAAATAAGCCTCATTGGGGTACCTCGGGGATGGGGTGGTGGTGCTGAGTGTGGGGACCTGCTGGGCTGACCCCTCTCGACGTTGCCTATACCCCTAGATGGGGCTCCTCTGAACTCTCCTGAAAATCTAGCCCTGTTATCCTACTGCATCTACTCTGGAATGCTAGGTAAGCAGTAAACAGAAGTAGGAATGAACTCAGGATTGATGAATTAAGGCAGTAAATAAACACATAGGTTTGGATTCCAAAATTTAATCAGAAGCATGCCAGTTAGAGGAAGAAAAAAAAGATGTAAGATAGGTATTGCACAATTTCCATCCATGGCTTACAACCGGCTAGAATAACAAAGATCACAAGAAGTAGAGAAGAAAGAGCTTTTCAAGTGTAAAAGTAGTGGTTTATGAACTAATGTTTGTGTCGAAGGATTTAAAATAAGAGAGTTTATATAGTAGTTCAAAAGTAGAGCAAATAAGGTAAAGAAATCAATAATCAACAATTAAGGGATTTCATAATCAATCATACAAAGATACACAAAGATTAAGCATGGTCTTCTCCTTTAATTAAGGAAAATCAACCAATGGTAATGACATGAACTAATTAAGGCCAAAGATTCAATCAAACTGAGTAACGAAGTAAGAATCAAAGCTCTTGTTAAGGAAAGGATTTAATATCAAACCAAAAATAAAGAACTTTAGAATACAATAGTCAAGGGTTTTATTAAGGAGAGAATCAAGTAAAGAATCAACAAGTATCGCAAACAATTCAAATAAGGCAAGAAAGGAATAGTCATGACTCAATACATAGGTTTTAATGAAGCAAATTGGTAAATAAAGAAATAAAAACAATGTTGATTTAAGGAGAAAAATATAGGTTTACCATGAATAGGCAAAAAATGAATATAGATACATAGAATTAGTAGAAAAGTCAAACCAAGAACTGTAGTGGAGGCACATTAGGATAAAAAATCACAAGACATTAAATTAGCCTAAATGAAAATCACAAAAACGAAAGCATAGGACAAATTCGATATACAAGTAACTCAGAAACCAAAAAAAATGTCGAAAAATTGGGGGGTTTTAGCATAACCTAGTTTGGATTAAAAAAACTTTATGAAATCGGTTAAAAAAACATATGAATAGAAGATTATATACTCAAAATTAGAAAAACATTTTGGAGAAAGAAACTTTCATGAAACCCTAGTTTAAAAAAATGGAAAACTATTAGAAAATTAGAAGGATTTCATAAAATCAGTGAAATAAGTCCAAACCATCTCAGATCTGTATAGATCTGAGAAGTGCAAAGAAAGAAATTAGTTCTCAAGAAGAACACCATAGAGATGAAGAAGTAGGCTTAGAAATCCACAGGTTTAAAGCTAAGCAGGAAGATCTTACTCGAAATCGAACTGGAATAGCCTGAAACAGGCAAGAAAGAGCCATAGGTGTAAGTGGAATGGCCATGGTCCCTCGAAGACGTTAGAGATGGTAATACCAACATAGGAGGAGCCATTAGAGGTCGGATGTTGGTGAGAAACCACCATGAACGGTAGCATATGAGAGGTGATGAGGGTGAGTTAGGGTTAGGTTTTATTAGAGTATTTGAGAGATGAGAAGAACAAATGACGGCGGCGAGAGGAGAGGAAATGATGGTCTAGAGGGAGGTCATTAGGGTTTAATTTAGGTAAGGGGGGATCTAGACCATTTATCAAAATGATCAACGGCTAGGATTTAGCAAGAAGTGGGTCAGGTAGATAAACGGTTTGGGCTGGATAGATTTTGGGCATGGTTTAATTTGAAATTGGGATTAAAATTGGGGTAGGTATTTAGGCTAAATTTGAAAATAAGGGGGCCATTTGTTAAATACTCTATTTAATTGATAAAATAATTTTAAAAAATAACTAATAAGTCGTAAAAAATAATTTTTATTCCTTCAAATATTTTAAAATAATTACTTAATATTTTTAAAAATATAAAAGGCTATTTTTCAATAAAATAATATAATAATGCATGCGTAGGCTATAATTGAAAAGTAATTACATTGCATTCCAAAAATACAAATGTGTCTATTTGTGCAATAATTAAAACAAGGTACAAATGCAAATAATAAAATTAAGCCACAAAAATTATTATAAAACCATTTGTGATACAATTAGCGAGTGTTTTTATAAAATAAATGCTAGGATAAATTAATTAAAATGTTTAAAATGCAGAAATTGTGTGAAAAATACTAATTGATGCCCAACCATAGTTTTTAAAATATTATGGAAAAATTTGGTTATCAACAATGAGGAAACATCCCTCAGGCCTCTTTTTGATAAAAGAGGAAATGAGTTGAGACACATTCGGTACGAGATGAATTGAAGCCTGAACTATAAGCGCCACCTCAAGAAACAAGCAACCTTGTTTCTAGGGGATGCATGCTTCTTGTCCTACCTTCGGAGATTAACATTTTGATATTTCAGTTGCAGAGAAAGAAGAAAGACCTGGAATGCCTTTGGGGAAAAGTTGGTCAGGCCAGGTATGACTGTAATGAGCTAAAGGCTCAAGTAGATGCCCAAGTTGCAGCCAATAAGAATGATTTGTCCAAGGCTTCTGCCCTCATAGTGCAGCTCCAGAACTCTCATGCAAAAATAGCTTGTTCCAGACGAGCATGATTGCAGGTCTCGAGTCTGACCTTTTGAAGATGAAGGTCTTCATTTATTTGTCTTTTGTTCTTGTTTTTTAATTTTCTAAAAATAGATAAAGAGTTTCTTACAGATTATCAAAATATTCGTTCGAATCCGACCCAACATGAAGTTTTAGCTAAAAAGGGTTTTCGGGAGATACGGACACCCAGGCTGAAGCTTAAGAGATTCGGGCTAATGCTGATAAGAAAGTGACCATCTATTTAAAAGATATTGCTGACACTCGGGCTAAGTTCGTAGGGCTTCTGATTTGGAGAGCAGGATCAATGAATATGCCCGGTGCAAATCCTGGAGGGAAACCCTCGAGGAGATCCATTCTAGGGGCTTCAATCTCTTGGAAGAGATAGAGCAAGCCAAGGCGGATAAATACGATGTAAAGTTCCTCGCATCCGATGCAAAGATAATGAGGAAGAGGCTGATGGGGCTGCAGTCCCCTAGGGGAACATAGGCTAGGCCTTTCCTTTCTAGTTCTACATATAATGCTCTTAGAGAGCATTGTAAATGAAGCTTTGTATTTTTCACATATAAGTATGAAAAGAATCATTTTTCTCCTTTCATGAATTTCTCTTTTCTTGTGTGTAACTTTCTTTGTTTTTATTTTGACATTTGTCAACAATTAGCCAGAAAAATTAGCCCTGTGACTTTTTAGGCTGTCGCGTAGGCTCTTGCGCATTTGATCGGCATGGTCTTTAACTTAAGTTGGCGACAGTGGCTCTCACGTGTTGGGTCGGTGCGACCTTTAATTTAAGCTAGCAACAATGTCTCGTACGTGTTGGGCCGGTACGACCTCTAACATAGGCTTTATTTTTCCTGTTTTGAAGACTTTTTTGAAGTTTTTTTTACTTGTTTGACTCTTTGACGATTCGATAAGAACCTCTATTATGAGCCGTTTATGTAGCGATAAGTGAGCACCTATGGAGGTTTCGCTTGATGGCTGAATTGTTTCAAAAGCGTCTTATTGTTTGGAGTTGATAAGATCGAATCTCTTTCACTTATGCAAGGGTAGGCTGATTAAACGGTTCTTTTCAGAGTATTTTCGAAGTTATTGAAGACTTTTGATTTTATGACAATGGTCGGGCGTCCCCGAGTCGCGTTAGTTTGGCCGGAGCCTTATTACTGTAGTCATTATGTTTGGTCGTAACCTTTTGACCATAGTCATTGTGTTTGGTCGTATCTTTTTTGTTCCCCGAATGAGGTATCCTCGGCGTTTACATTGAGGGTATGCATTTTTTGGGGTCTTACAAGATCGAATATATAGCCTTGACTATAAGATCGGGAATATGCCTTTTGTAAGGTCTTATAAATTTGAACATGCCTTACTTGAGGTCTTACAGATAGGTTACTTGGTACAAGTATGATTCATGCGTTGCTTGAGGTCTTATATGTTTGGTATTTCCTTATGAAGGTCTTTTGGGCTCGAGGTTTCCCACTTGGGGTCTTATGGCATCGAGTTTTTCATAGCTCGATAAGGTGACAGTCAGCGATAGTACCCGAGACATTGAGAGTATTAGGCTATGGAGCCATTCTTTGATGTTGCCTCATTGAGGGCTTATGAGCTCAAAGTTTCCAACCTAGAGGTCTTATGGCTTCGAGTTTTTTATGTCAGTTTTCGGTTGTTCGGGAAATTTCTCGCCCTAGAGCCGTTTCTAGTAAAAATAGCAAATTTCTTTAAAGTGCAAAGTGTTCTGATGGTAGAAATCGAAATATATTCCTTGATTACTTGGAACAAGTGTTACATAGTTTTTGCCGTTGAGGGTTTGATTTTTTTTTCGGACACGGTTCTTATGACTGTTTGGCCCGATACATCATTTTTCTATTGAGACCCTCTTTGGCTTTTCTTGATTTCACTGAGGAGATGATCTCCTGGGGGAATGCCCCTAGTGTTCGAGGTTTATTGAACAGAAGCCTTGAAAACTTGTTAAGTCCTCCTTATATAGCATGTGGATGTTGCCTCGTTAAAAACCTAGCCGGTAAAAATTTTCTTGGGATAAAATCCAATTGGAGGAAAAAAGTGCAACGCATGCTTTAAAACCTAAGGTCTTCAAGCATTAGAGTACTTCGATTGTTCTAACAGGACTCCTACGCATAGGTTAGTGTAAAACATAAATAAAAAAGGGAGACGATTATACCTTATTAGTGGTGACGCTTCAAGCCTCGATATTCTGCAAATGTTTGCTCTGGGGACGCAGTACGGTCCTTTTCTAATTGAATCGGGTGGAGCGGATAATGTAGCTCATGATTGCTACTTCGTTGTTTGCTTAACCTTTGGCTCCTTAGATGTTGAAGGTATTGATGTCGGTGCCATGCCGTGCACCACGACATCTCTCTCGCTGCATATTGCTTCCCGTATACAGTTTATATTCTGTTCTTTGTTGGAAACTTCATCATTTGATAAGGGTTGACGGTACTGCTCTCATATAGTGTATCCATGGTCTTCCGAGCAAGGCATAGTACCTCATGTCTCCTATGATGACATGAAACATGACATTTTGGGTTGTGCCGGCCACGTTGACCAGGAGCGTGATTTCACCTTTTGTCATTTCACACGCCATGTTGAATCTATTGAGGACTCGAGAGGCGAGTACGATCTGGTCTAGCAGTCCGAGCTGTTGCACCACACTTTACCTGATAATGTTGGTCGAGCTACCTGGATCCACAAGCACATGCTTAATTTGAAATTTATTCCCTAGAAATGAAATTACGAAAGAGTCATTATGAGGCTGAGATAGGGCGTAGATGTCCTCATCGCTAAATGTGAGAGCTTCCTCGGGTATGTAACCTCGAGTTCGTTTCTGCCTAGTGATGGATATTTTCGCTCTTTTGACAATGGGTTCTGGCGGGATGTTGATTCCTCCAACGATCATGTAGATGACATTTTGCAGCTCATCTGTTTTATTTTTCTTGTTCGCCTCTCTTTCTCAAAAATGATTTTTGGCTCGGTCACTGAGGAAATCTCAGAAGTGCCCTTTGTTGATTAGTTGGGCTACTTCTTCTCGAAGTTGCAATCTTTGGTCCTATGGCTGTGCATAAGGTGAAATTCTCACACCAAGTTAGGGTTTCTTTGCAATGGATCCGATAGTACCGGTCTTGGCAATCTAGTGTCTCTGATCTTACCAATGGCAGATATGATGTTCGAAGCATCAATGCTAAAGTTGTACTCAGATAATTGGGGTGCCTCCGTTTTTCCTGTATGTTTGTCGAATCCGGCTCTGCTCATGAGTCCCTAAAGATTATGACCTCAATATGCCCATCGATCTTTCGGTATATGTTACGCCTTGGGGAATTTCTTTGATCTTTAGTATATGATTGGTACCTTTACTTGTTTTGCTTTGGTTCCTTTGCCGAGACTGCTAGAATATACTGATCTCGAGAGGGCTCCTAATTGGTGGTCCTCGAACCTAATCTTCGATGATATTGGTTGTGGACATCCGACCAAGTAACGACGAGATATTCAACCAAGTTCTTCTTTAGTTGCTTTGAAGTTACTGAGCTTTGTTCATTCAAAGCTTTGGTGAAGGCATGTACTAGCCAATCATCGGAGATTGGTGGTAATTCCATTCGCTCTATTTGGAAGCGAGATGCTCCATTGGTGGTAACATCTCATTTTCTCTTTGTTTGATTTTGAAGTCATCAGATTTTCTTGTAGCAACCTTGATGGCACTGGCATATGCCTATATAAAGGATATGCCAGCATTGCGAATGCGTCTATCGAATTCGAGGATAGGTTGTGATACCATATCATGGCCCCTTTTGAAAGCGTTTCCCCCAATTTCTTCAACAGGGCGGATTCAATTTCGTCACAAGTGTAAGCAGTGACACGCTCATTGGGATCCAAGGTTTCGTTGTACTTTCGGAGATCAGGCATTCTGAATTTCTTCGAGATGTTCTTTGAATCCACACTTGACGGGAATGAATTTTGTATGAATTTCTTTGAGTCAACACCCTTCAGGATCAGGGGTGCGCCGGGGATCTGATCGATCCTTGAATTGTAGGTCTCCACCTTTTTATCGCTAGCTTCTATCTTCTTTTCGCCCGATTTAATCCTCTTTGTGTGGTCCTCGAGCATCTTCATAATAGCGGCGTTGGTTGGTGACCCATTGTTGCTCGATCATCCGACACTTGTTCGGCTTGAAGGGTCTTTTCCGGTGTTGCTATTCATTGATGAGGGCTATTTTATAATCAATGAAGAATAATTAATGAAACACAATAAATCAAAGGAAAGACAATGTGGATGTTTAAGTTACAAAGCAGAGACCGTTCTTATTCTCGTATTGAATATCATGTATGCTTACAAAATGACAAGGGTCCCCTTTAAATAGGTGGGGGAATCACAATATAGTACATATGAATTTATTACAAAGACATGCGCTGGTAAAACAATTTAACGTCACGGTACGGACTTATACTATTCATATAGTCTTGGTCAGCTCTAACCACTTACCTTGGGAATCTTCCACTCGTTCATCATAGCCACCGATTTGTAATGCCCCGAGGTCGAGTTGTTCCTCAAGCCTTTTGGTATATCAAACCTAGAGATGTGCCTCGAGCCTTCTGGCAATGAGCTATAGAATGCCATGATGATCCCAAAATCGGACTCCTCGATTTTAGCCGTATACATGGATATTTAACTTAGTTATAGGTTTTACAACAATATAAAATTAAATTATACGTATAATATTTGGAGCCCTTTTGGCATAGATGGTTTAGAGTAACTGATAAGCATTAGGTGCTGAAAAGCACTTTTAAGTATTGAAGCTGATTTAGAAAATAAGCAGTTACGTGTTTGGATAAATGTGCTGAAATTAATACTAAGTATCTGAAAAACTGGGTATACGAAGAGTTTTGTTTAAAAAAAAAGTATTTTAGGGATAGAACAATATATATTTTGGTCAAACCTAATGTGCTTATATGCTGAAACTTGATAAGTTGGGGGAGACCAACTTATGACTTTTGGCTTATTTTTGGCTTATAAACACTTAACTTATAAGCACTTTTAATTTTGCCAAATACGTAGATAAACCAAAAAGTGCTTATAAGCCAGTTTGATCAGCTTATAAGCTTATCCAAACACCCTCTTGGATGGATAGCTTAGGAAAATAATCCTTGTATAATTATGACAGCATTTGGTTGGCCGCGTAAGAAAAGATAAATCATCAATAATTAATGCAACGTTCAGTTAGCCATATTAATTAAACAATATGTACATCAAGATAGTAAAAAACTATATATGTATGAAACGTAAAATAAAACAAAATATTTTTTCACAAAGTAAGAAGTTCGTACATCACAATTACCTCATTATATATGTGAACCAAAAGATTGTAGTGAAATGACACCGAAAAATAACAATAATAATATTGTAATAATATTATTTGTAAGCAGATATATAAATTGACTTGAGTCGTGCTGGGCACTGTCCTAAGAAACTATGTCAGCAATGTGAAATGTTTCCCCACAATTAAACAAGCCATCTCTATTTATTTAGAGGATACAGGAATCAACAAAATTAAATATTACAAACCCAACTATGTAAAAGGGGAACAAAAGAAGTTAGACTACTAAACTTCGAGAATAAAAAACAACAAAGGAAAACTTATGAAGACAAAAATTAGAAGAAAAGTAGTAGAAGAATTTCTATGTCTTGCTAATGATGATTTTCTTGTCCAATTGAGAGCCTATTTATAGGCATATGTGCATGGATTCATATGCTGAGGGAATGGAACGTGGCAAAGCAATTGCCACTTTTCAAAAGCATTTTTCCATTTATCTCATACCTTCTAGAAGGCTTGCCACATGTAAAAACTCTTTACATGTATATTGATATGTGGACTCATTTATTTTGGAAATACTGTCACAATCCCCACATATTTTCAAAATAAAAAAAAAGATAGAACAAAATGATTATGCTGGATTTGTATGGTCCAAATATGATAGAATTGGTGTCTTCAGGACTCTGAACCAAACTTAGACCAATAAAACTTAACTCACAGAATTACTAGTGAAATATAATATTTATATGAACCAATAATTCTTATTGTAATTCAGAGATTTTATCAATCTGTCATGACCCGAACTTTTTACCCTCGTGAGTCGTGACAGTGCCTACTAATATGAGCTAGGCAAGCCAATTATTTGAGCAAATTACTTCTTTATCCATTTATACTTTTTTATAATTATAAAGCAATAATGTATAGACAATGAAAATTACAATAAGCGGAAGATATGAAGTAAAATATCTGAAATATGAATCTAATACAACTGTTTAAGCCTTAATCATCCAGAACTGATATCACTTTATCACAGGCAATCTAAGAATACTACATACAAAGTCTGAAAATAAAGGACACACTCTTTCTAAGTTAAGGGAATGAAATAGGAAATAAGGGATAGAGGAGACACCACGGCCTACGGATGCCTGCAGGTCTACCTTAGATCTCCATGTGGACTGAAGGTAGCCACCCAAATGCTATGGTCCAAGAGCTTCTCCAAGATTTGCACAGAGTTGAAAGTATAGCATCAGCACAATCGACCCCATGTGCTGGTAAGTGCCTAGCCTAACCTCGGCAAAGTAGTGATGAGGCTAGGACTAGATTACCAAAAAAACCTGTGCAGTTATGTAATATACAACAAAAAATAAAATAGTAATAAACAAGTAAATATGGGAGGGAGGAGGTTATATGCTACAGGGGTATATCATATCAACTGTATCAACAGTAAAGGCATACGGACGACTTAGAATTCAGAGCAAAACAATAAGAAACTTGTATCCAATCTACAAACACTTTATATCAACAATTGTTGGGTGTGCAACCCAATCCCAACATATAACAACACTATTGTGGTGTGAAACCCAATCCATATCCTTTATTACGGTTGCGGTTTGCAACCCGATCTGATTATATTATTAATGCAGCGTGCAGCCCGATCCAATTATATCATTGTTGCGGTGTGCAACCCGATCCACATGTAATATTATTATGGCATACAACCCGATCCACACATAACAGTCAACAACAATCATAGCAAGAGTCTCGGCAAGGGATCAATCAGAACTACACTATCCCGGCAAAAGAATCGACAATATAAGTAAATACGTCCCGACAATGGAGAAACAGCTATAACCAAACTTGCTCCAACATCTAACTATCTCAACTAACACCAATACTCAATCATATGTAAATTCCACGAGAATAATCATAATCCTAGCTCAATACAGAGAATCATCAACATAAGGGCCCATAGTACCATTTAAGAACACAATAAATTTAAATTTAAGGCTCACGGTCATGCTCGACACCAACGTATAGACACTTGTCACCATGCCTATACGTTGTACTCAACAAGAAACAAGTAAAATAAATATGACACAAATCCTAATCCCTCAAGCTAAGATTAGACCAAACACTTACAAATCGATGCCATGAACACAAATTCACGTCTCAATTATCACTTTACCCCTTAATTCCGCCACCAATTCGCTCATATCCAGCCATAAGTTACTTAATGATATCAATGATCGCTAAATGAATCAATTCCAATACATGAAAATAAGTTTTCCAAAGTTTTACCCAAAAAATAAAAATCGCCCTCGGGCCCGCATGGTCAAACCCGAGGTTTGAACCAACACCCGATTACCCATTCCCTCACAAACCCAAATTTATAATTTATTTTGAAATTGCACCTTAAAATCAAGGTTCAAATCCCCAATTTTTAAAAAACCAAGGCTCTACACAAAACACCCAATTTCCCCCTTGAAAATCATTGATTTTGAGTTTAAATCATGTTAAAATATATTAATAATAGAATAAAACGAGTTAACATTGACTTACAATCGTTTTGGAGGAAGTGTTTTTGTTGAAAAATTGCCCTAGAGAGTTTGTATCTTGAAAAGATGTTAAAAATGATTGATTTTTCTGCTAAGTATAAAAATTGCAGGTTGCGAATATGGGAATTGTGACCAGGCCGACCTCTGCTACGTTGGGAATTGCGAATGGGTTCTCGTATTTGCGAGATGGAAAATGCAAACAAAGGATCGCATTTGCGATACCAGAACCAAAAAGGGCGCATCATATTTGCGAGGAAGAGCTGGCATGGGCTGTTTTGCATTTGCGACTTGACCTTCACGTTTGCAAAAATGCGAAGTCTGCAGGCCTGATCACACCAGCTAAAAAACCAGCAATTCTCCTAGTCCAAAATCCACCTCGTGGCCTATCCAAAATTCGCCCAAGCGCTCGGGGCTCCAAACCAAACATGCACACCAACCTAAAAACATCATACATATTTTCTCGTGCATTCAAATAACTAAAATAACGTTAATAACTCTGAATTTAGCATCAATTTCATGACATTTCTCAAGAACTTCAAATTTCAAGTTTTCTTAAAAATGATCTGTTTCATGTTGTTTCAACTCCGTATTTCACCAAACTTCACAGACTTATCTTAAATCACATATAAGACATGTATCGGGCGCCCAAAAAGACACAAACCCGATACCATCAAGTTTTAATCACAATTCATTTCCAAATCTCATAAATAATTTTAGAAAATACTTTTTTTTAAAAAAATCATTTCTCGGGCTTGGGATCTCAGAATTCGACTCCAGGTATACGCCTAAGTGTCATATTTTCCTAGAGACCCTTCGAGACCGTCAAATTATGGGTCTGAGTCCGTTTACCCAAAAAATTGAGCGAAGTCAACTTAATTCATTTTATAGTCAAATTTTTTTAATTTCACAGATTTACCCATAATGGCTTTCGGCTATGCATCGGACTGTACACACAAATCGAGGTGGTGCCGAAAGAGGTCTTTAAGGCCTCGAAATATAGAATTTATTATAAAAACAAGTGATGACCTTTTGGTTCATCGCACAATCGCATTTCAACCCCCAGTAATTTGTTGTTCAACGCGGTTTTGTGCCCAATAGGCCATGCACGTGCCTGGTTATTCATGAGAGCTCTAGAGACTTGGCCAAAATCTTTGTGAGTGGTCCACTTCACTCTCATATAGATGAATTCATCAAGTGTATACTGCTTTTAAATACACCATACATAAGGACTATGAATTTCATTAAGATAACTCATCCTCTCAATTAGTAGTAGTCAATCACTCTCTTTTACTGCTTCAGTGCCAATATCGACTTGTTATTACTCATATGAACCTACTTTATGGGATCTCCAATTACATAGGCTAGGTTACCATCTCTATTGGCGGCATGTCGGCCTTAACCCCATCTCTTTTGAGGTTTGAATAATGAATTTTCTTCCAATAGGTTTAGTTAGAGGATTGACCAAATTAACTTCTGACTTCACATAATCAATGAAAATTATTCCATCTCTCAGCAGCCGCTTTATGACATCATGTCTCAATTTCATGTGTCTACTTTTACAATTATAAGATTTATTTTTTGCTATAGCTATTACCGCTTGGAAATCACAGTGAACACACACATGAGGCAATACTTCCGTTATTAAAAGGGATATCAGCTAAGATGTATCTTAGCCATGTAGACTCAAAACCAGCTAACTCCATTGGCATAAATTCTAATTCCATTGTTAATCTAGCAATGATTATCTATTTAGCTGATTTCAACGATATTGCACCATTTCCAAGGGTGAATACATAACCACTAGTGGATTTTGTCTCATCTGAATTAGAGATCCGACCTGCATCAGTGTACCCATCTAAAATAGAAGGAAATCCACTAAATAGGATAATATAATCCATGGTTCCTATCAAATATTTTATTAGTCTAACTAATGCAGACCAGTGATTGTTGTTGGGATTATGAGTATATCTACTCAGTCTACACACAACATAGGAAATATCAGGCCTTGAAAAATTCATCAAATGCATTAGACTCCCAATAATCTGAGCATATTTAGACTGAGTAACTGGGTCACCATTATTCTTTTTCAACTGAGAGTTAGCATAAAAAAGAGTGCTCACTAGTGTGACATTAAAATATTTGACATTCTTAAGAAATCTCTATGATGGCCCTCGTCACCTGTTTCGGATCAATTTTGTGCTTTTGAGACCTTGAAAACCTCATTTATAGCTGTCTCGATTTGCATTTGCGGTCCGAGCGCGAAACCGGAAGGCTTAAATATGAAATTCTGTGAAAAATGCTAAATTGTGATATTAAAATGAATAAATTTGACTTCGGTCAATAATCTAGGTAAACGGATCTGGTCTCGTGATTCGACGGTCCTGGAGGGTCCATAGGAAAATATGGGACTTGGGCATATGCTCGAAATCGAATTTTGAAGTCCCAAGCCCGAGAAATGAACTTTTAAAGGAAATAGTTTTTCTGAAATGTTTATGAAAATTGAAAATGAAATATGATTAGAAGTGATAGTATCGGGCCCGTATTTTGGTTCCGGTGCCCAGTACATGCCTTATTTATGAATGGAGCCATTCCTCTGAAATATGGTTAAAAACGGACGTTGGTTGATGTGATCCGGACCTTAGTTGTGAAATTTGATGTTTAAAGAAGTTTTGAGAAATCTTGAGGTTTAATTTGATGTTCGTGATGTTATTATGGTGATTTGATTACACGAATATGTTCGTAGAATGTTTTTAGAATTGGATGTATAGTAGGGTTGGAGTTTCAAGGGCTCAGGTGAGTGTCGGCAGGTTCCAGGATGCCTTAGGCTTCGAAATCAAATGTTGCAGGTTCAGGAAGTTGCAGGCCTCTAAATCCTCTTGTGCGGCCTACGAGAAATCACGTGCGATAGCGTAGGGGTAAACACGGCCATGGTCTCCTTTGGGCGGTCCGAAGTGGAGGTAGTGCGGATGTGGTCGCCTTTGTGCAGTCTGCGGTGGGCACTGAACCGCAGGTCTTCAGCTGAGCCTGTGCGGACGCGGTCCATTTAGTGCGGTCCGCACAGGGAGTCTGCCACGGGTATAAATAGTCGAGAATCTCAGTTATTTTTTATTTTTAAAAATCCTAAAAACATAAGAGGCGATTTTTCAAGTTCCAAATAAATTGTAAGTCATTTTTAACTAGTTTTCTTTAATCATTAACATCTTTTAACATGATTTCAACTTAGAATCAAAGATTTTCATAGGAGAATTTGGGTGTTTTGGCTAGAACTTAGATTTTTCAAACGTTTGGGATTTGGACCTCAATTTGAGGTCCAATTTCAAAATAAATTGCATATTCGAGTTCATAGGGAAATGGGTAATCAGGTTTTTGTTCGAACCTCGGGTTTTGATCAAATGGACCCGGGGGCGAATTTTGACTTTTTTATAATACTTTGGAAAACTCATTTTCACGCATTGGGGTTGGTTCATTTAGAGTTTATTGATGTAATCAAGTAATTGTGGATAGATACGAGCGAATTGGTGGTGGAATCAATGGGTAAAACTACAATTGAGGTTTAAGTGGTGTTCAAGGCATTGAGGTAAGTATTCAGTCTAACCTTAGCTTAAGGGATTAGGAGTTGAGTTATATGTGCTAATTGCTCCTTGTTGAGTACGACATATAGGCATGGTGACGAGTATCTATACGTTAGTGTTAAGCATGACCGTGAGTCTTAAATTGAAAGTTGTTGTATTCTTAAATGAAATCACGTATGCCTTAAGTAATGGTCTACCATATCGAGTAGAGATTTGTTTATCCTCGTAGATCCTATTAATGATTGACAATCTTCATTAATCAAACTGAGTTAAGGTTGGTTATAGCTGATTCTCCCTTGCCGAGATGATTGTTTCTATATTGGTGTTCCTTTACCGGAAAGTTATTATAATGCCTTATTCCCTGGTTGGGATTTCTTGTGATTATGTGATAATATAAAATAGGAGCGAGTGGTACGCCTACCACTAGATATGATGAAATGGGATCGGGTGAATACGCCTACCAAGAGATATGATGAAATGGGATTGGGTGGTACGCTTACCACAAGATATGATGAAATGGGATCGGGTGGTACGCCTAGCACAAGATTGATATATAGGATCGGGTGGTACGCCTACGACGAGATATAACAAAATGAGAGTGGGTGGTGCACCTACCACGATATATAATAAAATGAGAGCAGGTGGTATGCCTTCTACCAGATAAAATGAAATGGGAGCGGCTGGTACGCCTACCACGAGATATGATTAAATGGGAGGGGGTGGTACGCCTACCATGAGATATGAGAAATGGGATCGGGTTGCACGTCTGCAACGAGATTGAAATTGAAAGTGAAAGTTGTCTTTACTTCTCTTTATCCGTGTTCGAAGTTAAATTGCAGTTTTCCTTATTGTTCTTGATATTCTATTTATCTACCACCCTCGCAGCATGTTCCTTTTCCCCAGCTTTAATTGCTTTATGCTTGTTTACTTTTCTGCCATATCTTATATAACTGCACATGTTTATCTGGAGTCTGGTCCTAGCCTCGTCACTACCTCGTTAGGGTTAGGCCATACACTTACCAATACATATGGTCGGTTGTGTTGATGCTATACTCTGGACTTATGTGCACATACCGGAGCAGCATTTGGTTAGCATCATTAGTTCGGGAGCTAGCCTTCAGTCCATTGAGACTTTAAGGTAGCCTAGCAGGTATCCGCAGGCCCGACATCTCCTCTACCTTATATTTCATTATGTTATCTCATGTATTCGATACAAATAGTGTTTTATTTCATTCAAATAGTTGTTTAGCACTCTTAGTAGTCCGTGGTGTTGAAACACGTTCTCACAAGGCACTAAACTAAACGTGTGTTCATATTTGTAGGTTTTGATAAATGACAAACGATGCGCAATTGACATATGACGAGGTCCAAGCACAAGCGCGCAATTGATACATAACGAGATTCAAGCACAAGACAAACAAAGATCAAGATTAAGCAAAGAAATAAAGTTACACATGAGTCGTTTTTTAATTGTGATCTTGATCCGACAATTGACTCAAGACTTGGCTTCTCTCGTAAAATCACTTTTATCAAATCATGCATATTTAATTTAAAGCAAAATGATTTTAAATCATGCATATTTATTTTAACCAAAATGATTTTTAAACATGCCTCTAAAATCTGGACAAAGATAATCGATTATGTACTTATGATAATCGATTATGTTAAGGCAGCTGCAAGACAATCGATTGTGTACCTATGATAATCGATTGTGTTGAGGCAGTGTCCATCAGATTATTCAAAGCTGCAAGACAATCGATTGTGTACCTTATGATAATCGATTGTGTTGAGGCAGTGTCCATCAGGTTTTTCAAAACTACAAAATAATCGACTGTGCACCTTATGACAATCGATTGTGTTGAGGCAGTGTCTATTCGACTTTTCAAGACTGTAATATAATCGATTATACATATAGCATAATCGATTATGTAAATGACCGTTGCTAAAATATTTTCAAACTCTGTCTGGTAGTCGATTGTATGATTCTGATAATCGATTATCCTAAGTAAAATCTGAATATGATTTTTTGAACGTTGCCAAGTAATCGATTATATGATTTTGATAAATCGATTGTTTTAAGTAAAATCTGAAAAAGATTTTTTGAACGTTGCCAGATAATCGATTATACTATTTAGATAATCGATTATTATGCATAAAATCTGGGAATGATTTTTGGACGATTGGAAAACAATCGATTATGCAACTTAGACAATCGATTGTTTTAGCACAAAATCAGTAATTCTTAATTGGCAATTAGGCAGCGGTTGTGCATGTTTTCAACACTATAAATACATCTTAAAATTAGTCTTTTAAGTACAACAACTGATCATATTATTGCTAAAGCTTGCATACTCTCTTATTCATCATTTTCTATTCATTACATAAGTTTTTGAGAGCCAAATTCTTGACGAAAGTTGTTGCGTTCTTGAGCGTATTTATTTTACTCATATCTACTCTTGAGGAGAGCCTTGTTTTGAGTGCAAAGTGTTTTTATACACTTGAAGGGAAGTGTTAATCCCTTGTATTGTAAGAAGGAACGTTGTGATTCCTTTGGTTGAAGTCTTGAAGTGTGGTATCTTCGAGCAAAGGTTGTTGAGGCTTGTGTGACTCAAGTTCTCATTTTGTAACGGTTTGTTAAGCACCCGTAAGCTTAACGAAGTTAGTGGAAATCTCAAGAGAGTCTCTCGGGGACTGGACTAGCCACGGGTTGTGGTGAACCAGGATAACATCGGTGCGTTCATTCCTTATTATTTACTTATCGCACTTATCTCATTCCTGCAATTTTTAAATTCCACAAGTTTACGCTGTTTTTTATTGTAACGCTATTCACCCCCCTCTAGCGTTAAGCGTATATTCTAACAATTGGTATCAGAGCCCAACTCTCTGAAAAACTAAACCGTTTGAGAGAAACAATCCATGGCTTCTACTCGTGATTCTTTTGCAGGAATAGGTGAAGGACAATGCTCCACCCGACCACCACTATTCGATGGCACAAACTATACGTACTGGAAGGAGAGGATGAGAATCTTCATTCAATCGAATAATTTTCATCTGTTGAAGGTTATAATGAAGGGAGAACAAATTCCAACCAAAAAGGTTGAAAATGAATGGGTTCCAAAATCCGAAGATGAATACGATGCGGATGATATCCGAAAAGTGCAGAACAACGCTAAAGCCATCAGCTTATTGTATTGTGCTATAAACGCTGATGATTACAGAAAAATATCATGTTGCACAACGGCGAAGCAAATGTGGGATAAGCTGGAAATCACGTACGAAGGTACGGACCAGGTAAGAGAGGCTAAAGTTGATTTTCTAACCCATGCATATGAACGGTTTCACATGAAGGAAGGCGAAAGGGTAGATGACATGTTCGAACGATTTTCAAAAATCGTTAATGACTTACATGCTCTTAAGAAGACCTTCACGGATAAGGAAATTGTCCGAAAAATTCTCCGAAGTTTCACTCCGGAATGGCGCTCCAAGGCCGACGCAATTCAAGAGTCTATTGGCATTTCAAATGTCACCATCGACAGATTAAGAGGTAATCTTAAAACTTATGAATCTACTATACTTAACCCTCTTGTTAATGATCAAAGGAAATAAAGAATCGCCCTCAAGGCAAGCACAAGTCAACCTCAAAATGATGAGGACGGAGATAACAAGTTCGGACTCGTTATTAAGAGATTGCAAAAGTTCATGCGAAAAGAGTATGAACGAAAAGGCAAACAACAAGGAGATCAAGTAAAGTGCTATGGATGCGGAGAAATCGGGCACATTAAATCAAATTGCCCAAATGTCAAAAAGGAGAAGAAACCCTTCAAGAAACAACGAGCATACATATCTTGGGGAGGCGACTCCGGAGACGAGTCAAGTGAGGAAGAAGAAGACGAAACCGCAAATCTTTGTCTTATGGCACACGAAGACAATCAAGAAGAGGTATGTCAAATTTCTTCCAAAAACTTTTATTCTCTTGAGGAAATGCAAAATTCCTTTGATGAGTTGTATAGTGAATTCATTAAAGCTTCTAAAACTGTTAAAAACACTAAGGAAAATGCTTCTTTGAAAGAAAAAGATTTTGAAAGACAACTCTTTTTGAAAGAAAAAGATTTGGAAAAATTGATTTTGGAAAATGAGAAGTTGAAAGAAGAAAACAAAATTTTCGGCAAGAGAAGCGCCGACAAACCCGAGAGCTCTAGTAAAAATTGTATTTCTTGCATGCATCTAAAAATTGAGGTAGAAAGACTTAAGGGCACCCTAGATAAGTTCAATTCTTCTCATAACAATTTAAATGAAGTTCTTGTTAATTTGATATCGACCAAACATGGGGTAGGTTTTAAAAACGAGCCTAAAGAAAAAGTTGAAGCCAAACCCCAACCACCTAAGGCTCAACCTAGGATAAATAAAACAAATGTTCATCCTAGAGATAACAATCCTAGAATCAACATGCATGCTAGACCAAACACTAGAAGAAACTTTGAACATTTTAGGACACCTAGAAATGGCCTTCAACCTAGAAATAACTATTCTAGAAATGCTGCATATCCTAGAACAAATAGTAGGAGAAATGATTTTCATGAAATGCGCAATAGTCATATTGTCGAAAATAGAGTAAACAAATTTCGTCCGTCCAACTACTATCAACCTAGACGAATGCATAATCCTAATGTCATTTGTCATTATTGCAATCGAATTGGACATATTGCTCCTGCTTGTTTCACTAGACATAGACACTTAACTGCATGTCAAGCACAACAACATGTTACACCTAACTCTCAAGGACCCAAAACAGCTTGGGTACCAAAGACTCATTAATTTGTCTTGTAGGTATGTTTGAAGGGATCAAGTGTACTTTGGTACCTTGACAGTGGATGCTCCAAACACATGACCGGAGACGAATCCAAGTTCCTTCAACTAGAACAAAAGGAAGGAGGAAGCGTTATTTTTGGAGATAACAACAAAGGAAAAATTATCGGCATTGGATCGGTCGGTAAGGATGAACCTTCTTCCATTAAGCATATTTTGCTAGTTAAAGGTCTAAAACATAATCTCTTGAGCATATGTCAATTATGTGACAAGGGAAATCTTGTTTTATTTGATTCGGATGAATGCTTAGTTTTTCGCCGTAGCGATTTATTCTTCGTGGTATTAGAATGGATAACATCTATATGGTTGATCTCGAAAATTCTTCATCTGAATATGTGAATTGTCTTATGAGCAAAGAAGATGATATGTGGTTATGGCATCGTAGAGTAGCTCACATCAACATGCATCTTTTAAACAAATTAGTTTCACAAAATTTAGTTATTGGTCTTCCAAATTTGAAATTTGAAAAAGACTCTATCTGTGATTCTTGTCAAAAAGGGAAGCAAACAAAAGCATCTTTTAAATCGAAAAATATTGTTTCAACTACTAGACCTTTGCAACTTCTCCACATGGATCTCTTTGGACCATCTCGCATTGAAAGTCTTGGTAGAAATCGTTATGCTTTTGTTATTGTTGATGATTATTCTAGATTTAAATGGACACTATTTCTTGTTCACAAAAGTGAGGCTTTTCATAATTTTAAATACTTTCATAAACGTGTTCAAAATGAAAAGGACACAACCGTCACTTCAATAAGAAGTGATCATGGGGGAGAGTTCGATCACAATCTCTTCGCGGACTTTTGTGACGAACTCGGTATCGAGCACACCTTCTCTGCTCCACGTACACCACAACAAAATGGAGTGGTGGAAAGGAAAAATAGGTGTCTCGAAGAGATGGCTAGAACCATGCTCGATGAGGCTAAGATTCCCAAACAGTTTTGGGCGGATGCCGTGAGTACCGCATGCTACGTTTTAAACAGAGTAGTCATAAGGCCAATACTCATGAAAACTCCCTATGAACTCTACAAGGGAAGGAAACCAAATATCTTCCATCTTAGAGTATTCGGTTGTAAATGTTTTATTCATAACAATGGAAAAGATAATTTGGGAAAATTTGATGCAAAATCCGATGAAGGAATTTTTATTGGTTACTCTTCACGTAGCAAAGCATATAGAGTATTCAACAATAGAATCAAAACTGTGGAGGAATCCCCTCATATTGTGTTTTCCGAAAATAATGCTCGCTTGGCGAGAAAGGATTCTGGTTTTGATCTTGCAGGTATTTTAAACTCAATAAGTCCTCAAGACAAAGTACAAGAGGAAAATCCAAAGGAAATTCAAAATGAAACCTTGGAACAATTATCGGAAGAAGCGCCCAACTGGAGAAAGAAACGAAACTGCCTAACGCGTGGAGGACAATCAAAGACCATCCTCTCGACCAGGTAATTGGCGACATTGAACAACAGGTAAGTACTCGAAACGCTCTTAAGAACACCTTAGGTCATACTGCTTTTGTCTATCAAATTGAACCCTCAACCATCTCCGAAGCAATTGGGGATGAATTTTGGACCTTGGCAATGCAAGAGGATCTTAACCAATTCAAACGAAATGACGTTTGGGATTTGGTGCCAAGACCCGAAAATCATACCATAATTGGTACGAAATGGGTTTTTCGAAATAAATTAGATGAAAGTGGTGTAATCACTAGAAACAAAGCTAGGCTTGTAGAAAAAGGCTATAATCAAGAAGAGGGAATTGACTATGAAGAAACATATGCACCCGTAGCAAGGTTAGAAGCTATTCGTTTATTACTTGCTTTTGCCTCTTCTATAAATTTCAATTTATATCAAATGGATGTAAAAAGCGCTTTTCTAAATGGTGTCATTCAAGAAGAAGTTTATGTTGAACAACCTCCGGGCTTTGAAGATTTTAAATCTCCTGATCATGTTTTCAAGCTTAAAAAGGCACTTTATGGTCTTAAACAAGCCCCCCGAGCTTGGTATGAACGATTGAGCAAATTTCTTTTGGAAAATGAATTCATTAGGGGAAAAATTGACACCACTCTATTTGTTAAGCATAAAAACAATGATATTTTATTAGTTCAAATCTATGTGGATGATATTATTTTTGGTGCTACTAACAATGCTTTGTGCAAGGAATTTTCTGATTTAATGACAAGCGAATTTGAGATGTCTATGATGGGTGAGCTAACCTTCTTTTTGGGGCTGCAAGTAAAGCAAATGGAAGAAGGAACCTTCATTTGTCAAGCTAAATATTGCAAAGAATTGCTAAAACGATTTGAAATGAGCAACGCAAAAGCAATGGCCACTCCCATGAGCACATCCGACCGTCTAGACAAAGATGAGAAAGGTAAGGAAGTCGACACCAAGAAGTATCGAGGTATGATTGGATCTCTCCTTTATCTTACTGCTAGTAGACTGGACATCATGTTTAGCGTGTGCTTATGCGCTCGTTATCAATCATGTCGTAAGGAGTCTTACCTAACTGCGGTGAAACGGATATTGAAGTATCTTGTTGGTACTGTAAATGTGGGTCTATGGTACCCCAAAGGTTCTTCACGCCAACTTGTTGGCTATTCCGATTCCGATTTTGCTGGATGCAAATTGGACCGCAAGAGCACTAGTGACACTTGCCATTTGCTCGGTTGCTCTCTAGTTTCTTGGTTTAGCAAGAAACAAGTAAGTGTTGCATTGTCCACAACCGAGGCTGAACATGTAGCCGCGGGGAGTTGTTGCGCTCAAATCCTTTGGATGAAACAGCAACTCTTGGACTATGGCCTAAGTATCGATCATATCCCTCTTAGATGTGATAATACTAGTGCCATATGCTTGACGAAGAACCCCGTTCTTCATTCAAGAACAAAACACATTGAAATTAGGCATCATTTTATAAGAGATCACGTTCTCAAAGGTGATGTCGAAATTGAATTTGTTGAAACCAAACATCAATTGGCCGACATCTTTACAAAGCCTTTAGAGAAAGAGTCCTTCTTCCGAATTCGTGGTGAACTCGGGATTCTTGACTCCACGTTGATCTAAGTCATGCATTGCATTTTCCCTTTCACATAATTACTAACTTGAGCGTCGGAGGAGCCTAACTTATTTTTGCAGGTATCGCCCTAAAGGCAGGGGGAATTATAAAAGATTGGTGCAGAATAATCAATTCCTCTTCAGAATAATCGATTTCTCTTTAATATATAATCGATAATCAAGTATCACTAATCGATTATGTTGACATTATTTGTTTTATTATCCCTTTTATGAAATTGCAATTCTTGTTAATCAATAAACAAGTTATTTGCTTATTTTTTTTGCTAATGTCAAAAGGGGGAAGAATAAGGGCTATGCACTTAATATTTATTGGCATAAATTGAGGAGGAATTCATATGTTGAGGAGGAATTAATTGCATATCTATTTACTTGTCTTATTGCATATCTATTTACTTGTCTTGGATCGTCATTATGAATTATCTAATATGCATATCCCGATTAAGGTTTGCCATTATCAAAAAGGGGGAAATTGTTGAAACACGTTCTCACAAGGCACTAAACTAAACGTGTGTTCATATTTGTAGGTTTTGATAAATGACAAACGATGCGCAATTGACATATGACGAGGTCCAAGCACAAGCGCGCAATTGATACATAACGAGATTCAAGCACAAGACAAACAAAGATCAAGATTAAGCAAAGAAATAAAGTTACACATGAGTCGTTTTTTAATTGTGATCTTGATCCGACAATTGACTCAAGACTTGGCTTCTCTCGTAAAATCACTTTTATCAAATCATGCATATTTAATTTAAAGAAAAATGATTTTAAATCATGCATATTTATTTTAACCAAAATGATTTTTAAACATGCCTCTAAAATCTGGACAAAGATAATCGATTATGTACTTATGATAATCGATTATGTTAAGGCAGCTGCAAGACAATCGATTGTGTACCTTATGATAATCGATTGTGTTGAGGCAGTGTCCATCAGATTATTCAAAGCTGCAAGACAATCGATTGTGTACGTTATGATAATCGATTGTGTTGAGGCAGTGTCCATCAGGTTTTTCAAAACTACAAAATAATCGATTGTGCACCTTATGACAATCGATTGTGTTGAGGCAGTGTCTATTCGATTTTTCAAGACTGTAATATAATCGATTATACATATAGCATAATCGATTATGTAAATGACCGTCGCCAAAATATTTTCAAACTCTGTCTGGTAATCGATTGTATGATTCTGATAATCGATTATCCTAAGTAAAATCTGAATATGATTTTTTGAACGTTGCCAAGTAATCGATTATATGATTTTGATAAATGGATTGTTTTAAGTAAAATCTGAAAAAGATTTTTTGAACGTTGCAAGATAATCGATTATACTATTTAGATAATCGATTATTATGCGTAAAATCTTGGAATGATTTTTGAACGATTGGAAAACAATCGATTATGCAACTTAGACCATCGATTGTTTTAGCACAAAATCAGCAATTCTTAATTGACAATTAGGCAACGGTTGTGCATGTTTTCAACACTATAAATACATCTTAAAATTAGTCTTTTAAGTACAACAACTGATCATATTATTGCTAAAGCTTGCATACTCTCTTATTCATCATTTTCTATTCATTACATAAGTTTTTGAGAGCCAAATTCTTGACGAAAGTTGTTGCTTTCTTGAGCGTATTTATTTTACTCATATCTACTTTTGAGGAGAGTCTTGTTTTGAGTGCAAAGTGTTTTTATACACTTGAAGGGAAGTGTTAATCCCTTGTATTGTAAGAAGGAACGTTGTGATTCCTTTGGTTGAAGTCTTGAAGTGTGGTATCTTCGAGCAAAGATTGTTGAGGCTTGTGTGACTCAAGTTCTCAGTTTGTAACGGTTTTTTAAGCACCCGTAAGCTTAACAAAGTTAGTGGAAATCTCGAGAGAGTCTCTCGGGGACTGGACTAGCACGGGTTGTGGTGAACCAGGATAACATCGGTGCATTCGTTCCTTATTATTTACTTATCGCACTTATTTCATTCCTGCAATTTTTAAATTCCGCAAGTTTACGCTGCTTTTTATTATAACGCTATTCACCCCCCCCCCTCTAGCTTTAAGCGTATATTCTAACACGTGGATGTTGTGACACCAGGTGCTGGGTAAAGATATTGTATTGGTTTTCTAGACATTTGTTTCTGTATTCATCGAAGACTTTCGCTAAATTTATTTTCCGTTGTTCTTTAAATGCTTATTCATTAGTAATATAATTGATTAAAAGTGAACTCAAATGTAAAAGGTTGATGACTTCCAAGGTTTATGGCTTGCCTAGCTTCCACAAGCAGGCGTCATCACGACTCCTGAGGGTGGGAACTCCGGGTTGTGATAAGTTAGTATCAGAGCTCTAGGTTGCATAGGTATCATAACTCACGAAAAATCTCGGTAGAGTCTAAGGGATCGATAAAGAGACGTCTATATTTATCCCCTAGAGGGTACAGAGTTTGGAAAATTTCACACGTGTTCTTTCCTGTCGTGTGGATCTGTTCCTCAATGCTAATTGGATTTCTACTATGTTCTTTTGTAGATGGGAAGAACACGTGCTTCCTCGTCTATTGCCAGCATTTCGCACACCCAACAGTAGCTTCCACTAGGGGCATAGAGCGAGGCCGAGGCCGTGCTAGAGGCCAAGGTAGGGGCAAAGCTTAGCCCAGAGCGGCAGCACCTGTAGCCGAGCCTCAGGTTGATTTTGAGGAGGGGGTTCCATCCCCAACAGTTTCGGTGGGCCCAGCTCAGCTCCCAGAAGGGTTTATTTCTACCCCAGTCTTCAAGATGCTCTAGCCCAATTGGTGGGCCTCATAGACAGCGTCACCCGAGCAGGTTTGCTTCCAGTAGCACCAGCCACTTCTCAGGGTAGATAAGGGTCTCAGAATCCTGCTACTCGCACTCCATATAAGGTAGCTCCCCAGATTCAAACTCCAGTGGTTTAGCAAGTTAGAGCATTTCAGCTGGGTATAATGGCTCGGCTCGACGATGGAGCAACGATATCTATCGATGATTTGTGGAGGCTAGATAGGTTCACCAAGCTCTTCACTACTACCTTCAGCGGTGCATCTTCAGAGGATCCCCGGGATTTCCTATATAGCTGCCATGATGTTCTTAGGAACATGGGCATTGTTTTGACCAATGGGGTCGGTTTTGCTACATTCCACTTGTTAGGATCCGCCAAGACTTAGTTGAGAAATTATTACTTAGCTAGACCAGCTAGATCGCCATGTTTGACTTGGGAACAGTTTACAGTGTTATTTCTAAAAAAGTTTCTCCCCGTGACTCAGAGAGAGGCCTATCGGAGGCAGTTTGAGCGCCTCCAGCAGGGTTCCATGACGGTCACTTAGTATTAGTGCTCTTGTTATAGTTCCCACTGAGAGGGAGAGAATAAGATAGTTTATTGATGGACTCATCCAGCCAATTCTTCTCCAGATGACTAGAGAGTCCGAGAGCGAGATCTTTTTCAAGGAGGCGACCAATATGGCCCGCAGAGTTGAGATGGTTTTGTCACAAGGAGGTGGTCATGGTTCGGACAGGAGGACCCGTCATTCATGCAGATTTAGTGGTACTTCGTCGGGAGGTAGAGATTCACGTGGTAGAGGCCATCCTCCTAGGCCCTTTGACATCCCTTTAGGTTTCTCATGGTGCTTCAGGTAGTCGTGGTTCTCAAATGCATTATCCCGATCAGCAGTCCTTCAGTGCACCACCGCCTCAGAGTTTCTGGGCCAATAGCCCAGGGCTTGTTTTACTTGTGATGACACAGGGCACATTGCTAGGTATTGCCCTCGAGCATCAAGAAGTTCTCCACACCAGGGTTCTTGTGCTATGGTACATGCACTAGATGTTCCATAACCCGCCCAGCCAGCTAGAGGTGAGGGAAGAGGTGCTAGAGGTAGAGGTAGAGGTCCTAGAGGTGGAGCTCGGGCCGCCAGAGGTGGAGGCCAGCCAGCAGCAGGAAATCCTAGAGAAGTAGATTAGAGTGGCGGGGTCCAGCCCCGATGCTATGCTTTTCAGTCCAGGCCCGAGGCAGAGGCATTAGATGCAGTTAGTACAGTTACAGTTCTGGTTTGTGATAGAGGTGCTTTGGTGTTGTTTGATCTGGGGTCTACGTATTCGTATGTGTCATCTTATTTTGACCCGTACTTGGTCTTGCCTAGTGATGCATTGGGTGTTCTTGTTTATGTGTCTACCCCGGTGGGTGATTTTATTATGGTCGATCGAGTCCATCGTTCTTCTATTATGGTGATTGGGTGTCTTGAGAGTCATGTAGATTTGTTATTGTTAGACAAGGTTGACTTCAATATCATATTGGGGATAGACTGGTTATCACCTTACCACGCTATCTTCGATTGTCATGTGTCACACCTCCTTTTGGAATTACACGTGGTTACCCCGAAAGATGATATGTTTATAGGAGTTTTTTCAATTAAAGTGACATTATTAGAAATGGGATTAATCATTTATTCAAGAGTCGCCACTTGGAATAAGTTTGACTTTTGGTGTCCCAAGTCACCGATTTATTTAAAATCCCAAATCGAGGAAATTTCGACTGCCCAATTGGAGTCTGCGAACCAGAAATTCTTGAGTAAGGAATTTTGTTGACTCGAGGGAAGGTGTTAGGCACCCTCGGATCCCATGGTTCTAGCACGGTCGCTTAAACTCATTATAAGTGGCTAGAGATCTAATTTTCTATACCTGTTTAAACCTATAATGCAATTATAATTTATTAACCGCTTTTAATGTATATTTTAGGAAAATTTGCAAAGTTATTAAAACACGTCGCGAATCACGTCACATAAATGCGCACGCAATTTTAGACATATTTTAGTTCCATTAAGAATGGGATTTGGGTCACATAAATATGCACCCGAGTTTAGGAAGGTAATTTATTATCAAACTCGAACCTATTGCAACTACGTCTTTAAAATTCATGGTAAGCCGTGAAATTCACTAAACGACACTTCCAATTTTCTAAATATTTTATCAGTTTAAGGAGCCTCGTGGTGTATGGTTTAGTTAATAGGGCTCATTTCATTTTTTAATGATATCCTAAAGCATACTAAGTGTTCTATTATTCTTGTATCTAAGAATGCTCTAATAATTTACAAATGAATAACGCACCCGAAAACTCGATATTTGCATTTTTAGCCTTTTCCATGGCTAATTTTACACATTGGGCTTCCGGTTATGGCTGCCCAAGAACTTACATTGCATCTGGCAGCTGCTTGGCCTTTCAATTAGGCCTAGAGATAATTGGACGGATGAGTCCATCACGAATAAGTCTCAGTAGTGTTTCCTTCGGTTTGAGATTGTACACAGGACTAACTATTAAACATATCAACAATGTTCACAAAGAAGATACTAAGGATTATTTTTATCAGTTTTCAGTCTTAAATCTGAACTAAACGATTCATAATACTCATCAGTCGGAGTATACAAATTCAGCTTCCAAACTTCAATTACAATTCTGGTTACAATATGTTAGATAAATCTAAACAAATTATTGCTAAATGCATTGAATGCAGAATGTTTTGATATTTGAATAATTACCAAGCTAACATTTCCTAAATCCAATATTTCTAAGCAAAACAGGAAACAAACACCTGAACCAGGCACACACTAGCTAACCTTACTATTAATTATACATATTTAAAATATCAGTCTAAATGTCTAATTATTACAAGATAAATCAGTCCAAACGTTCAGTTATTAAAAAATAATTTAATCCAAATGTCTAGTTATTACAAGATGACTACTTCTAACATGAAATATATTACAGCTAAAAGAAAAGGAACACATGATGGAGGTTCGAGGAGAAAATAACGCCGATAAATCTTCAGATCTTGGAACATATTCAACTTAAGCTCCATACATCATGAATATCGAAGTGTACCTGGAATTCAACAAAGGATAGGCCTATGAGTAAACGAAAGCACTCAACAATCAAGTAGCAGCCAATTGAATAGTGAGCACCCAGATTTTTGAAAGGCTTGGAAAATAAAAACTTCAACAGGATTGGGATAACATTCAAAATTCTGAAGAATATAGGGAAAACTAATATATGTAACCCTTTTTTTTTTAATTCGACTATAAGGCTTTTATAAAAAAATTGCTCGATAATATCCAGAAAAAATACAAAAACAAATCCACCCTAAATGTTCAGATTACCCCCCTTTTATAGTAAGCCTTAGGGAAACACTCTTTACTCGTTTTTTCTTTTAGTACCTGATTCAGAATTCGGCTTTTTCCTGAATGGTCCTTAGTTTCCTGACTTGTACCTCAGGTTTGAGGCTGAAATTGTGCCTAAGTCCCTCAGTAGAATGTTCTAAGAGTTATTACCAGATTCTTTTAAGGCTCAAATACCCCTTATACCCCTATTTCTTTTCCTAATTAACTAACCTTAGTTCTTCATTTGGCTTGGTTAACCTGACCCTTGTCAGTTGTATTTAAGTTTTGGGCCAAATTTTGTCTGAACTAACAGGCTTATTAAAAGTTTAAAAATTAGCCAATACTATTCAGGTTTTAGACAAGTATCTTAATGTGGATTTTTCAGCAACCAAACACCATTCAGGATGAACGTTCAATGTCAAAGACCAATGAATCAAAATAACCAGAAGATGGAAGCCATCCATTGACGCTTAACTTACATAAATAACCCAATTAAGGTCCTTAGTAACACTTGAGAAAAATAACAGGAATTGAACACTCAGTTCATGAATAAAATAAGGAAACTCAAGGCTGATATCAGCATTTCAAGGTTCAGCAAAAACAAATTAGCCCTATTGCAAGTACTGAAGCTTAAAGTTACTATGAGATGAAAACAAATGCTCAGTAGCATACGTATGATCCAAAAGATAAACATCTATCAAAGCTAATCATCGTATCAGAGAATGAAACAAATTAAAATTAGGAGATGAAGATTAACAAACCATAGGGCACATTACTGAAGAGCCAAATATCCAGGATTACAGGTCATGTAAAATTTCAGAATCGGAGGCTAAGATTAACATGATATTGGACCACTCAAGAGACAAAGGGATTCAGACAAGTGACAACCAAAGGAAACAAGGCATGTAGCAAGTATAGATGGCTACTTAACCTATTTCAACTAATCACTCAAAAGAATCAAAGCAGCTAACAATTAAAGGAAACAAAGCAATTATATACAGGGTATGATAGTGATTTAAAGATGGAATACTTAGATTTTCACATGCAAATCTAACTTGAGATCATTCTGTTGGTTTCTGAGCTCTTCTACAGAGGTTTCTAACCTTCTAAGGCAACTGGCATTGCGGATAACAGGTTCAGGGGTTCAAGAATGGAATTTGTGATTCTGAGACCAAGTAAGGTCTCAGATCTGGATTTCCTTAGTGGTTAGTGATATTTGGGAGCTTTGGGTGGCATGGTTGGGGAAGGGAATGGACGGGGGCTGTCTGAGACTGGTCTGGCCGGAATCCAGTGGGATTTAGGTTTTAGGGCAGATTTCAAATCGATATTCAAGGCGTTTCAACTGGATTCGAAGGGTTTGACATGCATGGTTGGAAAGAGGAAGTTGAGGCGTTTCAGGGGTGTAATTTTGGATGGGTTTGGGGTTGAGTTTCCGGAGATGGTGGTTCCATCGATCTTTCTTTTGAAGATTCGAGATGATGAGGAGTTGTTTGAAGGAAGGGTTGCAGGACGAGGAATGGGTTGTCTTGGCGGTCCTACAATGTAAAATTGGGGTGGTTTGGGACTGTGTCGCGGAAGACGGTGGTTCCGATGACCCTTCTTTTAAATATTCGAGATGGAGGGGGATTGTTCGAAGGAAGCTGGTTGCAGGACGGGGAAGAGGAGGTTTTTGTTGTCTGGTGGTGCAAAGTTGGGGTGGTTTGGTGATCGGCTGCTGCCGAGAGACGATTTCCAGCGACGACATTAGGATGGTTGCTGGGTGGTCAAAAGGTGGTCAAGGGTGGTCATAAGGCGGTCAAGGGGAGGGGGAGACACCAGAATATATTAGTAAGAGGAGGGTGATATGTTCTCTGTATCCATACAGAGATTCAGACATATTTATTCAGTTTTGGTGGGAGTTTGATGGCCGTTGGATGATTAGCTGATCAACGGTTGTGATGGATCTTCATGGAACGATGTCGTTTTGGGCAGGTTGTATGTGGACTAGGTCGGGGTTGGTGTTTTGGCTGAGTGTTGTGTGTTTTAAATTGTAAAGGGCTTGGGCCACTCAGGTCTGGCCCAATTGTGGTCAACCTGAGTGTGTTTTATATATATATATATATATATATATATATATATATATATATATATATATATATATATATATTTGTTTTCTTTCTTTTTTATTATTAATTTTTATTATTAATTCCTAATTCTACTTTATAATTCCCAATTAACACAAACAAAAATGCAATAAATTTTAAACAAAGATGATTAAAATGCCAAAATACTACTTGCATATCTATATTTTGTATTTTATTTATTATTTATTTTTGTTTTGTAAAAATAAACCTAATTAACAATTATTTCAGCAAAAAACAAAATTAAATTCTAAATGCCATTAAACATACAGTAATGCAAACACACTAGCACACACAATTGAACTCTAAAATTAAATCCTAAAAAAAATATAAAAAGGAAAATCCTGAACCTGAGAGTCCTGTGGGAATCATCTTAGCAGAGCAAAAAACACATCCTCACAGATGCCCCTCTTTGTGAGGAAACACGAAGAGTTGGGACTACCGGGAAGCTGTGATTTCACTGTTGTTTCTGCTGTTTTATGCTTGCTGAGCTCCCTATTACACCAAAATAAAATAAAAAGCTGAGCTGGCTAAGCCTATCAACTACGAGTTACAAGATTCCTATCTATGAGACTCTTGAAGTTTGATCTTGAGTCTTGGCTAGCTCTTGTAGCAGACTCTGATCTGAATCTTGATGCTCATTAGCTGCAACTGCTAGTTTATTCTTCATTTTTAGGCGGAACATGCGGAGTTTGTGACTTCATTTCAATTTTGAGCAGTCCGCATCTCTATCATCTGAATTTATTTCTTTTTTTCTTCTTTTCTTCTGTTCTGAATTGAGACTCACGCTTTCGGTCATTCCGAATCTTGTGCCTTAAGGTGAAACCTGCTCGGACACCAACACAAACAAACGATCGAAATGTTCTGCCCTAGTTTTCACTAGAAAATTTAGTGAGTTATTTCCAACACACATCTAAGTTATTCTTTATTGAAAACAAAACAATACAAATCGGGATTGTATATCCCTTGGAAAGGTTGCTAGGTTATGCTGGGAAGGGGAAAGGGTCCCTGCTGGGGATAAGATGAGGATCCACGGGTTATTCCAGGATAGTAATGAAAAAGTCCCTTCTGAGGGGAAGGATCCACGGGTTATGCCGGGATAGAAATGAAAGAGTCCCTGTTGGGGGTAAGATAAGATTCGCGGGTTATGCCGGGATAAGAAAGTTCCTGCTGGGGGTAACAAAAGGCCCGCAGGTTAATCCGGGATAGGAAGGTTCCTGGTGGGGATGGAAGGATAGTCATGTTAGATAATACGCTTAACGCTAGAGGGGGGGGGGGGGTGAATAGCGTTATAATAAAAATAGCGTAAACTTGCGGAATTTAAAAATTGCAGGAAATAAATGAGTGCGATAAGTAAATAAATAAGAACGAACGCACCGATATATCCTGGTTCACCACAACCTGTGGCTAGTCCAGTCCCCGAGAGACTCTCTCGAGATTTCCACTATCTTCGTCAAGTTTACGGGTGCTTAACAAACCGCTACAGTTGCTCAAGGATACCGCACCTTATGACTTCACTTGCTTGAGGATACCTCACCCCAAGCCTTTAACCACTAAGACTTTGGGTACTTAGCAAACCCGACAAATGAGAAGATATGTTCTTCTCAAAACAACTCTCTTTTACAACAAATACTCTCTTAATAGAGTGGATAAAGAGAAACAAAATAATCTCTATGAACAACACAAAGTTGTCTAACAAATGGCTCAACAAAAGCTCTAAAATGATGTTTGAAAATGATCAATATGTATATCAATATATGCAGGAGTTGTGTGTTTAAAATCAGCTCAAAAGACCTCTTTTTATAGGTGAAAAAGTAGTGCTGACCGTTGCTTAATTGACAAATAAAATCCCTGATTCTGTGCTCAAACAATCGATTGTTTGGAGGTGACAATCGATTGTCTGACCAACGTTCAAAGATTCCTGATTTTAGGCTAAACAATCGATTGTTAAACCTGAATAATCGATTGTTCTTCAACGTTCAAAAATCAATTTAGGATTCTGTGGGAATGGTCAAAATATAATCGATTGTATGAAGGTGACAATCTATTGTCGATAATCGATTGTATGAAAAGACAATCGATTGTTTTGTTGTTTAAAAACCGGTTGCACACTGTCTCAAAATAATCGATTGTTAAAAGTAGACAATCGATTGTTGACTTCATATAATCGATTGTGTACTTCATATAATCGATTATGTTGTTCCAGTGTTCAAAACTGGCAACGGATCGATTATATACCATTGATATACACTTGATATACACTGTGTATACCAGAATTGAAAACTTACTTCAAAACCCATTTTGGTTAAAAATGAAAACTTTAAAATCATTTTGTTTGAAGTATATTAAAAATATTTATGATATATATGATTTAATAAAATGATTTACTTTAATAAAATGATTTTATGCATATTTATGATGACCTAATGTTGAGCCAAAAGATAAGATAACTTAAACGTTGTTCTTACATTGCTCTACCTAACGACCTACGTCTTGGGTCTTCGGTCTTGAACTCTTTGGCTCGACTTGGCTTGTCTATGCAATCCCGTCATCAATATGCTTCTCACCATTTGATAGTTTGTCACATTATATCGTTGTTTGACGCTTGACTTCATTATTTGTCATTCATCAAAACCTATACCTGAAAATCATGCTCATACAACCAAAGCGCACACGTCATAGATATACATGATTTCCAACAAGTCATGGGTTATGAAGAAATTCCTGGGCTATGCAAGGGGGTCCACGGGTTATGCCGGGATTGAAAGAAAATTTCTAGGTTATGCAAAGGAGATCTACGGGTTATGCCGAGATTGAAAGAAAGATCCTAGGTTATGCCAAGGGAATCCACTTGTTATGCCGGGATGAATGAAAATTCCTGGGTTATGACAGGGGAATCCACGGGTTATGCCGGGATGAATGAAAAATCTTAGGTTATGCTAGGGAAAATCCACGGGTTACGCCGGGATGAATGAAAAATTCTAGGTTATGCTAGGGAGATCCATGGGTTATGCCGAGATTGAAAGAGAGATCCTGGGTTATGCCAGGGGAATCCACGGGTTATGCCGGGATGGATGAAAATTCCTAGGTTATGCTAGGGAGATCCACGGGTTATGCTAGGATTGAAAGAGAGATCCTGGGTTATGACAGGGGAATCCATGGGTTATGCCGGAATGAATGAAAATTCTTAGGTTATGCCAGGGGAATCCACGAGTTATGCCGGGATTGCAAGAGAGATCCTGGGTTACTCCAAGGGAATCCACGGGTTACGCCAGGATGGATGAAAATTCCTAGGTTATGCTAGGGAGATACGTGGGTTATGTAGGTATTGAAAGAGAGATCCTGGGTTATGCCACGGGAATCCACGGGTTATGCCGGGATGAATGAAAATACCTGCATTATGCCAGGGGAATCCACAGGTTATGCCGAGATGAATGAAAATTCCTAGGTTATGCTAGGGAGATCTATGGGTTATGCCGGAATGAATGAAAGATCCTAGGTTATGCTAGGAAAATCCACGAGTTATGCCGGGATGAATGAAAAATCCTATGTTATGCTAGGGAAATCCACGTGTTATGCCGGGATTGAAAGAGAGATCCTGGGTTATGCCTGTGAATCCACGGGTTATGCCGGGATTGATAAAAATTCCTAGGTTATGCTAGGGAGATCCACGGTTTATGCCGGGATTGAAAGAGCGATCCTGGGTTATGCCAAGGGAATCCACGGGTTATGCCGGAATGAATGAAAATTCCTAGGTTATGCCAAGGGAATCCATGGGTTATGCCGGGATTGAAAGAGAGATCCTAGGTTATGCCAGGAGAATCCACAGGTTACGCCGGGATGGATGAAAATTCCTAGGTTATGCTAGGGAGTTCCGTGGGTTAAGCCGGGATTGAAAGAAGATCCTGGGTTATGCAAGAGGAATCCACAGGTTATGCCGGGACGAATGAAAATTCATAGGTTATGCTAGGGGAATCCACGGGTTATGCCGGGATAAATGAAAATTCCTACGTTATGTTAGGGAGATCCGCGGGTTATGCCGGGATGAATGAAAAATCCTAGGTTATGCTAGGGAAAATCCACAGGTTACGCCAGGATGAATGAAAAATCCTAGGGAATGCTAGGGAGATCCACGGGTTATGCCGGGATTGAAAGAGAGATCCTGGGATATGTCAGGGGAATCCACGGGTTAAGCCGGGATGGATGAAAATTCCTATTATGCTAGGGAGATCAATGAGTTATGTCGGGATTGAAAGAGAGATCCTGGGTTATGCCAAGGGAATCCACGGGTTATGCCGGAATGAATGAAAATTCCTGGATTATACCAAGGGAATCCACGGGTTATGCCGAGATTGAAAAGAGATCGTGGGTTATGACAGGGGAATCCACGGGTTATGCCGGGATGGATGAAAATTCCTAGGTTATGCTAGGGAGATTCACGGGTTATGCTGGGATTGAAAGAGAGATTCTTGGTTATGCCAGGGAAATCCACGGGTTATGCAGAGATGAATGAAAATTCCTTGATTATGCCCGGGGAATCCACGGGTTATGCCGGGATAAGTGAAAATTCCTAGGTTATGCTAGAGTAGCGTCAACCTTTAGACTATGCTGGGGAATAGAAAGTGTAGGGAAGGAATCCCCGGGTTATACCTGGTATGTGGAGAAGAACTTCCCGGGTTATGCCGGTATGTGAAGGAAGGAGACTTCTTGGTTTATGCTGGACAGGGGGTGGAATGAAATCCTTGGGTCATACCTAGGAAATCCACAAGCTGCACACGAGGAAACTAGGTATTGGAATCCCGTGCTATCATGCTCATTTACGAGTTTGCATGGAAATGAAAAGAAATCTTCGCTTTTTTCATTGACGCAACACCATCTTTGGTCCTTGTGCCCATCCTTTGGTTGTTTTTTACCTATGTTCCTTCTGGTTTTATAGGTTGCACCTGTGTCTATTTTACTTCAGAAACAAAGCAAACTGTTAGTTTGGATAGTGATTGGTTTTGCGGCCTTGTCACGCTTGATTTCAACTTCCTTTGTGTTCAAAAGCAAACCCCTTGACTTTCAATCCTTTCTTTGTTGATTTGCCAGGGAGTCCTCATTATGGGTTGGTCTTTGTTTCCCAGGCCTTGGGTTGTGAGTTTTGTCCCGATTTTGATTTTGGGCTTGCTTTTGGGACATACTGTTTAGCTTAAAATCCTCCAATTTTGCTTCACATTCATGGACCTATGACTTTCAATTTCCTTTCTTTTATTTCCCTACTTTTGAGGAATTAACCGTCATGACCAACCGGGATTGGCTAAACGCATTTGAAGATGTCGGGCATTCCCTTCTTTCTTGCCAGGAGAAACCTGCGAGGCCGGCCCTGCAACCTTTATTAAGGAATGGTCAGGACATCAAGATTAAAGTGGAAAGGAGTGAAGCATGAATTTAGAGAGGTATGTTCTTTTGAGGGAAAAGATGGAACTTATCTGGAAATATAAATTGGGTTTAAATGGCAACGACATGCTTCTTGGATTGGATACTCGGCCAAGATTCCTTTCTGCTTTCTGACTTCAACTTTTCCAAAATCAAAGAAACTTATTCAGACCGGGGCAGCAATATTTCATTTTTTCGGCCAACGGCGCCCTTTTCGGGTTTTTGTCAATCGGCCTCTCTCATTTATCTTCTCCCGTTGCCCGATAGCGCTCTCTGCGAGTTTTTGCTAAACGGACTCTCTCATTTTATTTCCTCTACTCGCCATCGCCCTATGGTTCCCGGAGGTTTTCACCGATAAAACTCTCTCATTTTATTTCTCTCAAAAATATGATTGGTGTCGAATCCCAACAACGGTATATTTTTACATCCCCCGGGATCTATAACTTTATAATCATTCGGACGGATTTGTAACCAAACCAATAACTTTCTGCCCCACTCTTCATTTTTGTAGGTAAATGGGGTTTTTCTTTTGATATGACTGAACCTCAGCGAGAGGCTGCCTACGTATCCTTCGGAGTCAAGTCAGACGTCAGGAAGTTTTTTTCCTAAACTAGTTTTGTCTATATTCCTTTTTCTTTTTCTTTTTGCATTTTTCTTTTCTTTTTTTCTTTTTGTCTTTTTTTTTTTGAACAACATTTCTACATTACAAAGAGGGTGGGGGTAACGGGAAAGCAAATCCTTAGTCATTTCAATCCACCGGGGTCATTGCTGCAGGGGGTTCAAACATAATACCTCTTTACTGCGTCTGCATTTATCGCTGCCTCGGGCTCATCTCCTTCAACTTCGCCCAGGTACAATGCTCCTCTAGGAAATATCTTTCTGATGATGTACGGGCCTTTCCAGTTTGGAGCAAATTTTCCTGTGGCTTCTTGATGATGAGGCAGTATCCGTCTTAATACCAGCTGCCCGACTTCGAAATTCCTGGGGCGCACTTTCTTGTTGTAAGCACGGGTCATTCTTTGTTGGTACAACTGCCCGTGGCATACTGCGGTCATTTGTTTTTCATTGATTAATGTCAGCTGCTCCAAACGTGTTTTGACCCCATTATCTTGAATTTCTGCTTCGACAATCACTCGGAGCGAAGGGATTTCTAACTCGGCAGGTATGACAGCTTCAGTCCCATAGACCAGCAACTAGGGGGTTGCTCCTATCGATGTACGCACTCTGGTACGATATCTCATTAGCGCAAAAGGCAGTTTTTTGTGCCATTGCCTCGAGGTTTGAATCATTTTCCTCAAGATCTTCTTGATGTTCTTGTTGGCCGCTTTGATTGCACCATTGTCTTTGGGCCAGTAAGAATTGGAGTTTCTATGTGTTATCTTGAGTTGTTCACACATCTCTCCCATCAGCCGACTGTTTAGATTAGCTGCATTGTTTGTAATGATAGTAGCAGGAATCCTGAAGCGACAAATGATATTAGAATGCAAAAAATCCACTACCGCTTTCTTGGTAACATACTTAAGGGTGATGGCATCAATCCATTTTGTGAAGTAATCAATGGCGACCAATATGAATCTTTGTCCATTTGAGGCTTTTGGCTCAATTGGCCCGATGACATCCATGCCCCAGGCCGAAAATGGCCAGGGTGCTGCCATAAGATGCAATTCATTTGGTGGTGCATGAATTAAATCACCGTGCACCTGGCATTGATGACATTTTTGGACGAAGCTAAAGCAGTCTTTCTCCATGGTCATCCAGTAATATCCAGCTTGGAGTATCTTCTTTGCTAGTACATAGCTGTTCATATGGGGCCCACACACTCCCGCATGTAATTTGTGCATAATTCTCCCGGCTTCCTCGGTATCACACATCTCAACAAATTAAGATCTGGAGTCTTCTTATACAAGGTGTCACAGCTCAGAGTGAAATTGCTCGCATGCCGTCGGATGGTTTTATTTTTTACTCCGGTGGCTTGCTCAGGGTACTTATGCGTTTTTAGGAATCTCAAGATGTCGTAATACCATGGCTGTGTGCTGGGCTCTACCTCAGTATCATTAAAATACCCATGTCTTTCTTTGATTTGGATTTTTAAAGGATCAACATAGGCGTTCCCAAGGTATTGTAACATGGAGGCCAAGGTTGCAAGTGCATCTGTTAACTCATTGTGGCAACGGGGAATGTACCTGAACTGTAGCAACCTGAATCGTTTGCTCAGGTCTTCCACATGCTTTCTGTGTGGGAGGAGCTTAATGTCCCTTGTCTCCCATTATCCTTGAGCTTGTCGGATGATCAGATCGGAGTCTCCCATAATTAGCAATTCTTTGACATCTCGATTAATGGCCATGTTCATGCCCATAATTCAAGCCTCATATTCACATGTATTATTGGTGCAGAAGAACATAGCTTGGCTGTGGCTGGATAATGCTGACCTGTAGGTGAGATTAAAATTGCTCTAATCCCTTGGCCTTTTGTGATTGCTGTTCCATCGAAGAACATTTTCTTGAAAGGGGTGTCCTTAGCTGTTATTTCCAATGAATTCACTTCTTCATCAGGGAATTATGTGTTTGAAGGATGATATTCGTCATCAACAGGGTTCTCAGCCAGGTGATCTGCCAATGCTTGAGCTTTCATCGCAGTTCGAGTGACATAAACAATATCGAAATCGGTGAGCAAGATCTGCCATGCGAGTCATCCCGTGGGCATTGGTTTTTGGAATATTAACCTCAGTGGATCCAGCCAGGTTATGAGATACGTCGTATGAGCTTACAGGTAATGCCTTAGCTTTTGAGCTACCCACGTTAAGGCGCAACAAGTTCTTTCTAACAGTGTGTACTTGGCCTCTTAACTGGTAAACTTTTTGCTCAGATAATAAATGGCCTGCTCTTTCTTTCCCATGGCATCATGCTGCCCGAGAATACAACCAAAAGAGCCTTCCAAAACTGTCAGATAGAGAAATAATGGCCTTTCTGGTTCTAGTTGGAACTAAAACTGGTGGATTGGACAAGTATTGTTTGATTCTGTCAAAAGCTTCATGGCACTCAACTGTCCACTTAACTGCCGCATCCTTTTTCAGTAGCTTAAATATGGGCTCACATGTTGAGGTCAACTAGGCGATGAATCGGCTGATTTAATTCAATCTTCCCAATATATCATTACATCCTTCTTGGTTCTTGGCGGGAGCAGCTCCCGAATGGATTTTATCTTGGTTGGATCCAATTTAATGCCTCTTCGGGTGACGATGAACCCCAGAAGTTTGCCCGACAGAACTCCAAATGCGCATTTTTCTGGATTTAATTTCAAAACATATTTGTGGAGCCTTTCAAAGAACTTCCTCAGGTCCTTTACATGATCGCCCTGCGTATTGGATTTGATAATCAGGTCATCCACGTACACCTTTATTTCTCGATGCATCATGTCGTGGAAGATGGTGGTCATAGACCTCATGTATATTGCCCCAGCATTTTTCAATCCAAAAGGCATCTCTATAACAATATGTTCCCAAAGGTGTAGTAAAGGAGGTTTTCTCAGCATCTTCCTCATCCATCAACACTTGGTAGTATCCTGCATAGCAATCTACAAAGATTTGAATCTCATGCTTGGCAGAGTTATCGACAAGGATGTGGATGTCGGGTATAGGGATGTTATCCTTTGGACTTGCCTTGTTCAAATCTCTGCTATCCACACTCAAGTTTTCCCGTCCTTCTTCGGCACCTGGACCACATTGGCGAGCCATGTGGTGTACCGAGCTACCCGGATTACCCCCGCTTCAAGCTGTTTTGTAATCTCATCTTTGATTTTATTACTGACATCAGGCTTGCAATTTCTTTGTTTTTGTTGCACCGGAGGACATTCGCGGTATGTAGGAAACTTATGAACCACCATATCTATACTCAAACAAGGCATGTCGTCGTAGGACTACGCAAATACATCTTTGAATTACAACAGGAGTTGAACCAATGAATCTTGTATTTCTTTATTCACATGGATGCTTATTTTAGTTTCTTTGATTTCATCGGGATTTCCCAAGTCAACCGGTTCAATATCATTTAAGTTAGGCTTAGGTATGTTTTCAAAGTGTTCCAACCCTCGGTTGATTTCCCTAAAAGCCTCCTCTTCATCGTATTCCGGTTCTTGGTTCATTATTTCGAAGATGCGCAGCAAGTTTGGGTCGTGGCATGAGGTTCGCGAGCATGTTGTTTTATTTAAAGCCGCATTATTAGGAATGAAAGAAAAGATGAAAAATAAAAGAAAGACAAAAATCAGAGAAAGACAAAGAGGTGTGAATGACAAAATATTGATTTTATTTCTTTGAACTTGTAAGATAACAGGGTTTACAATTGATATTTAAAGTGCTAAAGGAAAACAAACAACCGAGCTAAACCCCGAAATAGCTCGTGATGTGGGAAGAGGTAGCAAGGCGAGACTACCGGGTCTCCCGCCTGACCGGAAAAGGTGTGGCCTTCCAGTTTTGAAGTTTGGCATCTGGCCCCATATAAAGCATTTTGGCGGTGCTTGAATCTTTTCCCAGTTGGACCATGTTTACTTCGTACAGAAACTCCCTCATAGCTCCGCAGATCTCATCAATTTCTTCTGCCATGAAGGTTTCTTCTTCCTCCTCCTCACTGTACTTTGGTTTCACAAAGGTTTTGTACAAGTGGGGTAAGGGTCTGGTAAGCCCCATCCCTGGCGCTTTCTACTATTGGCCCAGGTGATATCCTCTGTGGTTAGATGAAAGCCCAGTCCAAAGAACTTTTCTGTGACAGGCAAGGCGACCGGCTCGGTATGCCTAGTAGGGAGCTTCCGAGTCCCTTGCCTGGCTTGAAACCTTGGCGTGTCATTTCCTTCGCTACCATAATTGAAGCATTTGACAGGAAAGGATGGGGGAGTGGCTTTCCCTCTTCATGTTGATCGGCTACTACGACTTCAAAAGCCTGATACACTATGTGTTCACTCCCTTACTTGGCTTCTAAACAGGGAACAGAGGGGTCCCGGTAAATCGATTGTTCGTCCTCTCCATGAACTACAATCTCCTGGTTTTCATACTCAAATTTCAGCATTGGTGCAAGGTAGAAGGAACTTCCCCTGCTGCATGAATCCACGACCTTCCTAGGAGGTAGTTATAGGAGGTGTCCATGTCTAACACCCGAAATGTTACTTCGAAGTCGACTGGACCAATAGTGAGCACAAAATCAATTTCACCTATGGTTTCCCTTTTGATTCAATCAAAGGCTCGGACACATACATTGTTAGGACGGATCCTCTCTGTCACCAACTCCATTCTCTAAAAGGTAGACAGTGGGCATATGTCTACTCCGGAACCTCCATCGACCATCACTCTTTTGACATAATATCCCTCACACTTGACAGTGAGGTGCAAAGCCTTGTTGTGAGCAGCTCCCTCCGGAGGTAAGTCATTCTTACTGAACAATACCTGGTTAATAGCGAATAATCTCTCCGCCATTTTCTCTAGTTGCTCTATAGAGGTCTCAGCTAGTACATAGGATTCGTTAAGAGTTTTGGCCAACACTTGCTGATGTTTGGGAGATTTCATCAAGAGTGATAATAGAGAAATCTGCTCAGGGGATTTTCGGAGCTGATCCACCACTTCGTACTCCGGTATTTTCATTTTCTGGAAGAAAGCTTCTGCCTCATCAGCATTCACTGGCCTCTTAAGCGGAAATCATCGTGTGGTAGCGGTGTTCACCTCTTCCATATCTGAGTATTTCTTTGTGGGACAACCTTTTTGAGCTTCTCAGAGGACTTCTATGCCCTTGTATATAATGATGGTTTCCTGATAATTCCAAGGGACTGCTGAAGGGTTGGTCATGGCCTTCTGTGGTGCGCGACCGATAACCATGGGCTCATTCAGCACCGGTGTTTTAATCGATCCACGTACCACATAGGCTTTCTTGGGTATATACATGGTTTAGTTCATCTCGAAGCTTTTTGGGGGCTCAAAGTGGGCTGCTTTTCTTTATGTCCTCATGGGATGTAGAGTATTGTTTCCTTAGAAAGGGTCGTCTCAGCTTTGATCCCAGCCTTCTTTTCTACTTCTGGGAATTTGGCTTCATTCATTTTCTTTTCTTCAATCTTTTTTAGGGATACTTTTGGATTTCTGTCTGCCTCGGCGATGGCTATGATGGATTTGAGGGCGGGATCAAATTATTTATCCTCGCAGATCATTCTGATGACCGACCCGCTATTGTGAGCCGGTAACGGGTTATCAGTTACATTTGGGACCTCTTCATCTCTTAGTACTATCTTCTTTTGGTCTATCAAATCCTCTACCACTCGTTTTAAAGTCCAGCAATTTTCAGTATCATGTCCCTCTTCCCCAGAATGGTAAACATAACGCACGCCCCTTTGATAAGAAGGTGATTCGGGGTTTTGTCTATTTGGAGGGAGAGGATGCAGGAGACCTATGCGGACAAACTTTGGGAACAGGCTGGCGTAGGATTCTCCTATTGGAGTATATTTCTGTCTCTTGGGTGGCTCCCTGGGACGATAATTATTTTGCGGAGGACGGGGATTGTAGTGATTCTGAGGAAGTTGATTTGTTGGGGCTTTGTTTCTATTGTTCTGCTGTTGAGGTCGAGTAAAGGGCTGAGCGTTCATAACTGCGTAGGGTTGAGAGACATAGTGCATGTCTCGGTGTGGATAGCAAAGTTGAGGTGCTCTTTCAGAGAATGCATGCCTGTGAGCATATTGTTTCCTCATCCCGGAGGCTGCTATGGATGCTTCTCTTTGTTCTTGTTTCTTAGGAGTCCTCCCGCCCCTCCTTGTATGGCCTGAGAAGTGTCTCTTATGGCGGATTGACTCAAAATCCTCCCTATTTTGAGGCCATTATCTACCATCTCCCCAATCTTAATTGCCTTTGCAAAAGGTTTACCCGTGGCCAACATTATATTCTGAAAATAGTCTGCCTCTTGCACTTGTAGAAAGACGGTGACCATCTCTGTTTCGTCCATCGGAGGCTTTACTCTCGATGCTTGCTCGCGCCATTTAATATCATATTCTCTGAAGCTTTCAGCATGTTTCTTTTTCAAGTTGGCTAGGGAATTCCTATCCGGGGTGAGGTCATCCCAGATGTGCCATCGGGTAACGTCCTAGTCTATGTACCACTCGGATGCAATACCCACTAAACTCTCCCTAAAATACGCCATCAAGAGTTCTTCCTTCCCGCCGACTCCATGTAGTTGATTGCAGTACTTCTTTAAATGGGCGATGGGGTCGCTGTGGCCATCGTATTTTTCTAACTTCGGTGTTTTAAACCCCAAAGGAAGATGTACGTGTGGAAACATGCACAGGTCTGAGTAAGATACACTTTTATGTCCACTTAGTCCTTGCATGTTCTTTGGGCTTTGTTCAAGACTCTTCATTCTCCTTGTAATTTCATCTTTTTCGGGCGTTTTGGAGGTTTTTGTCTTGCACAGGGGTAAGTTCATATGCTGGCTGAGGGTAGTTATATGTGGGGTACGAGGGAGGTTCCGTTTGGTAGTTAGGAGTCTGGAATGTAAAAGCTGTGGGGTCAAACAATGGCCTTGGTACCGCAGGCTGTGTGGTAGCTGCACACGGAGAGGCAGTAAAGATGTTGGGAACTGGTCCGGATGTAAACATCGGCGGGCGGGCTTCAGAAGGCGCCCCAACAAAATTGGTTGATATGGTGGTTGCCCCAGGAGAAAATTTGGGTGACTGATAAGGATGGTGGAGGTACCTCCTAACCTTGGAAAAAGCTCGGGAAATCCAAGGATAGCGCTTGGAGATTCTTTCCCATTGGTCCAGGCATCCCACATTTCAATGACTTGGAGGCGCAAGATCATGTTCTCATCAGCCGCTGCAGATTCAGAGGCCGGTACTCCGGTAATTAGGTTGTCCTCTAGAATAGGGACGGCTGGTCGAGTCATTTAGGTCGACATCTCTATGCTTCCCTTTGACCTAGTGAAGTATCCGTGTGAAGCCAGCTTACCGCAAACCAATCACTGTTCTTAAAACACCTGAACTGGACACTGGAATTCAGCAGTTAGTTCTGGGTGGATAACAAACAGGATGTTGTACTTTTAATTAATTGTTTTTGAGCTCTAGACATTTCACCATCCGCCTTATTCAGGTCAAAACCGTATTCAGTTACTTTTCGTCGCAGGTTCTCTATGGACTTTTCATCTTTTGTACTCATCGGAGTATTTTCTGCAGTTGCCTTCATTTTGTGGATCTGGGCTCGTAGGGCTTCATTTTCTTTAATCAAAACCTTGTTTTCTCCCTCACTAGCTGCGGCTTGCAGACTTTTTTCAAATTCCAATTCTTGAATTTTCTTTTCCAGCCTTCCTATAGTAGCACGGTATTCATTTTCTTTTGCTAACCAATGCCATTGCTCTTGCGATGTTCCAATGAACTCTTGGAGGTGAAGCCTTTTGGGTGGTCTCTCAAACTCAATTTCTCTCCTGTACCAGGTGAGGTATCCCGGTGACACTTCACCTCTGGTAGCATCCTGTACACAAGTGTCAGCGGTTAGATATTGGCATTCATTCCATATTTTGCGAACCATTGCTTCGGGGAACTGACTACCAGGCCAAATTTTGACTACTCGGATGCTGAGATCTTCGTATTTTGACAATATCTGGCATCTTCCGAGCTGTCTCAAGACCCGATGCGAAGCATAAGGCTGGATGCTCCTAAGGCCCATCAAGAGAAAATGTGGTTCTGTTGCGGGCATATACACAACTTCGCCTACAGAGAGTTAACAGAATGTCCATCCTATTTGATCCGCAGTGATGACCCGGAGATGCGACACCCATTCTGCGACACCCTCTGGTAAATTAACCCCTCGACCCTATTGCCAAATTCTTCTATGCAGCTTTTTGTCAGTGACCCATAACTCATAAACCGAGGTCGATGACATATATGCTCAATCATCCATATTTGCAGCAACAAATTACAACCCTTGAAGAAATCTCCCCCTGCTTTGCAGACAGTGAGAGCACAGAAGATGTCGGACAAGATCATTAGAGCGAGAGTACTCTTAGCTTGGGTCATCAAAGTGCTAACGACTCCCGCTATTCGTATGTCGATGTTCCGGTCCTTTTGTAGAAATACTAAAAGACCCAAGAAAGACACCATGAACGCGAAACATCGATGCTCCTCCCAATTGAGCTGATTACCCTTGCTACAAATAAGGTTTTCAGGGTTGTTGAATCCTCTGATGTGTCCATACCTCTGATATATAAATTGCAGGGTGCAGAAGCCAGCCGATAAGTTAGGTTTGTGAATCTTTCTACTAATTTTCAAAGAATCCAGAAATTTGTGCACATCAAGGGATCTGGGTTCGACCTAGTATGGCACGAGTTAAACTATTGATTAATTTACTGGACAAACATCCTAAGAAAATTAAGATCAAGATAATTTAAGATCAAGATCAAGACAAACATCCTAGTTGAATATGACCAGCAGATCGTGTTTGATAATTTACCTAAATACTGCACGTATTGTAATCATCAAGGTCATGATGTAAAATCATGTTGTTGGAGTACTAACGATCTTAATAAAGAAGCAGTTCGTATTCACGAATACAAAGGCAGGGGCAGTTTGGATAAATTAACAGGTGATGCTAGGGAGTACTTGAATGCTAATCTTGCGGGACGACCAATTGAAGGGGTCCGACCTAATGAGATTGTTGATGGAGCTCAAAAAACTGTTTCTGCTTCAAATGATACACCTCTAGAAGCTCTTCAGAGGCCAAAGGGTGATTCTGCCCAACTTTGTAAAATGCAATCTGCTGTTCCATTGAAGTTGCCTTTGAATGTTGTAACTGAAAGATGGTATCAAATTTGGAACCTAGTGATGCATCTACTGTGCCAGAAACTGACAATGCAAAAAGCCATAAAGAGATGTTGATCGAGCAGCAGCAGATGTTGCAGAATACTAACATTAAAAACATTATACTGTTTGGTCAAGCAAATGGTACTAATTTGGAGGCTTCGGATAATTTCAGATCAACTACAGATCCTACTGTTTTAGCAGTTCAACCAGAGGAGAAGTCGACACTAAGAAGTTTACTTGATGCTTCAAAAAATCCTGGACAACAACTTTGTAATGAACTGAATAAAGAATCAGCTTCGGTTACTTCTGAGCATACCTAAACAGCTAAAATTCACAAAGGACAGCATCATAGGTGCAATGTGCAGCAGCTAGTAGCAGGGGAGGAAAATGTACCAGCTAGTGTAGATCCAATTCTTAAGACAACTATAGCATTGGATGGCTTTAAATGGACTGGCCAAAATGAAGAGGTGGATTATCAATGTGATGTTATGGAATTGGAGTTTGCAGCATTTTTTACAAAGGGTAACAAGAGTACCAACAGAACATTAGATAATGAATCAGCTGCTGCAGTTTCTATTTTCTCAGAACTTGATTATTCACTTCCTTTGCAATGTCCTGCTGTTCGAGCTATATCTGGGAGTGATAATCATGATGCTGTGAGTCAATTTCTTCAAATAAAAGTAAGTCTTACAGATGATGATGTTGCGCAGAACACATTTCGACAAGATACCTCTAATCAACCTGATATGGTTCAACAAGGCAGTATGACCTCTTTTATATATACAACAGCTGCAGTTTCTAATGCCGCCTTATTTCAACATGAGTTTGATTTAGAGCCTACTGATGCTACACAACAAACAAATGAAGCTGGTCAACATACTGCAAATAATTTGTCATCGATGTCCAACAGAAAAGCAACTCCCAAAACCAAAAACAAAATGCATATCGCAGATAAGAGTCTAGCTATACATACAAACTCAAACTCATTTGCTGCACTTACCAATGTCAATAATGAGGATAAAAACTTGACTGGAGAAAATTTCCAGATGGTCGAGAGTTATTATCAAACTAGCTCATCGACTACGGCGGCATTGAATAAAGTTCATCCTAATGATCCAAATTCGCAAATGCAGGCCAATGATCATATTTCTCCAACCATACCTTCCTCCATTACACATGTTGAGACAATTATCAAAGATTATGGGGAACCATCAACCTCCACTGGAAATACCAAACAAGTAATTCAAGCTAAGATGTGGGACATGGTCATTAAATCGAAACTATGAAAAGACCAACGAGATTTTAACGATGATGAGGGCTGGGGAGAAGGACTAGCTGGTTATTCATCTTCAGAAGACGACCAAGAGTTTGATCACGATAGTGCAGGAGAGGACATTGATGCTCAAGTCAAGCCAAAATTTCAAGGGAAATCAGCGACAATAAATTGTCCTGCAAATCTGCAACCTGCAGCAACAAACAACAACTTGAACCATAATGCTCGAGTATTTGTTCCAAGAAATACTACAAAATTAGGCGAAACATCAGCTGCTGATCGAAACGCAACAGCACTGCCAACATCTGCCCAGAATCATATTGTACCAATAAAATCAATCGCTACTTTGGAGGAGAGGAAACTGTTGGATGCAATGAGGCAACCTTTGCATACAACACAGCGGCAACAAAGGAATGCAACAACACCAACTAATTTTCCTTCTGCCGATAACAAAACAGTACCATTTTCACAGATAGGGCAGCACCAGCTCGCATCAACAGCTCCAGAAATCACTCTACAGGACAGACAACTACTGGATACAAGGGCAGGAAGACATATATATGAAGAAGGGGAGGAAGACGATATCTTAACGCAATTCCGAGCAGGCGCGTCAAGAAAAGGTGATTTGTCACCAATGCATAGTAAAACAAGTAAGAAGTCTCGTGAAAGGGATAGAAGTTGGGACGGCAGGGTGTTTGAAGACGCAAACATAAGGAGATCCCCAATGAGAAATGCAAAACAAAATTAGGTCACTGAAACAATTCTTACAAAGTGCAATTGATCGAGGAACAAAGCATGAATTTTGAAGTCATATTGAGAAAATTGTGGACGAAGACGTTATTCTACAAATTGAATTTTCACAAAATCGGAGAAAAGAGAGCACCTTGACGGCTTCTTCAACCTTTTATTTTACCATCTCATTAGTATTATTCTATTTAATATCATCACAGAGCATGTTATAAACTCTGTGATGATCATACTTTTCTTAGTTCTTGCTACTTCTTTATTTTTTCATGCTTGTAGTTCATGAGGCTTTTATTGGCCTCAATAGGATCAATAAGGTAAGGTTTACGCCGGTTGTGTTATATGGGTAAATATATCGGTGCAGTCCCTCCTTATTTTATCTTTCCTATTTGTTGTAATTTTCATTTTCATAATATTAATGAAAACTAGCCCCAGGCGCTTGACTGGTGGATTGCCAAAAAAAATATAAATACACTTAATTATTTAAATTAACTCTCAAATCAATGTAACAAACTAGGCATATAGCAGAAATTAAGAACAAATATGCAAATCAATATTTGAGTTCTAACCATTAAATAAAACCACTCATATATAAAGATATAATCTAAATTGTGCTCTCTAAAAACATTGACCAACTTAAATCTATTAAACAATAAGTGATTCACGTCATTATTGGAAAGTTAAAAACAATCTGGTTTTAGCTCAAATAATTAATTATTAAGAAAATGCTTCAAACATAAACTAATAAATCAAAGTATAAAAACAACATAATCATGTTATCATGCTATCATGCTATCGTCCATTCCATAGCTAAGAGAACCATTTCCTGTACCTTTTCCCCACGTTCAAATTCCTCCAATGATCCAAAATTGCGAGGCACCAATACTCGATTCGGGGCTGTTCTCCCTTGGGTTCTGCAACTACTAGGTTAGAGATTAGGTGGTGTCAATTTCTTTTTTGTTTTTGTGTGTTGGTGTTTCTTTCACTTTCTAAATTTTCTGAGTACAAACAAGGAAAAGATTACAGAAAAAAGATGGAAATACCTTGGCAATGGCTGCCGTTTTCTTGTCTTCAAGTCTTTTGGAATTAAGAATTGAAAACTTAGGGTAGCATTTCTATAATTGAGTATTTTATATGGAGATGGGAAGAGATAATGGTCATTGAATTAAAAAAAAAAGATGACTAGAATTAAATCTTACATTTAAGTGGGCTAATGGGTTGGAAAAAAATATGCTAAGGGTAATTGGGTTGGAGTGTTGAACCATGTATTTTAGATTTGAACTTAGGCTAAAGAGATCGAATAATATAATGAATTTATAGAAATATAAAAATCACTCTTAATTAAAATAAACTAATATAAAACTAAATACTACGATTGAAATTAAATTTTTTTATATTTTCAAATGTTATAATACTATAAATGTAAATATGCTAATTGAATTTAACTTAAGGATCAAAATATTTATTTTTGTAATTTTTATTTTTTATGATAAAATAAAGCAAAAGGAGTCCAAATTGGTTGAAATAATAATATTAGGCCTAAACTAAATATTTACGTGTTAAAATACAAAAAGTCTTGGAAAGGGTCAAAAATCACATGTTTACAAACACATTTATCAACCTCCACTGAAGAAAAATCGTCTCTCAGTAAGACTTGTTTAAATTTCTCATGCCACTGCTTTGGAGCTTGTTTAAGGCCATAAAGAGATTTAATTAATTTACAACCTTTATTTCTTATCCAGGAATAACACAGCCTTCAGGTTGAACCATATAAATCTCTTCTTCTAAGTCACCATTTAAAAAAGTTGTTTTGACATCCATTTGATGGATGAAGAGCTTATTAAAGCTAAGGCAATTAAAACTTGAATAGAAGAAATTATTTTATCGGTGCTGATGTATCAAAATAATTTATATTTTATTTTTGAAAAATATTTTTGCTACAAACCGAGCTTTATAGTTATCAAAAGATTCATCAAGGTTAAATTTCTTTTTGAAAATCCATTTACGATCAATAGGTTTTGCACGAGGAGGTAAATTAGTTAAAAGCCTTGTATTATTTTTCATAATAGAATCAATTTCAACTTTTATTGTCTCTTTCCAATATTTAGCATCTAAAGAAGATATAACTTCAAAATGATTTGGTAGTTCATTATCGACGAAAAAGGATTGAAAATCATTTCCATAAGAAAAATATTCTTTCCTAGGCTTTTTGCTCTTTCTCAGTTCCTCATTAGAGGTAATTTCACTATTTTGTTTCAACAAGTGTATGAGAAATTTTATCTGACAATGGATAAATATATTCAAAGACGTCAGCATTCTTTGTCTCAATTATAGTATTGTAATCAAGCACATCACTTTCTAAAATAAGAAATCTATATACAACACTATATTTAGCATATCCAATAAACATACAATCAAAAGTTTTAGAACCTATTTTTCTCTTTTTAGGTTTAGGCAAAATAACTTTAGTAAGGCACCCCCCATACTTTTAAATATTTCAAGTTAAATTTATAACTTCTCTCTAATTCATACGGAGTTTTTTAGTTCTTCTATGTGGTATTTATTTTGTAAGTAACATGTAAATAAAATAACTTCACCCAACAAATTATCAGTCATTAGGACTAACTAAAATAGAGTTCATCATCTCTTTCAATATTCTATTTTTCCTTTCAGCTGCTCCACTTGACTCAGGTGAATAACACGAAGTTACTTCATGAATTATTCCTTCTTTTTCACAAAAACATTCAAAGATAAATATTCTCCACCTCTATCAGATTTGATTCTCTTGATTTTTCTGCTAAATTTATTTTCAACCTCAGTTTTATAAGAATAAAAGCATTAAAAGCATCATCTTTATTTCTAAGCAAATACAACTTCGTATATCTAGAAAATTCATCAATAAAAGTCACATAATATCTTTTATCGCCTCTAATCATCTGCTTTAAATCATCTAAATCAGTGTGAATCAAGGATAACATTCAGTTTCTCTATTTAAAAAAAAAAAGTCTTTATAGTACTTTGAGTTTCAGCACATATTTCACACTTGAAAATATTATTTGTGTCTAAATCGGATATTAATCCTAGCGACAATATTTTCTTTATATACGCGACATTAACATGTCCTAATCTAGCATGCCACAAAGAAGTTGACTCAACCATATAAGCAGAAGAAGATGCATTTTTATTGCTAGTATCGGAAGTATTAAGCACAAATAAATCATTGTTACAATATTCATTGCCCACAAAATTATTATTTTTGGTCAATACGTCCTCATTATTTTCAAAAGAAGCATTCACTCCAACCTTTTCTAATAACCCCCACAGAAAGCAAATTGGTTTAGATATTAGGAACATGCAATACATCACTCAATGCTAGAGTTTTACCAGATGTAAATTTGAAAACAATTTTTCCTTTCCCAAGAACATGAGTTGTTCTTGAGTCACTAAGATAAATAGTTTCTTCTCTTTCCTCAACTTGGGTTTGTGCCTAGTAGCACTAGAGTCTATTACCCAATTTCTTACATTAGCTTCATTATTTATTTGGAAAATGGTCGCAATAACTATATTATTCGTTTTAGTCGAATTTAATTTAATTTAGCGAGGTTTTCATTTATCCCAATTCTTCTCTTGCATTAAGGTGCATTTTTTTTGAAGGTTCTTATTTTAGCATTGAATATATAACTAATCATATCTATATGGGATACAAGGCTAATATTGCTGTTTGCAGAGCAGATGACAGTGGTGCAACTGCCTTAAGTGCTGTTGTTTCTTCAATGAATTTGTATGGCACCCACTGTATTGGTTTCTTTGGAAAAATAAGATCTTGGAAGTCTGTGAGTGAGACAAGAGGGGTTGCTCTGATGGTGAGCAATACCCACTTCCAATCGAGAGGTTGTGAGTTCGAGTCTCCCCAAGAGCAAGGTGGGAAGTTCTTAGAGGGAAGGATGCCGGGGGTCTATTTGGAAACAACCTCTCTAACCAAGGGTAGGGGTAAGGTCTGCGTACATACTACTCTCCCTATATCCCACTAAGTGGGATTATACTGAGTTGTTGTTGTTGTTGTAGCTAGACTCGAGAAGAATATAAAATAGCAACCAGATGATCCAATACACGTACAGAGAATCACTCAGAAAAATCAAAAGCTTACGTACAGCTAATTTTAGTGAAGCAATTACTGAGTTAAAGATCATGAGATCTGGGTTTTTAGTTGGCAATGGATTTTGCTTTACCTTATAGTAGAATCAGATATTTAGCTTTTGGATTATCTTTTTGCCTAATTTTTCAAAGAGAAATGGCTGGTCAGTTTGTCTCTCAGTACATGGAAGTAGATCCTCCTATTAAGGAGCGGAATCATGATTTGAAATTTATGTATATTAAATTTATCACGAAATATATAGTTCTTCTTAGTTATTGAACTTATAATCAAATTTTCATATTTATTTAAATAATTTGTAGTAGCAAAACTGATTGAGTTTGACCAAAGTCGCACTTAATGGGCTAACTCCGCATCTGCTCTCACTTTACCCATTTTCTAAAGTACATGGCGCTGGTTATTTTGTAATTTTGACTTTTGATTAATAATATTTTCCTTTTAATTTTAAAAAATATAATACTCTCTTAGTGTCTTTTCTTTAACTTCTCAGTTCACCTAATAAAAGATAACTAGCTTACTAAAATGTACTATTAAATTACTTTAATAATGTGAAAAATTAACACTGTAAATATATATGTATTATTCAACCCATGGGTTGAAATTTTGACGAGGTAGATAAATATCTATTCTATGCTTCTAAGCAGACACCTCTAAACATAATCTTAAAAGACAATGTGTGTTGACCATGTCAACTGTCGATAAGTCTAATTGAAGAACTGGTGTGTGAATGCGTATATGAGCGTGTTTGTTGAGGCAACAATAGATTGCGATAGTTAATTGTCATGTACCTGAAGATGCAAGGCTAGACTCTAGAGTCAAGCTGGCAATTGCATTGTAAGTTCCTTCTTTTTTCTTTAAAAAAAAAAAGTCCAAAACATCACATCAAGTATCTTGCGGAAATAGATCGTACCTCAAAAAATGTGATGTAGGCAACCTATTTTTATGTAAGTATCAATGATTGATTTTATATCTCAAACTCGTAATATATGGATCAAACAACTTGATCATTGCTCCTACTCTCCCTTCATTGTATGTTCCTTTTAAAAAAAAAATTAAACAATCTGATGTACAAAATATCTCGCATTCATGCATGGTCCGAAAAAAGGCCGCACCTCAAAGAGATGTGATGTAGATAATCTACTCTATATAAGTATCAATGATTGATTTCATGGCTCAAATTCGTGACCTATAGGTTAGACAGTTTAAATATTATTCCTAGGCTCCCCTTCATTATAAGTTCCTTCTTTAAATAAAATAGTTCGATGTACAAAATATTTTGCGTTAATACGGGATTCCGGAAAAAACCACATCTCCAAAAAAAATAATAAGACTACTTATTCTGATGTTAGTATCAATAATAATTCTATAACTCAAATTCTTAACATAAGTCACACAACTTAAACAAGTTCTCCTAGGCTCCCCTTCATCGTAAGCTTCCTTCTTACCGACTCAAAAAATAAGCAAAGGAACAAAAAAATATCACATCACTTGCAATTATACAACGTAAAAGGGTATCTTCAAGATTTTTTTATGGTAGTTACGAAAAGATTTGTGATAATCTGAAAATCTCCAACTTGAATAACAATTTTGTTATATCTCTTGACTCATTTCTTAATATGAAAATATACTTTGTTGGAATAATCCAAATCTTTTCTTAGGGAAACTTTCTGATTTACAATAAATTTCAAACTCCGAAAAGATCTCATTAACCGAACCAAAATCTTTTCTTACGGAACTTTATGATTAATCATAAGTTTAAGAGATACGAATTAAGATTGCTAATTATGATTAAAAGGTTCGAAACTGCCCAAGCAGACTTGGACAATAGGAAAATATTTATTTTGATTTGTCTGATGCACATTAGAAATAACAAATGTGGAATATGCTAAGGATTTTCTAGAAGTACTGATTAGTAGTAGTAGCTATTTATACTTTGTACCCAAAAAAAAACTAAAATGGTATCTTTTTTTTATGGTAAAAAATTTTCCGCATCCAATATTTATTTTAAATTACACTATTAATTTACTATAGAAAGTAAAGTTATTTTAATTAATTATGAAAATTGATAAATTAAAGCGGCAATATGTACTAATTAATTCCAGCTTAAATAAAGATGCAAGTTGAATATTTGTTGGCTTGAGAGAATTAATTCCAGCTTAAACAACGATGCAAGTTGGATATTTATTGGCTTGAGAGAATGAGTGTTTTCCCCTTCTTTTATTACGTGCTACCATTACAATACAATTTAGGATATATACCTTTACAGTGGGAGAATTAAACGGTTACAGCTTCTTTTTCTGGTTATCAACTCAAGCTATTTATTAGTTACATTGTAGTTGAATTTTCAATGCATTACTTCAAAAATTTAACGTTGTATGTAAATAAAAGTTCATCCTTTTTTTTTCCAACACAATAACATTTTTAGTGTAATTTTACAAGTAAAATTTACAGATAAGCTCGATACTCTCGGCTAAAAATAAGCATAATTACAGTAATAAAGAAGAAAATAAAGCAATAACAACTGATTAACCAACAAATAAAATTTTGATTAAAGCTATAATTTAGAAGAACGCAATTTACTGATAATCGGAAGAGTATATCAAAGAAAGAAATTTGGATAGCAAGAATATAATCAAGAGAAAAATAAGTAAATCAAAGTCTATTGAGATAGTGGTTCGAGTCCCTACAATTGATCAGTTGTCTCCCTTTTATAGCTATTTGAGAGATATATATTTTGTCTTTGTCATAATAAGGGTATTATGAATAATTAAGGACATTAAATGTTGCGTTATATAATTATTATATTTAATACAAATTCTCTAATGTATTCAGCGTTTAATGTTCATTAAATATTGTATCTGCTCTCTCATAAATTGTCAGATTCATTTCCCTTGATTCGCAATTCTAAATGACTTGAATAGCCACGGGTGATGAGTTTTTTGAATAACTGCTCGTGCCTCTTCCTTTGCCCTCGCTCGTGTCTATTGCTATTCGTGCCTCTTTGCTAGTTGTAACTCTTTGACCATTCTACGTGTCTTGACACGTCATCTTTATATGTAAACTCTATTTTTCCCAATACAGATAGTCCTTCCACTTAACATTTATTCATCAGTCGATATTTGGGATATGAATTTCATTAAAACGAGAATTTTTGACCATTAATGCTATGAAAAAATTGACGCTTCAATTATCACTTCCACTTAATATTCTTCATACGTGTCACCTTTTCATTAACTTTGTAATTTTGCAGCCTTTTTCAAGGCTTTTTACAGCTCCACTATTCACAAAGCATCAATTATCATTATTATGGTACTTTTCGGTGGTTGCTTATCAATATAAATATAACTTCTTTCTTTGTCTTACCACATAAAATGTATCGAATATTTAATTTCTGGAATCCCATTTTACTTCTTCATCATATCTCATTCTTCACTATGTCTTCATCAAACCCTAAGCCTAGGAAAGTTTCCATAGTTGATATCTTCCCTAATGCCCCTATCAGGAGCATAGAGAGGGGGGGGGGGGTTAGACTTCGTAATTTAGGGTCTGCTCGTGGTGGTTCTACTATGCCTTCACCTAGTTCTGGCCCTTCTTCTAGAACTAGGGGTTTGCTTTCACAAAGGTCTTCTTCAAGAGGTAACGAACCTTCTGAGCCTCTTCGTGAACCCACAGTAGATGAGATAGTTCCTATGGAACTATCTTTTTATTATGACAAAGAATCCTTTAGGAATCAAGTCTCTAGTTTAGATTGTGCTGACATCTATACTACTCAGATTACAAAAGTTTTGGCTCATATAGTTCATAGAGACTGCCATTGGGTAGTGATTTTCCTATTATTATCCCCAATCCAAATCAAAGAATCACCTCCTACTTAACCGGCTTTTCTTTTGTTTATACATACCCTTTCACCTTAGGGTTCAAACCAGCTATTGACCCGGTCATTTTTGAATTCTGTCGTTTCTTTGATGTCTGTTTGGGTCAAATTAGCCCAATCATATGGAGGGTTGTTACCTGTTTGATGCATTTGACCAACACAGCCGGTGTTCATTTTACTTTCCCATATTTGATTCACCTTTACTCCCCTAGACTCTTGCGCAATGGTGTTTTCCCACTAGTAGCCAGGAGCAAGAGAGTGTTGGTGAATCCCGAGAAGGACAAAGACCGTGGCTGATATGCCAGGTTTATAGCTGCCCACACTGGTTGTTTAGAGGGTAAAGATAGTGTTCCCTTCCCTGAGAAGTGAAATTTTGCACGTAAGTCTTTTTACCTTTCTCGTACCCTTTTTCTTCAAGTTTTCCAACTTTTCTAATTTTGATTTTTTAGAAACCATGGGAGTTGTGGAAAGAATTCCCAATTTTTGTGATTGTGTAGACCAGTTATTGTAGACCGCACCAATGAATGACAGATCTTGGAAGACACTTTCTAACTGTTTTGGTTGGAAAGCAAAAACTCATGGTAAGAGTTTTTTTTTATTCCATTTTTCATATAGTTTTTTTTTTACCAATTTCAATCCCTCTTTTTATCAGGATTCGCTATTCGAGGAGTTACAGCCGAGGCAGTTGTGGATATTTGTGTCTCTTCGAGAACTCGTATCTCTTTAGAAAGGGCTCAAGAAATAGTTTTGGGTTCCTCGTCAAAGAGAAAAGCTGTTGAAGAAGACTCTGAAGAAGAGGAAGACGGGGGCTCTTTGGTAACAAGGCCACGAGCTCGAAGGCGCATCATTTCTGATGACGAAGAAAAGGCATCTCCCCGTCCTTCCGTTCCTCTTGTCGAGTCTATTGAAGCCTTGGTTGTAATTCTCGATAACAGCGTTGATCCCATTGATACTCATGATTCAATTGAATAACTTTTTAACAACGGATTTGGTAGTGAAAACTTAGGGCCCATTTTAGATGAAACTCCCTTAGTCGTTTTTTCGACACCCCTATTTGTGACTCCTTCCATGCCTTCCTTGTCAACCCCAGTTGTTTCTTTCCTCAACTGTTTTTACCTCTTTTACTGCTCCTCCAATCATTCATCATACTAAAGTTGGCTCTTCAAGTACGAGCGTTACTATGAGAAGGGTAGTCATTGAAGTTCTGGCGGAGAGCAGTCTTTTGAGGAAATCAGGTCAATGGGATGCATGGCTAGTGCCTTTAATTGGCTCAATCGAAAAATCCAAGCTTCAAAGCCATAGTTAATTAGCGCTGATGAATGATATTGTGCATGCAACTTTGAAGGTATTCACCTTTTCTCTTTTTTTTTTCCTTTACTTTATGGTTTTTCTATTTTTGGGATAATTATTTTCCTTTCTTTTTTTAGGCCAATCTTATCAGCACAGAGATGATGAAAAGAGTTACCTCCTCATAGCAGATTGCACGCGATTCTCAGCTAGAGTCATTCAATTGGAAAGAATAGTACGAAAGCTTGCAGATTGATATGGATTTTTTAGAAGAAAGCAAGAGTACCTTAGAGAAGAAGGTATGGGTTTTGAATTCGGAACTGGCGGTTGAAAAGGCTTCCTCGATCCAAGCAGATAAAGGAAAAACTTGCCTCTAAACCACCTTCTCAAAACAGCTATCGAAGGCTGGTGAGGAAATTAGAGAGTCTAAGGCTCTCTTGAGTGAAAAAGAGACTTACGCTAGGGAGCTCGTGCATATTTGGCTCAAGCACAAGAAGACCTTCGAGCTTATTCTGATAAGGTGGGTACTTTAGAAAGCTCCCATGCCACTCTTCAAACCTCTTACTCCACTTCCTTGGCGGAAAATGAGAGGTTAATGAATGAGATAGCTGACTGGGAAAAGGATAACGGGATCCTTGAGAAAGAATTTACTTTTGAGGTGTGTTGGGAATTTTTGAATTCACGCGGTAATACCCTAATTGAAGCTGGCCAAGAAAATTTCAACTTATAGTCTGAGTTGGCTAAGGTCAATGAAACCATGGAGAAAGCTCAGCAAACTCAAGATTTTCCTTCTCCCGTGGCCGAAGCTTCATTGAATGTTGAAGTTGATATGGGTATCCCAACTTTTTCAAGCACAGTCGAGCCTGTTGCTACAAGTCAAGTTCAATCCCAAACTATTGATGAACCTACCCAAGTTGAGCCCGCTGATGCTGATGCACCTGCTTGAGTACCTCAAACTTCTCAGTTACCAGCTTTAGTTATTTGAATGTCTTTGTTTTTGCTTTATTTGGAAAAGAGTGGTCAAACCCTTGGTTTCATTTGAGGGTTTATTTTGGAAACGCAAGTCCCCATATCTTTCATGGTGAAATTTGTACAAATAATTTGCAGTTTTATGACTAAGTTCCTACTTAGTCTTAAGTTTTTTTAATATTTTAGATGTTTTTTCATTATTATCTTGAACTTCTATTTAATTTATTCTTCCCTTTATTTCTAGGGGCTTATAGAATAACCTGTATTTTTATTCTTCAAAAATGCGTCTGTTAACTTCATGAATAACAAATTTAAACATAAATTTTATAAAAGAGGGCCCTTCTATATCCGACACTTAATGAAGAATACGTCTCAACTTCATAATGGTGTTTAACATACGATAAAAGAAATAGGAACACACATTTTTCTTTGAAATAACTTTGACAAATTTTTATTTGAACCTTCTCTAGTTTTGAATGATACTTTATATGTATTTGAATTACATCTATAACTTTCTCGTAATTGTTTTTCTTGTAACATATTTAAAAAAAATAAAAACAATTGTGTAAACACGAGGTTTTTATATATAACCCGTTTTATTACATAGCCTTTACCCTAACTATAATATTTTCTTTTGGCCTTAGCTCGTAGCTTCGTGACTTTTACTCTGTACTTGACTTTTTCAGGCTTAATCTTCGATTTTTCTCAATCTTCTTTCATTACCTTCTTTATACACTTGCATGTGTATATTATGTAGTCCCACAAGTGTTTGAGTGCTGAAGTATGACGCATCGATCACTTGGTTATTCCTCTCATTTGGTCCTTTCCCTGAAACACCTCGGAAAAACATACGGGACTCGGAGGTGCAATTATAGATGAAGACTGCTTAACCAGTTTGAATTTCTATCAGAATTTTCATAACCCTAGGCCGGGAAGTTTAATGTATTCCACGTGCCTTGTAGGTCGTGACTTATCATTTAGTATGGGCTAGCTTTTTGCCTATTATCGAAAATCGTTAGTAAAATTTTGACAATTCAAAAATAGAATTTTAGAACAAAGATACCTGACCGTGGGTATTCCATAGAAGTAATATCTCTTCAAATGAACAACATTCCAATATGAAGGTAGTATCCATTGTTTCTAGTTCATATGCTCCTTTACCTGCAATACCATGAATCTTATAAGGTCCTTCTCATGTTGGACTAAATTTACCTACATTAGCTGCCTTCATAGATTGAAAAACCTTTTTAAGCACGAAGTTCCCAATTTTAAAAGAATCTAAGTCGTGCTCTCCGATCGTAATACCGTTCTACAACATACTTCTGTGATGCCATTCTTATTAGTGCAGCTTCTCTCCTTCTTTCAAGCAAATCAGATTTGTATGCATTTCCTCGTCAATAGAATCTTCTGTTGCTTGATGAAACCTTGTACTTGGCTATCCTATCTCAACGTTAATTAGAGCTTATGCACCATAAACCAACAAAAACTTTGTTTCTCATATACTTATTTTTTCTGTTGTACGATATGACCATAAAACACCTCGTGATGACCCAGCTGGTCGTCTAGAGAATTAACACCCCGACCCCTATTAACTGCTTTTCCCAAGTTTATTTCTGCTAATTTGATTTGTCGGGATGTTCGGTTTTGAGTTTCGGAGAGTTTTGGGATACTTAGTCCCTAAATGAGAGCTTAAAGGTTGGAAAGTTGTCCATAGTCAGAATAGTGTGAAGATGGCCTCATAATAGAAGTCTGATGGTTCTGTTAGCTTCATTAGGTGATTTCGAGGTTAGGAGCGTGTTCGAATTGTGTTTTGGAGGTCCTTAGCTAATTTATTCTTGAAATGCCGAAGTTTGAATTTTTGAAGTTTTTGGTTCGATAGTGAAATTTTAATTCAAGGTTTGAAGGGAATTTTGAGAGTTGATGTAGCTTTGCTATATCATTTGGGATGTGTGTGCAAAATTTCAGGTCATTCGGACGTGGTTTGGTTGGGTTTTTTATTGAAAGTGTATTTCAGAAGTTTTTAGAAAATTTAGGCTTGAATTCGAGGTGAATTGGTGGATTTGGTGTTGTTTGCGGTGTTTTGATTATTGGAAGAAGTTTGAATGAGGTTTTAGGATGTGTTGGTGCTTTTGGTTGAAGTCCCAGGGGCCTCGGGTGAGTTTCGGGTGGTCAATCAGACCATTTTTGTCTTTGAGGAGTTAGAGGTTTGCTATTCAGTTGTTGCAGAACATTTTGACCTTCATGATTGTGAGTGGTGAGTCATGATCGCATAGAAGGAATTTGGAAGGCAAGAAATTTTCCCTTTGCGTTCGCGTTTGTGGGTTCGCATTCGCGGAGGGTTAGACAATGGTGCTTCGCGTCCGCATTAGGAGGCATGCGTTAGCGTAGGTATAAGAGTCGAAAGCATCACATTAGTGGAGGATCAGTCGAATTTGCATAAGGTTAAGTTTGGATAAAATAAAAATGTGATTCGCGATCGCGAAGTTGAGGTCGCGATCGCGATGAAGAGGGAACAGTGATGGGCAGAATGTTATAATTGCATTGGTGAGTTCGGAGCTCATTTACTCCATTTTTGACTATTTTGAGAGCCGTTTGAGGGAGATTTAAGAGGAAATCAAGGAGAATCGATTGGAGGTAAGATTTTTTAACCTAAAACATGATTCTATTGTGAAATTTACCAAGAAATTCATGGAAATGTGGACAAAATATGAGGACTATGGCTTGGAAGTTTGAATTTTTATTTGGGATTTGAGGGGTCATTTGGACTTTGACTTTTATGTTATTGTTATGTATAGACTCGTGAGAGTATGAGATCTTAGAAAATATAAGTTTTATTCGATTCCGAGACGTTGGCTTGAGGGGCATTTTGGTTATTTTACTAATGTAGCGTCTTAGCTTTGAATTTAATCATAGAACCGGTTATTTGGGATGTTATTTACAATATGTAATTGAATTGAATAGATTTGGGCCATTTGAAGTCGGATAGTCGTGGCAAATGAGTGTTTTCTAGTCGATTTGAGCTGATTTGAGGTAAATGGCTTGTCTAAGCTTGTATGGGGAACCTTCCCCTTAGGATATGATATTTGGTAATTGAATGCCTTGTACGTGAGGTGACGAGTGCGTACTTGAGCTAATTGTTGAAAATCTGATTTTGCTTTAAGTATCTAAAAGTGAGTTCCTTTCATACCTGCTTTATTATATCTTGCAAAGTTTTTCCTGATGTTAGTTAGAGAAGCATGTTTAGTTAATTTGAAATTACTTATTTTCTAAATTGCCTCAGTTTCATTATGCGAAGCATGTTAGGCTACAATTACTTGTTGCTTTGTTATGAAACTTCATTTCTAAACATCTTCTTGTTGTTGCTGTGTATTTACATTGGGACTACGAATGTAGGATTTGGTATCCCCCCCCACCCCTTCTTTGTTTACTTTGGGACTACGGGTTAGATTCCCGGTAGATCCCCCTGCACATTTACTTTGAGACTATGAGTTAGATTTCCGGTAGATTCCCCCGCATATTTACTTTGGGACTACCGGTTAGATTCTCGGTAGATCCCCCTGCACATTTACTTTGGGACTGCAGGTTCAACCCCGATAGATCCCCCTGCATATTAAAATTTTGGACTACGGACCGAGGTTCTGGTAGATCCCCGCATATTGATAGTTGGACTATGGGATGGTATCCTGGGAGATCCTTTGCATATATACATATGATGGACTACGGGACGATATCCCGGGAGATCCACTGGACAATTGATGAAAAGGACTACAGGACGGTATCCTGGGAGATCCTCGTGTTACTATTGGTACTGAGCTGTTCTGATTTTTGATTTTACTATGTTATTTGTATAATTGTTGCTCCATGGTATAACCTGTCTTATTTCATTTTCACTCTCATTTATATCACTTATTTGATATTTGAAGCTTATTACTATGTTTAACCTCAGTAAGGCCCTGATCTTCCTCGTCACTACCAGACCAAAGTTAGGCTTGGCACTTATTGAGTACCGCTGTGGTATACTCATTACCCTTCTGTGTATGTTTTTCATGTGCATATCCAGGTACCACAGCCCATGCATATCACACGTGAGGCAGAGAGATTTAGTAGAGACTTCAAGGTACATCTGCCGTGTTCGTAGACCAAGGAGTCTCTATCTTATTCTATCTTTGAGTAGTTAGCGTTCTTTCTTATTGTTATTTTAGACATTCTGGAGTTAGAGCATTATACTACATATCCTTCAGCTTGTGTTCTCGTGAGTTTCCGGGTTTTGGGATAATATTGTAGAAGTTGAGATATTGTGTTGTATGTGTCGAGTGAAATTTTACATTTCGTTTTTCATTTTGTTAAATCTTGGTTTTGAGATATAATTTCCGCAAGTTGTTAGTTTCTGCATTACTAGGCTTACCTAGTCGTTGGGACTAGGTGTCGTCACGACATGTTCACAGAGGGCGAACTTGGGTCGTGACAAGTTGGTATAAGAGCTCTAGGTTCACAGGAGTCACGGAACACGGGCCAGTTTATTTGAGTCTCGCTGATCGGTATGGAGACATCTGTATTTGTCTACGAGAGGCTGTGTAACTGTTAGGAAAATTCCACTTCGTTTGATTTCCTTGTCGTGTAAGATTTTTAATATCACAACTAAACTTCTATCTTTATATTCTCTCACATATGGTGAGGACACGTGCTACTCGAGATGACCAGGCACCCGCGCCCCCTACCGCAGCCGTCAGAGGCTGGGGCCAGGATGCGGTAGAGGTCGAGGACGCGCACGTGGTGCAGCTAGAGCACCTGCGATCTGCTGCCGAGGTACCACCAACAGGTCTAGCCAAAGTCCAAGAAGCTAACGCGCCTACTACTACTACTGCTACCACTACTCCAGCTCTCCAAGAGACTTTGGCACAGTTCATGAGCATGTACACCACCTTAGCTCAGGTAGGGTTGCTTCCCCTTGCTCCATCCACATCCCAAGCCAGGGGAGGAGCATAGACTCTCGTTGCTCGCACTTCTGAGCAGTGAGTGCATGTTGAGCAGGTCCCATAGGTTATACTTGCACCGCCTGTAGTACTAGATCAGCCTCGGGACAGGGCAACTGCTACCGAGGATGAGCAGCTAAGGCTTGAGAGGTTCAAGAAGTACAAACCTCCTATATTCAGCGGTCTAGCATTGGAGGACGCTTTGGGTTATCTTGATGACTGTTATCGCTATTTCCGTACCATGGATATTTCAGGATCCAGCAGGATTTCTTTCACCACCTTCTAGCTTCGAGGGGCTGCCTATGAGTAGTGGCGTACCTATAAGTTAGATAGTCCAGATGAGGCTGCTTCATTGACTTGGACTCAGTTTTCAAATATGTTTTTGCAAGAGTATGTTCCTTATAGCCTCAGGGACGCATGGCGCACAGAGTTATGTTCCTCAGAGCCTCAGAGACGCATGGCGCATAGAGTTTGAGCATTTGAGCCAGGGTAATATGACTTTTTTAGAGTATGCTGTCTGTTACACCAGGTTGGCTAGGCATGCACCAGTCTTGGTTCGCAAGAGGGTTCATCGGTTTATTGAGTGGCTTATTCCTAGCATCAGAACTAGCATGGCTCGTGAGTTGAAGATGGATGTTTCTTATCAGTAGATGGTGAGCATTGGTAGGAGAATTGAGGGTATACATGCTGGGGAGAGAGAGGCCAAGAGGTCTCTAGAGTCGGGCCACTATTCTAGTGCCCGTAACCCAAGTGAAGATCATCATGGTAAGGGTTAAATGAGTCAACCCATTCATTTGGCTCTTCCAGCAGCTAGCAGTGCTCCAGCTCCAGCTCCTCATAGGCCTCAGGAGCTTCATTATGCACCTCCAGTTTCTAGCGCGCCTCCTGCGCGGGGTGCTTCCAGAGGTCAGTCCAGCAGACCTGGCCCTATCTAGTTGCAGCCACCACGCCCTTCCAGAGATTTTTTTGAGTATGGTGACAGATGCCACGTGGTTAGGGATTTCCCCATACTTGGGAGGGGTGCATCTTCATAGACTTCTCTGCCACAGAGTGTGCCATAGAGTTTACAGGCTATGGTTACAGCTCCAATCGCCACCCCACCTACTCAGCCAGCTAGATGTGGAGGTCGGGAGGTAAAGGTCGCCCTCGAGAAGGAGGCCAGGCCAGATACTATGCCTTCCCGCTCGTGCCAAGGTTGTTGCCTCCGATTCTGTCATCATAGGTATTATATTGTTTTGCCACAGAGATGTATCGGTTCTATTCGATCCAGGCTCTACTTACTCTTATGTGTCTTCTTATTTTTCTCTGTATTTGGGAGTATCTCAGGATTCTTTGAGTTCCCCTATTATGTTTCTACTCTTGTGGTAGATTTACTAGTTGTGGTCCGTGTTTATCAGTCATGTTTGGTTACTATCCGTGGTTTTCAGACCAAAGCAAACTTATTTCTGCTCAGCATGGTTGATTTTGATATTATTCTGGACATCGACTTGTTGTCTCCCTATTATGCTATTCTTGATTTTCATGCCAAAAACGTGAAGTTGGATATGCCAGGTGTACCGCATGTATAGTGGAGTGGTACTTATATCACACTCCCAGTAGAGTTATCTCTTTTCTTAAAGCTCAGCGTATGGTCGAGAAAGGGTGTGCCACGTATTTATATTATGTGAGAGATGTTAGTGTTGATACCCCTTCTATTGATTCAGTCCCAATGGTACGAGATTATCCCGATGTATTTCCAGCTGATCTTTCGGGCATGCCGCCTGATAGAGACATTGATTTTGGCATTGATTTGTTGCTGGACACTCAGCCCATTTCTATTCCTCCATGTTGTATGGCTCCTCCTGAGTTGAAGGATCGGTTACAGGAATTTCTTGATAAGGGCTTTATCTGACCCACTGTTTCGCCTTGGGGTGCTCCAATCTTGTTTGTGAAGAAAAATGATGGATCTATGCGTATGTGTATTGATTATCGCTAGTTGAACGAGGTCACAGTGAAGAATTGTTATCCTTTGCCTCGTATTGATGATCTGTTTGACCAACTTCAGGGTGCACAGATGTTTTCTAAGATTGATTTGCGCTCAGGTTACCATCAATTGAAGATTTGGGAGTCAGATATCCCAAAGACTTCTTTCAGGACTCGGTGTGGTCATTATGAGTTTCTTGTTATGTCATTTGGGCTGACCAATGCCCCAGTAGCCTTCATGCATTTTATACACAGTGTATTTCGGCCATATATTGACTCTTTTGTCATTTTCTTTATTGACAACATTCTGGTGTATTCCTGGAGTCGGGAAGATCATGAGTAGCATCTCAGAACAGTGCTTCAGATTCTGAGAGAGAAGAAGTTATATGCAAAGTTCTCAAAATGTGAACTTTGGTTGGATCCAGTGTCATTCTTAGGAAACATGGTATCGAGTGAGGGCATTTGGGTGGATCTGAAGAAGGTAGAGGCTGTGTAAAGTTGGCCTAGGCCGTCCTCAGCTACAGAGATTTGTAGTTTCCTTATCTTGGCAGGCTACTACCATCCTTTTATGGAGGGGTTTTGATTGACTGCAGCCCCTATGACTAGATTGACCCAAAAGGGTGCTCCCTTTTAGTGCACACAAGAGTGTGAAACGAGCTTTCAAAAGCATAAGAATGCTTTGACTACTGCCCTAGTTTTGGTATTGCCTATAGGTTGTCTTATACCATCCATTGTGATGCCTCGAGGGTTGGCCTTGGAGCAATAATGATGCATGACGGTAGGGTGATTGCCTACGCATCCAGATAGTTAAATCTTGAGTTAGCTGCCACTGTTCACGCCCTGAAGATTTGGTGCCATTATATATGCGGTTTGCCTTGTGAGATTTATACTGATCATCGGAGCTTGCAGCATTTGTTCAATGAAAAGGATCTAAATTTGCACCAGAGGAGGTGGTTAAATTTGCCGAAGAATTATGACATCACTATTTTGTATCACCCAGGCAAGGCCAATGTAGTGGTTGATGCCTGAGTTGTCTGGCAGAGAGTTTTGGGAGTTTGGAATATTTACCAGTATCGGATAGGCCTATGGCGATGGATGTTCAGGCCTTAGCCAGCCAGTTAGTGAGATTGGATCTTTTGGAGCCCAGTCGGGTTCTAACTTCCATGGTTTCTCGGTCTTCATTTTCTTATCGTATCAGGGAGCGGCAGTATGATGACCCTCAATTGCTTGTCCTTAAGGACAAGGTTCAGCATGGTGATGCCTGAGATATGACCATTGGCGAGGACGGAGTATTGAAGATGCAGGGTCGGGTTTGTGTACCCAATGTCGATGGGCTACGAGTGCTGATTCTAGAGGAGGCCTATAGTTCGCGGTATTTCATCCATCCGGGTGCCACGAATATGTATCAGGACTTGAGGTAGCACTATTGGTGGAGGCGAATAAAGAAGGATATAGTTGGATTAGTAGCTAGATGCCTCAACTTCCAGCAGGTGAAGTACGAGCACCAGATATCGGGTGGGTTGCTTCAGCAGATAGAGATTTCTGAGTGGAAGTGGGAGCGTATCACCATGGATTTTATATCTGGACTCCCACATACTTTGAAGAAGTTTGATGCTATCCGGATTATTATGGATCGGCTGACCAAGTCCGCTCATTTCATTCTTGTATGTACCACTTATTCTTCGGAGCGGTTGGCGGAGATTTATATCCGGGAGATTGTCCGTCTGCATGGTATTCCAATTTTTATTATTTCAGAGAGAGGTACTCCGTTCACATCACGATTTTGGAGGATCGTTCAGAAGGAGTTTGGTACTCGGGTGGAGTTGAGCATAAAATTTCATCCCCCGACGAACGGACAATCTGAGTGCACTATTTAGATTCTTGAGGATATGTTCTACGCGTGCGTGATTGAGTTTGGAGGGTCTTGGGATCAGTTCTTTCCATTGGCGGAGTTTTCTTACAACAACAGCTATCAGTCCAGCATTCAGATGGCACCGTGTAAGGCCTTGTATGGTAGGCAGTGCAGATCTCCGGTTGGTTAGTTTGAGTCGGGTGAGGCTAGACTACTAGGAAAGGATTTGGTTATGATGCTTTGGAGAAGGTTAAGGTAATTCAGCATAGACTCGGTACAGCCCAATCTAGATAGAAAAGCTACGTGGACCGGAAGGTTCGTGATGTTTCCTTTATGGTTGGAGACCGAGTTCTGCATCGGGTTTCACCTATGAAGGGCATTATGATATATGTGAAGAAAGGGAAGTCGAGTCCGAGATTCATTGACCCTTTTGAGATCTTGAGGCGTGTTGGGGAGGTTGCTTATGAGCTTGCCTTACCCCCCAGCCTTGCAGGGGTTCATCTGGTATTTCATGTTTTGCTGCTCCGGAGATATCACGGTGATCCGTCGCACGTATTGGACTTCAGTTCAGTTGAGCTGAACAAGGACCTATCTTATGTTGAGGAGCCAGTTGCTATATTGAACAGGTAGATCAGAAAGTTGAGGTCAAAGAACATTGCTTCAGTAAAGGTTCAGTGGCGGGGTCAGCAAACCAAAGAGGCAACCTAGGAGACCGAGCAGGATATGCATAGCTGACCCTCATCTTTTCACTACTTCAAGTATGTCTCTATGCTCATTTGAGGACGAACAAATGTTTAAATGTAGGAGGATGTGATGACCCGACCGGTCGTCTTTAGAATTAATACCCAGATCCCCTATTAACTGCTTTCCCCAAGTTTATTTCTACTAATTTGATTTGCCGAGACATTCGATTTTGAGTTTCGGAGAGTTTTGGGACACTTAGTCCCTAAATAAGAGCTTAAGTGTTCGAAAGTTGTTCATAGTTGGAACAGTGTGAAGACAACCTCGGAATTGAAATCAGATGGTTCTGTTATCTTTGCTAGGTGATTTTGGGGTTAGGAGTGTGCTCAGATTGTGTTTTGGAGGTCAGTAGCTAATTTAGGCTTGAAATGCCGAAGTTTGAATATTTAAAATTTGCAGTTCAATAGTGAGATTTTGAACCGAGGGTCGTACTGGAATTCCGAGAGTTGTTGTAGCTTCGTTATGTCATTTGGGATGTGTGTGCAAAATTTCAGGTCATTCAGACGTGGTTTGGTTGGGTTTTTAATCGAAAGGGTATTTCGAAGGTTTTTAAAAAAATTAGGCTTGAATTCGATGTGAATTGGTGGATTTGGTGTTGTTTGAGGTATTTTGGTAATTGGAACAAGTTTGAATGAGGTTTTAGGATGTGTTGGTGCTTTTGGTTGAGGTCCCGGGGGCCTCGGGTGAGTTTTGGGTGGTCAATCGTACCATTTTTGGATTTGAAGAGTTGCAAGATTGCTATTCAACTATTGCAGAAGATTTTGGCCTTCGCGATCGGGATGAGTGAGTCGCGATCGCGTAGAAGGAATTTGGAAGGTAGGAAATTTTCCCTTCATGTTCGCGTTTGTGGGTTCGCATTCGGGGAGGGTTAGACGTTGGTGCTTCGCGTATGCATTAGGAGGCCCGCGTTTGCGTAGGTATTAGAGTCGGAAGCATCAAATTCGAGGAGGATCAGTTGCGTTCACGTAAGGTTAAGTTTGGATAAAATAAAAATGTGATTCGCGATCGCGAAGCTGAGGTCGCGATCGCGAAGCTGAGGTCGCGATCGCGATGAAGAAGGGAACAGTGCTGGGCAGAATGTTATAATTTCATTTCATCCGCGAGTTTGGGGCTCATTTACTCCATTGTTGACTATTTTTAGAGCTTTTTGAGGGAGATTCAAGAGGGAATCAAGGAGAATCGATTGGAGGTAAGAGTTTTGAACCTAAAACGTGATTCTATTGTGAAAAATACCTAGAAATTCATGGAAACTTGGACAAAAATGGGAGAACTAGGGCTTGGAATTTTGAATTTTAATCTGGGATTTGAGAGGCCATTTGGACTTCTATTTTTTGTGTTCTTGTTATGTATAGACTTATGAAAGTATGAGGTTTCTGAAAATATAATTTTCATCCGATTTCGATACAATGGCCTGAGGGGTATTTTGTTATTTTTCCTAATTTTGCGTCTTAGCTTTGAATTTAATCATAGAATCACTTGTTTGAGATGTTTTTTATGATATGTAATTGAATTGAATAGATTTGGGCCGTTTAGAGTTGGATACTCGTGGCAAAGGCGTGATTTCTAATTGATTTGAGCCGATTCGAGGTAAGTGGCTTGTCTAACCTTGTGTGGTGGACCTTCCCCTTAGGATATGATATTTGGTAATTGAATGCCTTGTACGTTAGGTGACAAGCGCGTACTTGAGATAATTGTTGAAAATCCGGTTTTGCTTTAAGTATCTAAAACTGAGTTCCTTTCTTACCTACTTTATTATATACTTGCAAATTCTAGCCTGATGTTAGCTAGAAAAGCATGTTTAGTTGATTTGAAATTGCCTATTTACTAAATTGCCTCAGTTTTATTACGCGAAGCATGTTATGCTAGAATTACTTGTTGCCTTGGTATGAAACTTAATTTTTGAACATCTCCTTGCTGTTGTGTATTTACATTTACTTTGGGACTGTGGGTTCAATTCTCGATAGATTCCCTATGCATATTTTACATTTGGGACTATGGACCAGTGTTCCGGTAGATCCTTAGCCTTCCTTCTTACTGTTGTTTTTGAAATTCTGGAGTTAGAGAATTGTACTACATTTCCTTCAGCTTGTGTTCCCGTGAATTTCCGGGTTTTGGGATAGTATTGTAGAAGTTGAGATATTATGATGTATGTGTCGAGTGGCATTTTACATTTTGTTTTCCATTTTGTTAAATCTTGGTTTTGAGTTATAATTTTTGCAAGTTATTAGTTTTTTGCATTGTTAGGCTTACCTAGTCGTAGGGACTAGGTGCCGTATCGACATGTTCACGGAAGGCGAACTGGGGTCGTGACACACCTGGAAGTACTTCTAGATAATTTCCTTTTGAATCTTTTAATCGCTTATTTAAATTATTGATAATGACTTTATTTGTTGATTCTGCCTGCCCATTGCCCACCGGATAGTAAGGTGTAGACGTAATCCTTTTAATCTACCTACTTTGAAAGAATTCCGGAGCTCCTATAAACTGAGGGCCATTATCACACATGATCTCCTTTGGTACACCAAATCGACATATGATATTCCGCCAAATGAAATCTTTGACTTCCTTTTCTTGCACCTGTTTGAATGCTCCTGCCTCTACCAATTTAGTAAAATAATCAGTAAGGATGAGCAAAAATTTTACCTATCCTTTTTCTTGTGGTAATGGACCCACGATATCCGTTCCCTATTTCGTAAATGGTCACGGTGCAATTACCGAATGTAGTAATTCCACATGTCTGTGCCTATTGTTACTGTACCTTTGACATTTATCGCATTTAGCCACAAAACTTTCTGTTCTTCTTCCATTTTAGGCCAATAAGAGCCTGCCCTAATTAGGGTTTTTACCAATTATCTTCCTCTTGCCTGATTCCCAAAATGCCCCTCATGTAATTCTCTCATTACGTACTCCATTTGAGAAGGTCCGAGGCATCTTGCTAAGGGTCCACCAAACATTTTACGATATAGATTGTCTTGCTTTAAGTAGTACCGATCAGCCTTTTTTCGAAGCGCATGAGCTTTTTTCTTATCATCAGGGGCAGTTCTATACTACAAAAAAGCAACAATATCGTTCCTCCAATCCCAAGTCAAGTTATTAAAATATACCTCATTTTTATCGGAGTTGAGAACTGAATAGAATAAATGAATAACTGAGGCATTTGCATCACTTGTCATATGAGTCACAGATGCGAGATTAGCTAGGGCGTCCGCTTTAACATTTTCATCCCTTGGTATTTGTATAACCTTCCAGGTTTTTAATTACTTTATTAATTCCCGTACCTTTTCTAAATACTATTGCAATCTTGCTTCCCTGGCTGTATAAGTCCCCAGCATTTGATTAACCACGAGTTGTGAATCACTCTTGATAATTATCTGATTTATGGCAAGTTCTCGTGCCAGTTCTATTCCTGTAGTCATAGCTTCATACTCTGCCTCATTGTTAGTTATAGAATGTCATTTGATAGCTTGTCGAATGGTTTCACTTGTAGGTGGTACCAAAACAATACCTAAACCTGCACCTTTTACGTTAGATGAACCGTCAGTGTATAAAGTCTAAGTTCCTAGGTTAGCTCCATTGATCACCTGTAATTCTTTTTTCGCCTCTAATTGCATCCCATGGCTAAAATTAGCCACGAAATCAACTAACACTTGAGATTTTATAGCAGTTCTAGGTTGCGATGTGATTTCGTATCACTTAATTCTATAGCCCATTTAGCCAACCTACCTGATAAATCATGCTTATGTAGTATATTAAGTAAGGGATAAACAAATACTACAGTAATAGGATGGCATTGAAAGTAAAGTCTTAATTTCCTAGATGTAATGATCAATGCAAGCGCAAGCTTTTCTAATTAAGGATACCGTGTCTCTGCATTTAGCAAAGATTTACTAATATAATAGATAGGAGATTGTTTACCTTGGTCTTCTTGGACCAAAACGACACTTACCACTACTTCTGAAATAGCAAGGTAAATGAGTAATCTTTCTCCGGCCTTTGGTTTTGCAAGCAATGGTGGGTTTGATAAGTATGTTTTCAAATTTGTGAGTGCCTGCTGACATTTCTCATTCCATTCAAAATGATCCTGTTTTTTAAGAGCCGAGAAGAATTTAAAGCATTTTTCTGATGATTTAGAAATGAATCTTCCCAAGGCTGCAATTCTTCTTGTCAACCTTTGAACTTCTTTTTTACTTGAAAGAATATCAGTTATTTCTTCAATGGCCTTAACCTATGCAGGATTCACTTCAATACCACGGTTAGAAATAAGAAAACCTAAAAACTTACCTGATGCAACACCAAATGCATATTTCTCAGGATTTAACTTCATATTAAATGTGTGCAGAATTTGAAATGTATCAGACAAGTGTGATATGTGATCTTTTGAATTCTGAGTTTTAATAAGCATATCATCTATATACACCTCTATGGTTTTTCCCAAATGTTCTTGAAACATTTTAGTAACCAACCTCTAATATATTGCACCAACATTCTTTAGACCAAAGGGCATTATTTTATAAGTCCCCATGTCTGTTATAAATGAAGTTTTTTCTTCATCTTCCGGATCCATTTTGATCTGATTATAACCTGAATATGCATCTAAAAAACTTAATAGTTCATGTCTTGAAGTTTCATCAATCAGTTAATCTATATATGGTAGTGGAAAAGAATCTTTAGGACAAGCTTTATTAAGATCTGCGTAATATACACAAACCCGCCACTTACCATTCATCTTTGGAACTACAACAGTATTAGCTAACTAGTTAGGATACTTTACCTCGCGATTGGATCCAATCTTTAGCAATTTTAGAACCTCTTCATGAATCACCTAATTCTTGAAGGTTTCGTGCCTTCTTTTCTTTTGTTTGACAGGAAGGTATGATGGATCCTTATTTAATTTATAAGTCATCACCTCCGGTGGTATCCTTGTCATGTCAGAATGGGACAAAGCAGAACAATCCACATTAGTTTTCAAAAATTCAACTAATTTACCTCTCATGTTGGCTAAGATTGGCCCATACGTAGACTTTCTTATCATGCCATTGAGCAAATAACACAACAGGTTCCAATTTGTCAATTGTTGTTTTGATGTTTTCATTCTCTTCTGGTTTTTGAATGGTATCAGGCCTTGAATCCATATCTGTTTGTCCTTGTTCAGTTGATGTTTGTGTTGTGGCACCCTCAACTATCTTCTGTGATTGTTATTCTCCTTCATTTCTTGTACTTGTATCTGCTACGGAGTTGATGCTCCTGGATGTATGTTGATCGCCATGAATTTGACATATTCCCCATGGTGAAGGAAAATTAATAACTTGATGCAAGGTTGAAGGAATAACATCCATTTTGTGGATCCATGGTCTCCCAAGGATCATGTTGTAAGCCATCTACATATATACTACCTGAAATTTTGTATCTTTGACGACACCTTCTGCAAATGTGGTGAGGGTTACCTTTCCTTTCATCACTACACTAGAATTGTCAAATCCATATAGAGTATGCGCCTTTGGTATTATTCTATCTTCATCTTGCATCTCTCGTAATACTCTTAGTAAAGTAATATCCACAGAACTACCTGGATCAATCAAAACTCGTTTTACATTAGTATCATATAAAATTAAAGATATTACCACATCATAGTTATGAGATGTTAACACGCCATATACATCGGCATCATTGAATGTAATGTTGTCTTCCTCCAAGAAATGTCGCACCCGTTTCCCTTAGGTAATTGTGATTTTGGAAATTTCTTGAGCTGCAGAAAATAATACGCCATTGATGTCTTCACCCCCACTTATAACGTTGACAGTTCTTTTGGGAGAAGGTGGTTTTGGGGGCTCCTGCCTGTTTTTCATGTAAGCTTGCTTACCATTCTCACTGAACAACTCAGTGAGATATCTTTGTTTTAGTAGATGATCAACTTCACTTTGTAAAAACCTGCAGTCTGCCGTTTTATGCTCGTGATCATTATGAAACTCGCACCAATGATCAGGATTGTGTCTGTTTGGATTTGATCTCATCTCTTTTGGCTATCGTACCTTATCTCCTATGCTTCTCAGAACAGCTACAAGTTCGGATGTGCTCATGTTGAAATTATAACCGCTAAATCTCTCTTTCTAATTTTTATCGTCATCTCATGACTCGTAGTTATTTCGATCATTCCTAAATCTTGATGAAGAACCCGATTCTCTATTCCTTGATCTATGATCATACCTTTGATTGTCTTGATTTAATCGTGAGTGTTTTCCTACAGGTCCCATGTATGGATCGTACCTGTTTCACCGGATCGATTTTCGCTCTCCGCACATCTCGAACTTACCTTTTATTTTTTTTGAAATCGTGGAACAGTATCTTCTTCTATCCTGAGCTTTGTGTTATACCTGTTGTAAACGTCATTTCACGTTGTGGCTGGGAATTATCGACGGCTTTCCTTGAGTCGCCTCGTAGCTTCTGAGCTCTTTTCATTTAAATTGCTCATGAAATCAATAGCTGCCCAATTATCAGATACACACGGTAATGACATTCATTCACGTTGGAATCTGTCCACGAATTCCCTATGCAATTCTGAGTCCCCTTGTTTGATCTTGAAAATATCCTCCATTCTTTTTTTCTACTTTTTGATCTCCCGAGTGTGCTTTGATGAAAGAATCTGCAAGCTCAGCAAAAGATTTTATACAATTATTGGGTAAAAGAGAATACCGTGTTAGCGCTCCCTTGGCGAGTGTTTCACCGAATTTTTTGACTAATACTGATCCAACCTCCTTCTTAGTCAAATCGTTGCCTTTTACGCCTGTTGTTAATGCAATCACGTGGTCACGTGGGTCTGTTGTTCCATCGTATTTTGGAATATCAGGCATTTTGAATTTCTTTGGAATTGGAAGGGGAGCAACACTTGGATTCTAGGGTAATTGTGAATATTTATCCATATCTACCCCTTTGATCATGGGTAGCACCCCGGGTGTTTCTTTTATGCGTTGACTTTGCTCCTTGAGCTATTTCTACAATGTTAGTACTAAATTTTATAAACAGAATTAATTACATTATTTAGTTCTCCTTTCTGTGATTCACTGGGAGTTCCACCGCTACCTGAGTACAAGCCCGAAATGAGGGTTCTCCAAAGTGTTATTATTTGGAGTGGGTGTTGGTGTGAGTGTTGCAGCTGGTAACTGGTTAACAAATGCTTTAAGAGCCTTACTGACTAGTGTAGCAATTAATTTTTGCAAAGCTTCATCGATAGCGTCAGCATTTTCAAATTGAGCATATTCATTTGTATGAGATCCATCGGGAGAACCCTCATGAGATTGCCGTGGAGAGCCTCATGGTGAAGAGACCGGAGTGTTAATATTTAGTGGATTTGCCTGATGCTGTTGGTTCTCTTGGTTTCCTCGAATGTTGCAATTGTTCGTCGACATAGTTAAGGCAACAAGAGAAGTTAAAATAAAAGAAAATAGATTATCAGATTTGCGATAATGGAATCAATTTATTTAAACAAGAAATAAAATTTTGATTAAATCTATAATTTAGAAGAATGCATGTTATTGATAATAGGAAGAGTGTATCAAAGAAAGCAATTTGGATAGTAAGAATATAATCTAGAGAAAAATAAGTAAATCAAAGTATATTCAGATAGTATTTTGTGTCCCTATAATTGATTAACTGTCTCGCTTTTATAACTATTTGAGAGACATGCATTTTGCCTTTGACATAATAAAGGCTATTATGAGTAATTAAAGATATTAAATATTACGTTGCACAATTATTATATTTAATACAAATTCTCTAACGTATTCAGTGTTTAATGCTCATTAAATATTATATCTACACTCTCATATATTGTCAGATTTATTCCCCTTAATTTACGGATCTAAATGACTTGAGTAAGTATGAGTGTTGAATCTTTTCAATAATTGTATGTGCATGTTTCTTCGTTCTTGCTTGTGTCTGTTGCTATTCATACTTTTTTATCAGTTATAATTCTTTGATCATTCTATATATCTTAATGTATGTAAACTCAATCTCTCCCCTCTCCCCGTAACAACAATGTAATAATAAAATCAAAACGAGTTTTCTGTCGGAAATATTCTTTTTTGTCATATGCTTCAATACCTTCAAAAATTACATCCAAAAAGATGGAATTCGGTTGGCGTGGATGGGGAGGGGGAAGATATTTCTATTACAAAAATGTCATTCAGAAAAAGAAAAAAGAAAAACAAAAGGTGAAGCATATCAAGTCAACTTGAGGTAGAACTAGTAAATACATGATTATATTAATTGTTATAAATGTTAATCCTTCATTATAAATTTTGCAGCATCAATTCTTCATATTAATCTCTTTCTTAATTCTCTTTATAAAATCTTCACACTTCTTGTGCAACTCTTCTAATGTTTCTTCTAATTCTTCTTCCTCTTCTTCTTCAACAATAGTTTCAACAATATTTTCATGATTATAGGCTTCATATTCATTCTCCTCAGCTGTTTCAAGAATAATCAAATCCTGATTCATTTTTCCTTCTTTTTCACATTGATTTTCAATTTCAACCACTTTTTTAAGAACTTTATCCGTCTTTGTTTGAATACAAAATGCTTTGTATACCATACTGGTTTTTTCTGCCTTTATTTCTGAAGCAACTGGATTTTGATATTCTCTGGAATACTTCTCCTTGTGACTTTCTTTAAGGTCAGAAATATTACCAACTAACCCTGAATTCTTGATTATAAAAACAAGAATTCCATTACAAAGAAGGAAAATATAATTCCTGTCGGTGCTATAAGTGAAAAGTTGAATGGAAAATAATGAAGAAATGTCATGAAAATAATTGAGAAGAAAAGGAAACATTGAAGAATATTGAAAAAACACCAATGAAAATAGAGAAAAAGGGAGCAGAATTTTCATTGCATTTTTCAGAAAATAGAATTGGCTATTCAAATTCATTTTTTCCATTCTCGTGAAAAAAAAAACTCAACTTGGGAAGAAACTTTATGAAAAGAAGAGTTTTCTTGAAAAGTGTTTGAGTTTTGCACTTAGCAATGTGTGTAAGAAAGAGTGGTGAAATACTTTGGATTATATACTAGTTTCATATATGAAGTAATGAAAGGGTTGAAAGTTGATTTTCCAGATATACCCTTGTGTTTATTAATGGAGGAGAGAGAGTTTTTGTTTTTTAATTGGTTAGGCCAAGGATAGTTTGAGGAAATTAATAGGTCAAGTATGTCCACTAATGTTTTTAAGAGAAGGACCAGTGTTGGACTTTGGAAGTTCACTTTGTTAGCTGTCATCATCCTTATATTTAAGTCCATTTTAATAGCCTTGATTTTGTTCAAATTTGATAGGGGCTTTATCTTATTGTAGATAGTGAAATTTCCACTTTTAGACAGTCATTATATTAAACTCTTAAGGGCTTGTTGGTACGAAAAATAATGATAATTAATTTTTAACATTAAATTTAATAAGAACTTATTCTATATTTGATTGAAATAAAAATTATAGTATAACTTGTTTCTTAATTAATTATTTCAAAATTATTATATTCCTTTATCCCTATAAAAGAATAAAACAATTAATCACAAAATAATTAACTTTGAATAACTTATTTTCTACCAAAAGAACCGTAAATTTTAAGACAGGGTAAGGTGAGTGATTTCATTAATTTGTACTACAAAGTTTTGTAAGCGTGAACTCCACGTATTCACAATCTTCGAAGAAGGGTCCAACTAGCTCCCAGCTTTTGATTATGATTTAAAACTATTTTTGTATTAGAGCTTGGGCAGGAGTTAAAAGGAAACTAAGATTTTTATTAAATGATAGAGTAATAAAAAGACGGTCCGATGCACTAAGTATCTATTATATATAAGAATTGAAGGCCGAACCCTAATAGCTTGTTTGAATAGTTGTTAATTACTATATCGTATTATATTATTATTCTAAAATAATATTTGTTTTGATTGTTTAATTAAAATTGATCGTAATTTATTGTCAAATTCATTATTCTGGATTAATGAAAAGTTTTATTTTTTTGAAACAACCGATTTGGTACGGTGGGATTGTTTCCTATTTTTCTTTCCAATTATGCCCTAACTTATTACTCCATTATTCTTTTTAACCTTTTTTATTTTAACTCCTAATATCCCACCTATAACCTACTTTGTCTATATCCCCTTTTTTCCGAATTTCTGCTACTTTCACCTCCAATGTAAAATTGCTAATTTTGTTCCACTAGTTGTTAGAATTTGCATGAATTTAATTGCTTAATCTATTTATAAGCCACATTAGGTGATAAATTAATAGAAAAGAGTTTCCTTAAATTATTTTTATGCGTAATCTTGATAAATTTAATATTTAAATAATTGAGGGTGTTGGTAAATTTATCCATCACAGTACAGTATGATACAATCAAAATAAACAACAAAATATTATTTAACAACAACAAACAATATAATATATCCAAACATTGTATTCATAAACGATACAATACAATACATACAACACAATATAATACATTATAAAACGACGGGTAACAACCAAGCAAAAAACTGTAAGGTTTTATTGTACACAATTTTACCTACATTTGTACAAGAGGCTATTTTAACGGCTCGAATCCGTAACTTTCAGATTATATGATATGATAGCAGCTTTACGAGTTCGGAAAAGGGTCAGAACTGCCCCTAACGTATTGACGCCAGTTTAAAAATGCCCTCCGTTAACCTATTTTGAAAAAATGCCCCTACCGTTAAAATTCTGGCATATTTGTGCCCATAACGTATTGACTCCAGTTTAAAAATGCCCCTACCGTTAACCTATTTTGAAAAAAAATATCCGTACCATGTTAAATATAAGTACAGTCAGTTGTTAGACTTAGGGGCACAAATATATCACATTTTTAACGGTAGGAGCATTTTCTTCAAAATAAGTTAACGGAGGACATTTTTAACCTGAAGTCAATACATGAGGGGCAGTTCTGACCCTTTTCCCTTACTACGAGTTTAATGGAATATAAAGTTGCTAGGCAATTCGACCCTTTGCTCTAACAAATTAAAAGTGGGTTAAATTTTAATGGAATTAATTCAAATTTCACCCAACTAAAATAATGGTACAAACATACTATTTCTTTTGTGCACCTGATACTTAATAGCATTAACTTTGTCATCCAGGCCTATTTAGCAGCCCGCTGAAATTCCATTTATGTCCACCCTTTTCCTTCTTTCCTTTTTTTGGTTGTAAAATCTTCATTCTTTGTTGTGCAAAATATAAAATTAGTTGGTTGATCGAAAGTAATTATATTTAATAGTTAATAAGTGAATAAAATATGTATATTTTACATATAAAACATATATATATATATATATAAACTATTTTTTTTGTCAATGTTGAGCATGGGGATGGGGGCATCAATCAATGTTATTGACAAAAATACGACTAATTAATATCAGTACACCATTACTTCATAGTGATTTTAAGGGCACGTTATTTATTAGTATATAATAAGCTGACATTTAAAAGCTACTCCTTTTGCTCAAATTTTTTTTTTAAAGCTCCTTCATTAATCACTTTATAATAACTATTCGCAAAAAACTATTCATTTGGGTTTTGCTTATTTAATTATTATATTGTTCCTACTCTTTAGTTTTGTAGTAGGCAATCATAAAGTTTTGTTGTTCAAAACATCGAACCCCTAAAAAAGGGTTCAGTGTCTATTATTCCAAAATTTTACTTCTGCGATGTACATCGTATTTCGATGTATTTGTGTAACGATACGAACAGTTGTTTTAAGTTCTAATACGCCGTTCAACTCTCTGAGGTCATGAATAGTTTCATTTAAGATATTATGACTTGTATGCGTAGTCGAAATTAAGTTTCTGAAAGTTCAAAGTTGATTTGGAAAGAGAATTCTCATTTCGGAAGCTTAAAGTTAAAAGAATTAACTAACATTAGAGTTTTGAGTAAACGATTTCGGAATCAGGATCTAACGGTTCCAGTAGGTTCGTATGATGATTTCAGACTTGGGCGTATGCCCGGATTGAGTTTTGGACGACCCGGGAGCGTTTTGGCGCCTATTGTGGAAAGTAGCATTTTGAAAGAAATTTCATAAGTTTGGGTTGAAGTGCATTTTAGTGATATCAATGTATGTTTGGGATTCCGAGTTTGGGAGCAGCTCCGTATTGCGATTCTGGAGTTGGGAGCATGATAGTAAGTGAATTCGGAGGTCTGTAGGTCATTTTGGAGCCGTTTGGCAAAAGATAGAAATTTGAAGGTTTTTGAGAAGTTTGACCGGAAGTGGACTTTTTGATATCGAGGTCGTAATCCGATTTTGGAAGTTGGAGTAGGTCCGTAATGTCAAATATGACTTGTGTGCAAAATTTGAAGTCAATCGAACGTGTTTTGGTAGGTTTTGACATCGAAAGTAGATGTTTAAAATTCTAAAGTTCATAAAGCTAGAATTGGAGGTTGATTCATGATTTTAACGTTGTTTAGTATGATTTGAGGCCTTGAGGAAGTCCGTGTTATGTTTTTAGGCTTGTGCTAATGTTTAGTTTGGAGCCCCCCGGGCTCGGTGAGATTCTGGATAGCTTCGGAGTGATTTGCTAAGAATAGGAATTTCTTGTGCCGAGTATGATTGCAATAGCGATATATTGGTCGCAGTTGCAACCTCTCATTTGCAAGGTTCCATTCGCATTTACAAGTCTGGGATGCTGCGTGGAAGATCGCATTTACGATGCGTTGGTCGCAAATGCGACTTCACATTTGCAAGTCCCTTCTCGCATTTGTGAACCCGGGTTGCTGAGTGGGGAATCACATTTGCAAAGCGGCCATCGCTTTTGCGATGATATCCTCTTCGCATTTTCAAGGAATTATGTTGTAAATGCGACTTTGTTAAGAAAGGTCGGGCTTCGCATTTGCGAAGCAATTGTCGCAAATGCGACATGGCAATTGCGAGCCTGGATTCGCGAATGCGACTTATGTGTCTGGAGCTGTGGTTTTTTTATTCGAAACTTAACCCATTTCCCTTATTTCCCACTTTACCTTAGGTGATTTTTGAGAGATACGTAGATTATGGGTAGATTAGCATGTATAAATAAAGGAAAAACAAGGGGTTTAGATGAAAACCTAGAAAATTTGATATATTTGGAATTTGACCACGATTTTAGGCATAAAATTGAGAATAAATTATATATTTGAGTTCGTAAGGTCATTGTGAGCTTTATCTTAAAAAAAATTTGGATTTAGGGCATGTGGGCCTGAGGGCGTTTTCGTCAACTTTTCGATCGGAGTTAGGAATTATTGTAAATTGGGTTGTAATGAATAATTGAATATATATTAATAAATCGGTATCATTACTGTCTAGCTTTGGAGCTTTGTTCATCAATTAGAGTCTTCGGAATAGCGTGGAATGCCGGTTATAGATCTTCGGAGTGAGGTGAGTCTCCTTTCTAACCTTGTAAGAGGGAATTGTCCCCGTAGGTGAGTTAATTGGTTATGTGCTTCTATTTGTGGTGGCTACGTGCGCACGAGGTGACGAGAGTCTATGCATAACTACTATTATGCTATTGTCCAGGTAGTCTAAGACCCAAAAACATACTATACTTGGATTAATCGTGTGTGTGTGTGAAATTTTTGAACGGGCCGAACGCCTCGACAGATTAAATAGGTGCATCTATAGGTTCGCCGTTGAACCTCGTCAGGTGCACAGTTTATTTCTGTTGGATCGGGTCGTCGCCTTGGCATGATTTGCGCATGCTTGTATTGCTGTCTTGAACTTATTAAAGTTATTAGTGCCTCTTCATGGATTTAGAATATTTGGAAAATAATGAAAAAAAAGAAAATTTTGGAAATTTCCTATTAAAGGAATAATTGCTTACTTGTTTCCTTCTATTTGGTAAAAATCATATTTGTAGAAATTCACGATTTAATGTATTATAGATATCATTATTGGACCACTAGTAAGTGTCGAAGTTGACCATTTCGTCTCTACTTCTTCGAGATTAGATGAGATACTCATTGAGTGCACTTTTTTTTTGTACTCATACTACACTTTTGTACATTTTTGTTGCACAAGTATATGTAAATCTAGTGGCCTACTAGGCATAGAAGCATGGTTGATACAAAGACTTAGGTGAGTTGCACTTTTCAAAACGACCCGCAGTCAGTAGAGTCTCTTTCAGTTATCTGTATTTATTTTTTTGTCCAATATTGTGTTCCGGGTAATTGTTGTACTTTATTTGATTTATCATATGAATTGCTCATGCACTTGTGACACCGGATTCTGAGACGGTTTGAAGTATTTTGTATTAACTGCTTATCATTTAAACTTGATTTAAGACAATCATCTTTTAAATTGCTAAATTTTAAGGAAAATCCTAAATTTCAAAAGTATTAAAACGAGAAATTTGATTAAGTAATTTGGTTGGCTTGCCTGATAGTAGTGTTCGGCACCGCCATGACCCTTAGTGGATTTTAGGTCGTGACAACATGGTATCAGAGCACTAGGTTCCTAGGGTCTCATGAGTCATGAGCAAGTCTAGTAGATTCTCGCGGATCGGTACGAAAACGTCTGTACTTATCCTCAGGAGGCTGCAGGACTATTAGAAGTACTTCCCTTCTTGATTTCCTTATCGTGCGACTTGACTTCCCATGAGGCTTATGCCTTTGTTTCCTTCCTACTCAATCTTATGCGATGCGAAGCGCTTGTTATAAATCGAAAATTTAAGAATTGTAATGGCACTACGAATGTGGTGCGGGCGTTTGTCCCTACGGGGTTATTTGAATTGTTATCGTCGCCTTGTGGAATGATATTCCGTTGTTTCAGCTCAGTAGCAATACTTCTGAGAGCCTTGAGTCTAGGCACAAGTTTCCATGATGCTTATGAGCGATTATTCCACAGTATTGTTATGATGGTAGGATATTTTCATGTGTGTCGAGGCAGTGAATGACTTCAAGAGAGGTTTACTCAGTGTATGATCTAGAGATTCAGTGTTTTATTCCCGGCAGGGGGAAAGGCAATCGGGCAGAGAATGTTCAGGTTTGGGTTTATGAGGTATCAAGACTCGGTATTCGCTAGCATGGTGGAAGTCTTCTTCTATAATGAGGTATCGTTGTCCCTATTGAATGTACTAAATTCGTCGATTTATGATATTCTATAATTCGCCTTCGGAGCAGAATATTGCATGTCATTATTGAAGAAACGACTGTTAGATGTCACGAGCAAGGTGGTTCAGGTTGAATAGGCATTTATAATATTGGCAGCTCGAGAGAGATGATTTCTGGCAAATTTTAAAGTTAGTAGCTATTTGTGATTCAAGAGCTATGAAGATAGATTTTATTAAGGCAACAATTGAGTAGCAAAGGATGAGGAAAGATGTGTGGGAAATGTGAGACGGTGGCTAAAATTCCTACAAGAGTAGGTGTATGAAGCAAAGGTCAAGTAGTTTATTAAAGAAGTGGGTTTACCCAAAGCAGAAGAGTGGAGGATGTTGCATATGCGCTTGGTGGTAGGATGATTATGCACCTTGAGGAGAGTGTGGAGTTATTTGGGATTTTAGTGGTTGGCGATTTAAGTCTACGGGTTTAGTTAGAAGTATGGGCTATTATGCGACAGGAGACTTGGTATAACAGAAAGGAGATGCTTGAAATGAAGAAGGATACAACTTAACTTTGAATGGGAAGGATGGTGCCACACATTTAATTGATGTCCACGAGGGTTGAATGGACTCATGCAGCTAGATGGATTAGCTTAGACTCAGTATGGGTTATTGATGTCATGGTGATTGTACCTTGTGCAGTAGCATTGAAAGATGTCGGAAAGTGATTTCCATAGATGGGTTATTCCATGTGAGCAGGTTAGCCGTCACATACTTGGCGAGGCTTCTGCGAAGAACTCTAATGGTTATACAGTGAAGGGATCAGTCATGCAAATGTTGTTGGTGATTTAGAGTATAAAAGGGGGTTTCCACAGTAAGATATCGAGAATTTTTGTGGTTGATTGCACAAGGTTATGTTAATATATTCCAGAGTTGTATAACAGTGGCTTCGAGCTAAGTGGGAGAGTCCCACCACCTATTGTGGAGTTGCATGGTTGATTGCTCACGTGATTTCTGATTATTAGCATATTGATAGGTTATCTCAGCTAAAGAAAAGGAACATAGGTGGTAAATAAAGCAAATGAACTATCAAAGGTGGGGTATTGTTGGCCTTATTGGCCCATGTTCAGACTTGGGTAAGGATTCAGGATTGTGCTTTGTAAAGATGAAGATTCCAAGGGAATGAATATGCTGGGTGCTTTACCAATAGGGTATTCGTGTGCTAGAAGATTTATGGAATTTATTATATTCGGGGCCAAGTTAGAGTGGGTGGCTATCAACCACTGTCCTACTGAATTCAAATGATGAAGTGTGATGCCTAATTATTTCGAGCCTATGGGTATGGTTAAGAATCAATCTTGATAGCATCCTATGAGAAGAGGCACAAAATGTTCTATGATGTGTTGAATTGCGATGTAGCAATTAGGAGGTACAAAATGGTTAGTGGGATTTGAGACAACATGGTTTCGTGATTCAGGGTGACTCGGGAAGAGTGCAGATGGAGTGTGTTAAGTGTTGAATGGGGTTATCATTGTTTCTATGGAAATCAAGGACAAATTGGAAGAAGAGGAATTGGTTAGCCATAGTCAAATTGGCATTTTGCTGCTAGTGATCAGTTTTTTCAGCATGAACAAGTTATGCAAGTGAATTGTGATGGTGCGTGCGAGGCTTGTCGGCTGCCGTAGTTAGTGCTATTCAGAAAGTATTATACCATTGTGGCCTATTATGTGGAGGTAGATCCCGGAATGGCTATGGTGGTTTAGACCACTACTTAGAGATTTGAATATTCTACGGTTGTGAGAATTTACCTGTGCACTGCTATGGTTCTCCTGAAGTGAGCTAAGCGAAAAGCTTTTACATGATGAAGTGTTAGCCTAATAATGGTTCCCAAGCTATGGTGAAAAGCGTGTTCTATCGTATGTTGGCATGTTAGGTGAAGTGAGTGGTATGGAACTTGGAGGTCAGAATCAAGGTTGCGGTTCAGTGTTGACAAGGGTGCCATGAACTCAGATGAGCAGGAAAGGAGTTTTGATGTTTGAAGTAAGGTGGTATTTTCCTCAGCGTCGCCTGAGATCGATGTTTTATGAAAAAGGCCTTACATCCTGGTTAAGGAGTTCTTGATTGCTTTTTAGCGTTAGTGCGATCGGTGGTTTGGGTATACGGACCTGTTATGTGTTTCGGAAGGTTGTGGAAACGTGTCCCACGGGAAGATTTTATAAGTGTGACATGTAGTCACTTGACTGATTTAAGATTTAAACCAAGTATGAGGATTGCGGTAATATCATTAATTTTAGAATTGATGCCTGGAGGGCACTCGGTTTCTTTGGTTATGGCCTGTGGAGGTTTGCTCTGGTTATAATGGTGGTGCCTATGTGTTTTTGGAAAAGGGGGTGAGTATGGATCCTTGTGTCACACCTCCTTCTGGCACTATACTACCCGACGAAGGGAGTAAACAAGGGAGTTTTTCCAAATAAAGGACAATCGAAACGGGATTCAATTATATAAGAGATTTCAGAGTTGCCACAAGGGAGATTTATGGTGTCCCAAGTCAGCGGTTAGAATCCTGAATCGAGGAAAAGAATGACTCTGTTTAACAGTCCGGGAACTAGAAATCCGTGTAAGGAATTCTGTTAACCCGGGAGAAGGTGTTAGGCATTTCCGGGTTCCGTGGTTCTAGCACGGTCGCTCAACTGTCATATTTGGCTTAAACTATCTGATTTTACAACATGTTTTAACGTATGTGCCTTTTGACTTTGAATCGCTTTTATCAATATTTTTAAAGATAATTGCAACGTCGTTAAAATATGCCTCGAACCACGTCACATAAATGCACCCGTGGATTTTGACACGTTCCAACTTCGTGGAGATTTGAATTTGGTTCACATAAATGCTCCCCCGAGTTTAGGAAGGTATTTTATTAAGCACGCGCCTAAAGCAACTATGTCTTTGACATTCGTAGGAAGGCCGTGAAATTTGCTAAACGACACTTCCTTTTTCTATGGGTCTTAATAGAGTAAAGAGCCATCACATGTATTTGTTCGAATTAACACGGCTCACTTTTATTTTATAAAGGTATTCTAAAGTATACTAAATTTTCAAATCTTGTGAGTGCTTAAATGCACTAATTGATTTATGTACAGGTTGTGTATCTGGAGAAGCTGTATTCATACTTAGCCTCATTCATGGATAATCGCGTGCACGGACTTAAATATGGGCCAGCATAAAACACGCTGTATTAACACTGACCATCATCTATTAGGCCTAGTTCAAGGTTGGCCCAAACCTTTGAATCCTCCCATTCAGGAAACACGTAATATTATAATTTCCTGATGTTTACTGGGCCTTTTCAAATGAGCCCAGTACCAATTTGAACGGAAGAGTCCAACTATTAATAACCAATTTTGGTTTGGGATTATACATAAAATTGAATCTTTATTCATTACGAAGGAAATAATAACAACCGTTTTTGTATTAATTTCTAACACTAGATTTGAATTAGATGATTCACATACTCATCAATCAGAGTATGTGAGTCTAAATTCAAAAACTCAGTTATGATTCAAGTTATACTGCAGGGACAAATCCGAATATATCGTATCATTAACCATGCTGAGACTCAAATGAACTAAAACATTTCACAGTATATTTTTTTTGTTTTATATGATTGTCAGGACTATTGCTTCCTAAGTCCAGTAGTTCTAAGTGCACAACATCAGCACTTGAACCCGTTGGACTAGAACTAGAATCAATTATTACTTAAACACATACAAATATTTTCGCTGAATGTCCAATTATTACACATAAAACAGTCCCAGATGTCCAAATTATACAAACGAGGTCAGTCCCTAAAGTTTAGTTGTTACAACATGAAAACACTTCAAAAATTTAATTACAATAAGATAGCCACCTTATCATAAACGACTAAAAGGGGAAAAACAGGGGGAGGGTTTTAGATAAGCTGATACAGTCATTTCTTCACACTTGGGAAAAAGTTTCATGTTTAAGCTTCAATGTACCAAATGTACAAATAGAGGTACCTGTAATTCAGCAAAAACAGGAGCCTATGAGTAAAGTGTGAGGAGTCAGTCAAGCAAACAGCTAACCAATAAAATATTATACCCAAGGTATCAACAGGATTATGAGCAGTTTAAACTCAAAAAGGATCAAATTCAACCACTGATAGTATTTTTCAGATATGAAATGTGTATTTGCTCTAGTATTGAAGAGAAAAGTTCCGAATCCCTATCCAATGCCCAAATGGGTCATTTTATAGTAGAATTGTTAGGGCATCAGATATCACTTTGATTTCTTTTTAGTCCTCAACTTAAATTGTATTTTTGCCTAAGTAGTCCTCCAATTTCTGACTTATGCCTCAAGTTTGAGGATGGAATTATGTATTAGTCCCTGCTATAAAGTTCTAAAAGGTTCCTATCAGATTTTTATAAGTTCAAATCCCTTTTATGCCCTCACTAGCTTTCCTAATTTACCTACCCCTGAATTTTGACCCCAGTCAGTTCTTTTAATCTTAGTTCAATCACAATTAACCTTGGTTAGTTCTTTGTCCCTAATTTAATCACAATTGACCTTGGTCAATCAAACTTGGGTCAAATTCAGATTAGCAGACTCATGAAGATCAGAATTAACCAAAAATTAACAGACTTCTATACAGGACTAATAGAACAAGAGATCAAATATCCAGAAAGAACGCATATATCTATCAAATTTAAATTTTAGAAATAGTTCCAATCAAAATGCTTTACAAATACTTAACGCACAACGATTTTAATTCAGGGATCACCTTAGGAAGCATAAACAATTATAGAATCTAAAGGTATATGTCAATTAAGCCTAAAAATCACATTACTTAGGAACTAACTAAATTTTCCAGGTCAAGAAACTGAATATACAACTATCAAAAGATGAGGGAATTTTCGGACTAGTGTCAAACAAACACATGAACATTGAAAACCTTTTTTTAGAAGAACTTGTGGATAGTCAAGACAAACAATCAAAAGAAAATCACATAAAAGAAACTCAAATTATTAAACATGCAATTACTAATCAGTCATTAAAAGAAATCCAACATTCAAAGCTAAAGAAAAATGAAAATAGGCAGGAAAACTTAGCTTTTTTTATTATTGTCCATTCAGACCATATCAAGCCGGCTCTTGACCCTTTCCACAAGGTTTCGAACATTCCCATGGATTTTTAAAGGTCCAGGAGGGTTTTTGGAGTCCTGAGACCTTAGTAAGGTCTTAGATTTGAAATTCTTCAGTGGTTGAGGTTATTTGGGACTCAAGGGTGGCATGGTTGGGATCAAGGGAGGTTAGGGACTGTATGGGAGGGTTTTGGGGATTTTCCGACATGTTAGAGGATTTAGGGTTAGGCTTCAAGCTAAAATTCGAAGAGTTTCAGGGTGGGTTGAGGGTGATGATATACATGGTTGGAACGGGAAGTGGGAGGCGCCTTAGTGGTATAGTTTTAGACAGCTTTGGAATGAGGTCGCCTGAGGTAGTGTTTCCGGCCACCTTTCAGGGGATATTCGAGACGGGGGGAGGGGGGGCTGTATTCAATGGAAACCAATTACATGGTGGGATAAGGGAGGTCGTGCTGGTTAAGTGATGTAATTTTGGGGTAGTTTGGTTGCCGACCGCCGCCGTGAGGCGATTTTCGACGGCGGCAGTAGGGTGGTCAGCCGGAGAAAGAGATACGAGGAGTGTGAGTTTCGGTCGTGTATGTATTGAAGTGTTTTGACATATATGTACGGTTTAGGATGGGGGTTTAGTAACCGTTGGGTTGGGGCGAGATCAACAGCTGTGATGATGGGGGGGGGCTAATGGTATCTTTTGGTTTAGTAGATGTGTGGATTGGGTCAGGCTGGTTATTGGGCTGGGTTGTGGCTTGATTTAGAGAAGGAAACAAGTTGGGCACTCAGGTCTGGCCCAATTGTGGCCAGCCTGAGTGGCTGCCTATATATATATATAAATATATATATACATGTATTGTATTATTATTATTATTATTATTTGTATTTTCTTTTAATTAAAATTAATTACTAATTGTATTAAAAAACAACAAATCACAAATATACTAAACTACGTCAAAATTTAAACAAGAATAATTTCAAATACCGAAAATGTCTATGTATTTTTGTATTTTAATTTGTAACTAATTTATTTAACAATTAACTCCCAATTAATCCTAAACACGCAATAACGAACATGCACATGCAGTCAGATCCTAAAAATTAAAATCCTAACATTTAAAAGAAAATCCTACACTTTTAGAGTTCTATAGGAGCTTATTTCGACCGGTTAAAATCATATGCTCACAGTTGCTCCTCTTTACGCGAGAACACGAAGGGTTTTCGTGCAAAGACAACTGAGAAAATATGAGCGATTTTATCCGATTGAATACTCCGTGTGAAGCATTTTGAAAATTTTCTGACCGAACCTTGCTTCAAAGGTTGCCTACATATCCTCGGCAATAGAGGAATCAGGTCAGTGTAGTTCTGGAGTGTTTGGTAGCTGGGACTACCAGAAGTTGTGATTACACCGTTGATGCTGTTGTTACTGCTTGCTGACCTCTTTATTACTCCCTATAAAAAATAAAAGAAAACTAGACTAAGCTATAGGCTATGGATTACAAAGAAAAGCCTATCTATGTCTTCAATCTTGATCCTTGTTGCTTCGTCGCCTTGTATTTCTTTCTGCGAACTCCTTGTGGCCTTGCTGACTGTTTGCCTTTTCCTCCATTCATGTCTAATGCCGAACTGTTGGATTTTGATATGTATTCCGTTGAAAGCATTCCCTCATTCTACAGGTGTGCGCCTGACTGCTGAACTCGAATTGCGTTGAAAAATATTCCCTTGTTCTACAGGTGGGCACCTGATTACAAAACTTGCATTGTGAAAACTATTCCCTTGTTCTACAGGTGGGCGCCTAATTACAAAACCTGAAATTGTGAAAAATATTCCCTTGTTCTCCAGGTGGGCGCCTGATTGCAAAAACTTAAAATTTCAAAAGATATTCCCTTGTTCTCCAGGTGGGCGCCTGATTGCTAAAACGTATCATTTGAAAAATATTCCCTTGTTCTCCAGGTGGGTGCCTGATTGCAAAAACTTAAACTTTTGAAAAATATTCCCTTGTTCTCCAGGTGGGCGCCTGATTGCAAAAACATAAAATTTCAAAAAATATTCCCTTGTTCTCCAGGTGGGCGCCTGATTACAAAACTTAAAACTTTGAAAAATATTCCCTTGTTCTCCAGGTGGTCTCATGACTGCAAAAACATATAATTTTGAAAAATATTCCATTGTTCTCCAGGTGGGCGCCTGATTCCAAAAAACTAAAAATTTCGAGAAATATTCCCTTGTTCCCTAGGTGAGCACCTGATTGCAAAAACTTAAAATTTTGAAAAATATTCCCTTGTTCTCCAGGTGGGCGCCTGATTGCAAAAAACTTTAAATTTTAAAAAATATTCCTTGTTCTCCAGGTCGGCGCCTGATTACAAAAACTTATAATTTTGAAAATATTTCCTTGTTCTCCAGGTGGGCGCCTGATTGCAAAAACTTAAAATTTCGGAAAAAATATTCCGTTGTTCTCCAGGTGGCCGCCTGAATCAAAACATAAAATTTTAAAAAATATACCCTTGTTCTCCAGGTGGGCGCCTGATTGCAAAAAACTTAAAATTTTGAAAAATATTCCCTTGTTCTCCAGGTGGGCGCCTGATTACAAAACTTAAAATTTTGAAAAATATTCCATTGTTCTCCAGATGGGCACCTGATTGCAAAAACTTAAAGTGTCGAAAAATATTCCCTTGTTCTCCAGGTGGGCGCCTGAGTGCAAAAACTTGAAAATTTGAAAAATATTCCCTTGTTCTCCAGGTGGACGCCCGATCACAATACTAGTCCCGACAATCCTCAACTGCTGACAATTTCAAGATTATGTTGTATTTTCTGAAATGGTATTATTTTCCACCATGTCTTGCTGCGAGTTTTGCCCGCTAGTATTTTCTGGGGATTGGTGATTAAAATTACTTCCCATCATCCAGGCGGGTCCTGACAACTCTTGATTTGATGACAAGAGGTGACAACTGAGGGTTAGTATTTAGGGCTACATGCCACTATTTGGGGGATCCTTACAACTCTTGTTGACTCTTGCTGGGGAAGTATCTAATCTAAGTCCCATTTTTCAGTAGGGTCCTGATGACCTTTATTGAATCTGGTTGGGAAAATATCTTCTCTAAGTGCCATTTTTCAGGAGGGTCCTGATGACTTTTATTTACTCTGGTTGGGGAAATATTTGCTCTAAGTCCCACTTCTCAGGAGGGTCCTGATGCTTCTTATCAACTCTAGCTGGGGGAATATTTTCTCTAAGTCCCATTTTTCGGGAGGGTCCTAAAGAATCTATTGACTCTTCTTGGCTCTGGCTGAGGAGATTTTGGCTCTAATTCCCATTTTTCAGGAGGGTCTTGAAGGTTCCAACTTAAATTCCAATTCTAATTTCTGGTCGTTTCTGCGACTCTTACTGGGGAAGGTGTTGGTGGTTGCCCATGTTAGTCACACCTGTTTGAGCTTTAAACTGCATTCCATCTCAACTTCCATACCTCTTTTAACCCTCGATTTTTTTATTGGGGTTTGCTAGTTAAAGTTTGTCCCATTGTGCTCTTTGCTGGGGAGGATGTTTATAATAGACTATGTCCCTTTGGAATTTTATCCGAGTGCCACTTCCAGGCGGGTTCTGGGATTTTGATCATACCTATCGTGCTTGCTTTCCCCTGTGGATGGCCTCCCTTAGGCTCTTCTGGAATTTTTCTGCCCCTGCGTCAATCAAAGAAAACTTGTCAGTTTGAAAAGTGGTGGTTGGCTCGCAACATTCTTTTTGGAAACGACCTCCTTGTTGTCATGTTCCATTGTGTTAAAGTTACCATGTCGATGATGAGTTTTTTGAGTTGATTGGCTGACCCCTCGAACCTTTATGGCTTTACCTTGCTTCCCATTATAGTTACCTTTCTATCCATTTTGCTAGAGTCTTGGTGTCCTTCCCCCGTGACTGACATGTTGATGTACCAATGCTTGGTAAAACCCCCTTCCTTGTAGTCCCGCCGTTTCTTTATCTTTGTGTTACCCTTTCATTCCTTTGGTAGAAACGTTGCCCCTTTGCTGGAATCAACCAATATGTCTTCGGTGTCACTCCCTACTTCGTGTTGCACCTCCGACCCTTCTCTGGAATTCTTTTATACTTCTTTTTTCGACGATTGACGATTTAGGATGTTATGCTTGGCTGGTGCCCTGATCCTTGTGGTTTTGTTTTGTTTCTCATCTTGGTGTTACATTTCTGATCGCTTGCAAAAAAAGACTTATCCCTTTCTCGATATTACCTGGTCTCTTGGTGATGCTTGACTGACTCTTGATTTTTATTTCCTCCCCACCTTATAATGCACTCTCGAGTCTTTACCGAAATTGTTTGCTGATTCTTGTCGCTTACCTTTGTTGCAGCTTTGTGAATCCTTCCCTTTGCTGCTCCACGCTTGTTATCTTTTTTACGTTTTTGGGCGTCATGCGCTTTGTTCCTTTGGGAGTCTGATAATCGGCTTTGACATTCCTTTCGTTTAAACAAAAGAATTTAGACTTGAAAGAAGAATGAAATGCGAAGACTCTGAACAAAATTTAGAATGAAGAATTCCAGACTTGCTGTTGAAGAAAAACAAAGAAGAAGACTTATTTGAAAGAGAGCCACTGGTTCTTGCGATCATGACATGCACTTCAGCCTATTCGACCCAATCGATTTCGATGACCGAACTTCTGCTGCCACGCTTTTGCCGTTGTGACCTTTCCAACCCGCTTCTTTCGACCAAACCCTAGCTTGACCTGCTCTAAAAGTTTTCATCCCTCAATAGCTCCTCTTTGAGTTTTGCTTTTGCCTTACCTTCTCCTCACGGTGCCTATGAAGGTTTCCATCGATAAGACTCTCTCGTTTTATTTAATCTTAATCTCTCATCGCCTTATGGTGCTCGTGAGGGTTTTCAGCGATAAGACTCTCTCGTTTTATTATTTTTCTTGTCTGGCTCGGAGTGTTGTTCCTGTCATGAATACCCTCTACCTGCTTTACTCGGCATTCTGAAGACTAATCGGAAGGTCTTTCTTTGGACCGTACATAGCCTTTTGGATAGGGCTATAAGAAAGGGGTATCAAAGGCTCAAAACTAACTCAAATGGGTTAAATTACAACCTTCGGAATCACATTCTTTTAACAAACATAACTTCTGCCCTAGTTTTTTTCTTGGGGACTTTTGGATTTTGTATTGATGAGACCGAACCGTGAGGCTGCCTACGTATCCTTTTAAAAGGAATCAGGTCAAACGTAGTTCATAACGATTCCTTGTTTTTGTTGTTGTTTTCTTCTCCCCTTTTTCCGGTTTTTCTTCTCTCTCTTTTTCTTTATTTTGCTTTGTTTTTCTTTCTTTGCTTTTTCCTTTTCCCTTTTCTTTTTTCTCTTTTCTTTTCTTGTTTTTCCTTTTTCTCTTTTTCTCTTCTTTTTTTATTACTTTCATTTTTCATTCTTTTCATTCTTTCCTTTCTTTTCCTTATACTGCCTTTTCACACTCATGTTTCTAACTTTTGTTACTAATTCCAAAAGAGGGGTATGAAAGAATGTAATTAAATCTTAAAAAGGGTTAGCAAAAGATAAAGTGTTTGGATAGCAAAACAAAATGCCTACGTCATTCCAATCTTCAAAATATGCCAAGTACAATCAGGTGTCAAGTATAGACAATGATCTGAAGAAAATCATACATAATATCTTTTGACAACATCTGCGTTGATGGCCATTTCCGCATATTTCCCTTCCACGTCCGTCAGATACAACGCTCCGTTGGACAACACTCTTGGCACGATGAATGGTCCTTGCCAGTTTGGAACGAACTTGCCTTTCGCCTCGGCCTGGTGAGGGTGGATGTGCTTTAGCACCAGCTGACCTACTTCAAACATCCTGGGGCGTACCTTCTTATTATATGCCCTAACTATTCTCTATTTATACAACTGGCCATGACAGACTGCCGCCAATTTTTTCTCGTCAATCAAACTCAATTGTTCCAGACGAGCTTTGACCCACTATTCGTCATCGATTCTTGCTTCGACCATGATCCGTAGAGAGGGGATTTCAACCTCGGCCGGGATCGCCGCCTCTGTGCCATATACCAACAAGTATGGAGTAGCCCCTACTGAAGTTCAGACAGTAGTGCGATAGCCTAACAATGCAAAAGGATGCTTCATGCCAGTGCCTGGATCTTTCCATCATTTTCTGAAGTATCTTCTTTATGTTCTTATTTGCTGCCTCAACTGCTCCATTCGCCTTGGGGCGGTACAGGGTAGAGTTTCGATGTGCGATCCTGAACTGCTAACATACCTCTCTCATTAGGTGACTCTTGAGATTTGCCCCATTATCAGTGATGAGCGTTTCGGGGATCCCGAACCGACAAATAATGTGTGTGTGCACGAAATCGACCGTGACCTTCTTGGTCACCGCTTTGAAGGTTTTGGCTTCAACCCACTTGGTGAAATATTCAATAGCAAGCAGGATAAATCAGTGCAGACATCGTGTGCAGTTCAGATGGAGGAGAGTGAATTAGATCCGAGTGTACCTTCCACTGGTGGCATTTGCGCACAAAGCTGATACAATCCCGTTCCATGATGAGCCAATAATACCCTGCCCGGAGAATCTTTTTTGCCAAGACATATCCGCTCATGTGCGGCCCACTAGCGCCAGCATGTACCTCATTCATTATGACCGTCGCCTGCCTAGTATCTATGCATCTTAACAAACCCAGATTTGGCGTTCTGTTGTATAATACCCCTCCACTGCTGAAGAATCCACTTGAAAAACGATGGATTGTTCTCTTCTGGTCACTCGTGGCTTATACTGGGTACACACCTTTCCTGATGTATTCCTTGATGTCGTGGAACCAAGGCTCGCCGTCAAGCTCTTCTTCCACCATGTTGCAATAGGCATGTTGATCATGGGCTCGGATATGTATCGGGTCAACATAAGCCTAGTCTAGGTGATGTAACATTGATGCCAAAGTAGCCAGGGCATCGGCAACTTAATTGTGAATTATGGGAATGTTCCAGAACTCTACTAATCGGAATCGCTGATAAAGATCATGCAAGCATTGGGGATAAGGTATGTGTTTTAGATCTCTTATATTCCATTCTCCTTGGATCTGGTGTACCAGAAGGTCCGATTCCCCCAAAGACCAAGAATTCCTGAACACCCATGTCCGCTGCTAACCCAAACCCAAAATGCATGCCTCGTACTCAGCCATGTTGTTTGTGCAATAGAAACAAAGTTGAGCTGTGACTGGGTAACTATGCCCTTCTTCAGAAATGAGCACCGCTTCTATCACGATGCCTTTCATGTTGGAAGACCCATCGAAGAACAATTTCCACCCCGGCTTCTCATCCCGTTCCATATCATTGACGTGCATCACTTCCTCGTCCGGAAAATATGTGTTCAAGGGTTCATATTTTTCATCTATGGGATTCTCTACTAAATGGTCTGCCAATTCCTATGCCTTCATAGCAGTCCTAGTTATGTAGATGATGTCGAATTGAGTAAGCATGATTTGCCATTTTGCGAGCCTTCCAATGGGCATGGGCTTCGGGAAAATGTATTTCAATGGGTCCAGTCGTGAGATGAGGTAAGTGGTGAATGATGACAGATAATGCTTCAACTTCTGGGCTACCCATGTCAAGGAGCAGCATGTCCTATCAAGATGAGTGTACTTAACCTCATAGGCCGTAAATTTCTTGCTGAGGTAGTATATGGCTTGCTCTTTTCTCCCAGTAACATCGTTCTGGCTCAACACGCACCCAAACAAATTTTCTTGGACTGTCAAATATAAGATCATAGGCCTCCCTGGTTCTGGCGGGACCAGTACTGGTGGGTATGACAGATATCACTTTATCTTATCAAAAGCTTCTTGGCGCTCTCCTGTCCATTTCACCGCAACATCCTTCTTTAATAGCTTAAAGATGGGCTCGCAGATGGTTGCGAGCCGGGCGATGAATCGACTGATGTAATTTAGCCTTCCCAAATAGACTCATTACTTCTGTTTTGTTTCTGGGTGGCGGCAACTCATGTATAGCTTTGATTTTTTATGGTTCTAGCTCGATGCCTCGGCAGCTGACTATGAACCCAAACAACTTTCCCGAGGGAACCCCAAATGCTCATTTTGCCGGGTTGAGTTTGAGATCAAACATGCAAAGCCTCTGGAAGAATTTTCTTAGATCTTTGACATGATCATATTACTTTCTGGACTTCACAATCACATCATCCACATAGACCTCGATTTCTTTATGCATCACATCGTGGAAAATGGTTTTCATTGCCCTCATGTATGTTGCTCCGGCGTTTTTCAAACCAAAAGGCATGACCTATAGCAGTATGTCCCCCACGGTGTGATAAATGCTATTTTCTCAGCATCCTATTCATCCATTAAAATCTGATGATAGCCTATATAACAATCCACAAATGATCCGATCTCATACTTCGCACAATTGTCAATCAATATGTGGATGCTCGGCAAGGGGAAGTTGCCTTTTGGACTTGCTTTGTTGAGGTCATGGTAATCAACACACACTATGGTTTTCCCATCCTTCTTTGGCACAGGAACGACATTAGCTAACCAGGTGGGATATCGTGTGACTCGGATAACTTTGCCCCAAACTTCTTGGTCACCTCTTCTTTGATTTTCACGCTTACATCAGTTTTAAACTTCCTCAAATTTTATTTGACGGGAATGCAGGCTGGTCAGTAGGTAATTTGTGGACTACCAAGTCAGTGCTCAATTCGGGAATGTCGTCGTAGGACCATGCAAAGACCTCCTTGTACTCCAACAATACTTCGATTATTTCCTCCCTAAGCTGTGGCTCCAGATAGACACTTATTTTTGTTTCTCTGATATTATCCGGGCTTCCTAGATTGATTGCCTTTGTATCATTCAACTTTGGTTTTGGTTTCTCTTTGAACTTGGTCATCTCTTTACTAATCTCATCCCACGGCCTTTCCTCATTGTACCCTGGTTCGTCCTCATGTTCTTTTTTCTGAATAATTATTTCTAGACTAGGCTAGTTGCAAAGATTGGGCCGAGGAGTCCTTATGCGTGTCATATCACTGGAACCAGCATAAAAATAACTGTACAAATGAGAAAAAGGAAGAAAAGTTAAATCGAAAATGGAAACTATCAGCATTGCTGAAAGGGAAATTGCATTTCATTAGAATCAAAGATAACAGAGTTTGCGCATCCAAATGGATGGAAATAACAACTGGATGACGCTAATACAAACTAGACTGAAAGGAAAATCAAAGCCAACTACCAAGACTCCTTCCGAGTGGGAAGAGGAGTGGCTTCCCAGTTATTGATTCTTGCGCGTGCCCGCATAAATTGCACATCTGGCCTGGTCAATCCTTCTCTTGCCTCTACCATATTCGCCTCATTGAAAAACCTTTGTAGCCCCTTATCAAGATCTCCGTCCGCGTCGATCAGCAGGCTGGAAATCCTGGGTCTGGGACCATTAATGGATTTGACAAATGATTTAGATAAACGTGGGATAGGCTTCCAAAGAACCCAGCCTTTCTGTCTTAGCCTCCTGACTCGCTTTATGTCTGCGGCCGTGGGTTTGAACCCTAGACCAAAAGTGCCTAGATTCTTGGGAAGAACACTGGTTGCGCAATGCCTTGCAGAGAAGCTCCTAACCCTTTGTCGGGTATAAATCCATTTCTCAACATTTCTGAAGCTACCATGACATATGCGGTTGTTATCCTTGGGGTTACAACAATCTCACCTTCTGGGATCTTCTGAACTGACACCGTATCCAACACCTGGTAAACCCATGGCCCATTATTGTCCTTAGATTCAATGAAAGGCGCGACTGTGTCACCCGGGGTACACTGGCTATACTCTCCATGCACGACAATCTCTTGCCTGTCCCTTTCAAATTTTACCACTTGGTGCAGTATAGATGGTACTGCTTTGGCTGCATGAATCCAGGGTCGGCCCAATAACAGATTATAGGAGACTGATACATCCAACACTTGGAATTCAATGAACTCGACGAGCCCTATGGTTACTTCCAGCACTATATCCCCTACGATGTCTTTACCTCCGCCGTCAAACCCTCGAACACAGATGTTATTCTTGCTAACCTTTTCAATTTCCACCTTCAACTTGGTCAATGTGGATACTGGAAAAATGTTTGCACTAGACCCGTTGTTAGCCAAAACTCTAGTGACCATGACATCTTTACACTTCACAGTCAGATAAAGAGCGCGGTTGTGCTCTGTGCCCTCCATGGGCAATTCGTCGTCAGAGAATGTGACCAGGTTTACCTCGAATATCTTGTTTGCAATCATTTCTAAATGATTCACCGTTATCTTGTCTGGGACATGAGCTTCATTCAAAATCTTCATCAACACTCGGTGGTGCTCATCTGAATGGATTAGTAAGGATAACAAAGAGATCTGGGCCGACGTTTTCCTCAACTTTTCTATGATGGAGTAGTCGTGCATTTTCATTTTCTTCAAGAATTCTTCTGCCTCTTCTTCTGATACAGCTTTCTTCACTGGTTCCGGGTTATATTTAGTGATTCTACCCTTTCTCAACTCTTCTGGGGAAAAGTACCTTCCTGACCTAGTTAAGCCTCTGCCTCACATACTTCCTCTCTAACTTCTTTCCCTTTGTACATTACTGTTGCTTGTTCATATCTCCAAGGAATGGATCTATTGTTGATGGTTCTTGGCTGGATTACTTGATTAACAATAACTGGCTCTAAGCGGACACCTTCCACAACCACAACATGTTCTCTAGCTTCCCCCTCTATTGTTACCTTTGCCCGTTACCGCTTTGGCGCGACCGTACATGCTGAGCTCCCCTGCACTACGACAGTTTTACTGCTTTCTTTTGACCTAGTTACCAACTTCCTGCTGCTTAGGACCTTGGTGGGCTCATTGGCTTTGATCATTATTACTAATTATGAAGGCCTTCTAGACTCTCCCTCTTTCCTCAATTTCGATCATGTAGGTTTCCGGATTTGTTGGCAGCGGGTTCTGATTAATATTGGACACCTCCAGAGTCTGTACTTTGATCCTGTGAGAGCCAATAAGTTCTTGGATGGCGTTCTTTAAATGCCAAGATTTTTCTGTGTCATGCCCTGGCGCACCAGAAAAGTATTCACAGCTAACCGAATAATCTAAATTCTTTGGGGGAGGATTTAGCAACTTCGCCTTAATTGGTCTTAACATATCCAGCTGTCGTAGCCGGTGGAACAGGCTAGTGTAAGATTCTTCCAGCGAAGTGAAAGTCTTCTTTTTCTGCACCCTCTCATTTCTCATGGCCCTATTGCCTCGGGGGCGGGCCTCGGGATTTGGTGGTAAGCTCTTGGAGGTGGGAATTGATTTTGTGGATTTAGGTATGTGTTTTGAGGGGGTGGCGCACGCCATTAGATGAATGTGAGCTTGGGTATATGCCTGTACATGATGGACGGAGAAACGAGATTTTGGTGGTGGATAGTAGTGTTGAGGTGGGCCATATGGAGCATGTGGGTATGCCTGGCGGTAAAGACGAGGCTGACCGTAGTAAGATGGTGCCCGAGACCCAAACCAGGTTTCCGATTCCATTGTTGCTACTTCCTCTTTCTTCTTATTCTTCTTCCCAAAACCTCCTCCAGCTCCACCCTGGATGGCTTGAGTAGTTGCCTTGATTGCAGAGTAGCTCATGATTTTATTCGATTTGAGACCTTCTACAACCATACTTCCCATCTTGACCACTTTATTGAAATATTTACCTACCGCTGATACCAGATGCCCAAAGTTGGTAGGTTCCAAAGCTTGCACAAAATAGTCCACTTTTCACTCTCCTTCATGGGAGGATCAACTTTGGCTGCTTGTTCCCTCCACCAAAAACCATACTCCCTGAAACTCTCGTTGTGTTTCTTCTCCAGCTTTGTCAGAGATAGACGATCCAGGACAATCTCGAGATTGTATTGAAAGTGGCAGGCAAACGCTTGTGCCAGGTCATCCCAAGTATACCACCGACTGAGATCCTGTCGAGTATACCACTCTAATGCCGATCCACTCAAACTTTGGCTAAAGTACACCATAAGCAATTCGTCTTTTCTTCCTGCTCCCCTCATTTTACTGCAAACTCCTCTCAAATGTGCGACAGGATCACCATGACCATCACATAGGTTAAATTTAGGCATTTTGAAACCTGGAGGAAACTGTATGTCTGGGAACAAGCAAAGATATTTAAAGGCCACGCTCACCTAGCCATCTAATCCACGCATGTCCCTGAATAACTGCTCTAGACTCCGGACCTTTCTGAGCATTTCTTCCTATTCAGAATCTTTATTCGGCTTTTCAACTCTTATTGGGATTTCAAGACGAGGAGCTTAAGAGTAAGGCTCCTGGGCTTTGTAGGCGGGTTCTGGAGGATAGTATTGACGGTCATAGGCTTGAGGCACTGGTTCGCTGGATGACCTATGCAGTGCAGGGGCGGAGGTGCCACATAGATAGGAGCGATTGGCGAGGGAGGGTTAGGAGTAACTTAGGGTAGTTGCTCTGGTAGCTGGGAGGCACCACCCTGATGCTGTGAGTATATAAGAAAACCCGGAGGCGTATCAGTAACGGACTAGTCAGGTGCCTGGGCCAGTGGAGGGATGAAGGGTGGGTTGGTAGGATAGGTCGGGGGCGGCTGTCCTCTTGCCCATGCCTGGTATATCTCAGCCATTTGGTGTTTAAGCTTATACATTTTCTCCTTCATAGCATTCATGTCCAGTTCCTCTGCCTCATTCGAGGGGTCCATGATGCTGACATCAGCGTCTTGGTTGGCCATGACTTGTTTGCTTTTTACCGTGTGTTGTAGGAGTGAGTTACCAAGATGCCACGAGTATTAATCACCTGTCTATTTGGAACTGTAATTCACAGCACCCAAGACTCGTTAATTGTTAGGTTCCAACATGTAAGCGGCCACATATGCGTGCAAATAAATGACAATGAGTCCATATATGCATTGACTGCTTTGCGTCATCCCGGCTTTTGTCCACGAAACTCCCTTTTGTTTAAGCTTTATTCTCTCCCTTTTCATATTTGTTCGATTTCCAATTTATTCAATTATGGTCGAATCCTATGTAGATTGCCTACGTATCATGACTTTGCATGAATCAGACCAAGAGTAGTTCATGACAAACAAAAGGTTAAGTACGCGGAAACATATTTTGGGATTCAATAAAGATACCAACTTAATTAGAATGGCTAAGAGAAAATGCAAGAAAGGGATCAAATACCCATACAGATCAAAAGGACAACAAACAGATTTTTTTTGCTTTTCAGCAAAAATATAAATCTATGAGTACATCAACACTTCGAATGCTTTGGGAACTGGCAGGGCATCATTCGGCCTGATGGGTTTGCGCGCTAAACTTCCTTGGAGATAATGGAGATCTTCCTTTACTTGTCGGACAAAGGTCATAGCAGCGGAAAAAAAACATAGGCTTTGTCATGTCTTCACAGTGATGGCACTTGGTGGTAATGTAGTCTACAATTGCCCGCACCTTCTCCCTGATAATCCCTTTTTCTTGTAGCATACGCCCTATTTGTTCAACCCGTGCTTCCAAAGTCCGCTAACTTGCCTGACTTAACTTTTGAAACTGTCGCAAATCTTCTTCCAACCCTTCTATTACCACATAGAAAATCTCCCTCTCGGCTTTGAAATCCTTGGCTTGCTTGGCCATTTTGCTTTCAGCTATGATAACCCTCTGTTTTAGACCAGCACTTTCGTTGCCATTCCCTTCTTTTAACTGCTCCAGTATGTGGGCCCTTTCTTAAGCACTTTTAGCTAATTGTATCTCAGCCCTAGACAATTCACCCTCTGCCTTATTCAAGTCAAAACCGTATTCGGTTACTTTTCGGCGCAGGTTCTCTATGAGCTTTTCATCCTTTATGCTTCTCGGAGGGTTTTCTGCGGCTGTCTTCATTTTCTGAATTTGGGTTCGCAGGGCTTCGTTTTCGTTAACCAATACCTTTTTTTCTCCTTAGCTAGCAGCAGTTAGCAGGCCATTTTTGAATTGCAATTCCTGAATTTTCTTTTCTAGCCTTCCTATGGTAGCACGATATTCATGTTCTTTGGCCAAATAATCCCACTATTCTTGTGATGTCCCGACGAACTCTTGGAGGTGAGGCCTTTTAGATGGTCGTTTGTGCTCAATTTCTCTCTTATACCAAGCAAGGTACCCCGGAGACACTTCACCTCTGGCAAGATCTTGTACACAAGTGTCATTAGTTATGTATTGGAATTAATTCAAGATTTTGCGAACTATGGCTTCGGGAACAGACTACCAGGACCAATTTCGACTACCCGGATGCTAAGATCTTCTTCTTTTGGCACTATTTGACATCTTCCGGGTTCTCTCAAGACCCAATGCGGGGCATAAGGTTGGATGCTTCTGAGGCCCATAAAGAGAAAATGTGATTCTGTTGCGGGCATATGCACAAATTCATCCACGGAGAGCCAACTGAGCGTCCATTGTATTTGATTTGCCAAAATAGACTGGAGATGTGACACCCACTCTGCGACACACTATGGTAATTTAAACTCATTTACTCTATTGTCCACTTCTTCTATGCAACCTTTCGTTGGCAACCCACCATTCATAAACCGAGGCTTTGGACATAGATGCTCAATCATCCAGATTTGTAATAGCAAGTTGCAGCCTTCAAAGAAATCCCCTCCTGTTTCGCAAGTGGTAAGGGCTTGGAAGATATCAGACAGGATCATTGGAGCAAGAATGCTCTTTGCCTGAGTCATCAAGGTACTAACGACCCCCGCAGTCCATATATCGATGTTTCCATCCTTTTGTGAGAATACTAAAAGACCCATAAAGGATACCATAAAAATCGAAGCATCGATGCTCCTCCCATTTGATCCGATTGCCTTGCTACAAATGAGGTTTCCAGGGTTGTTAAATCCTACGATGTGGCATATCTTTGGTATATAAACTGAAGGGTGAAAAATCCAGCCGACAGGTCGGGGTTATGAATTTTTCTGGAGATTTTCAAAATATCCAGAAATTTGTGCATAGCGAGGGCCCTGGGTGCTATCAAATATTGATGCCTCAAAGGGATGGTATGAGTCCCAATGTATCCGGTCATTTCCTCCAAAGTCGGGGTCAACTCAAAATTGGAGAAGTGGAAGACGTTTTGGGCAGGGTCCCAGAAGGTGATTAAGGCTTTTATGATGTCCCCACTACGGTTGAATTTCATCAAACTAGTGAGGCCCCCTAGATGTGTGTTGACCTTTTTCTGTCTGGATTCTCCGAGGTCATTCCACCACAGTCGCAACTCCAAAGGAATTTTGTTATTATCGTGCTTATTCTGCACATTTATTAGGGCAAATTAGTATTCTCAAAACATAAAACTGATATTTATTTTAAAACAGGGACCCGCTTGGCGAATACGATCTTTCAACACTTCAGCTAGAAGGTTTTAAGGTTGTTCTAGCTTACCGACCCTAATAAAATCCAAAAGCAGCCATTTGCGTAAAGTCAGCCTTGCGGCTTCCCTTGTAGCGTCATTCAGCTATTATTGCAATAACGGCCCCATCAGACTCATTCTGAAGTTAGAAAAAATAAACTCGGGCATTTTGTAAAAAAAGGGCTGGACCCGGCCAAAAATAATTTATCAAAACCCACGGAAATTATTAAAAAACTTCAAAAACTCAGGCATTTTGTTTTTTGTGTTTTTTTGTGCTTGTCTTTTTTTTTTTTGAAAAATCCGATAGCATTTCGGCGCTATTTGAGCATTGGTTTTAAAAGTGACTACCCTAGCACTGCTTATTTTCTCTTAATTGTTTCCTTTGTTTACAGTCCGGTCAACATGTGAATCCAAGGCAAGTAAATGCGTAAGTAGCATGTAAAAATGCATCAGGGTGGTCTTTTATTTCATGGCACCTGTCCTAGACGGACCCAACCGCTGTGTTGAGTCCCCTAAATCAAAATGCATGATGCCAATAAACGTTCCTACTAGGGATCCGGCATGGAGTTTTTTTATACTAAGTTGAAAACCTCTGTATAGGGTCTAGACTGTGTACCCGAGCGGACAACTCGAGTCGAAGAGGGGGCTTCGTACTGGGGACCCGTGAGATCGTTCGGCTTTGTAATTTATCCGGCCTCTTTCTTATTTCAGGGTAAGAAACTAACATAATGGGAGTCTCAACCAGTAAGAACATCCCCAGAGGTGAGAAGTGAAGGGTTGTCATAACAGTTTATATATAAAGTTCAGATAATATCAAAGCGGTAAAACATGCCGCATTTAGCACAGACCAGATAAGAAAATCAGAAGAAGCCATATATAACAGTTATTGTAAGCTCGAATTCTTGAACCGTGAACCAGAGATGCTGGGTTAAATCTCCCCAACAGAGTCGCCAGAGCTGTCACACCTTCTTTTTTTGCTACTACTACCCGGCGAAGGGCGTAGACAAGAGAGTTTTTCCAATTAAAGGAAACTCGAAACGGGATTCAATTATATAAGAGATTTCAGAGTCGCCACTTGGGAGATTTATGGTGTCCCAAGTCACTAGTTAGAATACCGAATCGAGGAAAAGAATAACTATGTTTAACAGTCCGCGAACCAGAAATCCGAGTAAGGAATTCTGTTAACCCGGGAGAAGGTGTTAGGGATTCCTGGGTTTCGTAGTTCTAGCACGGTTGCTCAACTGTCATATTTGTCTTAAACTATCAGATCTTAGAACATGGTTTAACTTATGTGCCTTTTGACTTTGAACCGCTTTTTCATTACTTTTAAAGAGAATTGCAACGTCGTTAAAATGTGCCTCAAACCACGTCACATAAATGCACCCGTGGATTTTGACACGTTCCAACTTCGTTGAGATTTGGATTTGGGTCACATAAATGCGCACCCGAATTTATAAAGGTATTTTATTAAACACGCGCCTGTAGCAACTATGTCTTTGACATTCGCAGGAAGGCCGTGAAATTTTCTAAACAACACTTCCTTTTTCTATGGGTCTTAATAGAGTAAAGAGCCATCACATGTATTTATTTGAATTAACATGGCTCACTTTTATTTTATAAAGGTATTCTAACGTATGCTAAATTTTCTACTTTTGTGAATGCTAAAATGCACTAATTGATTTATGTACAGGTTTTGTATTTGGAGAAGAAATATTCATACTTATCCTCTTTCATGGCTAATCGCATGCACGTACTCAAATATGGGCCAGCATAAAACACGCTGTATTAACCTATACCAGCAGCTATTGGGCCTGGTTCATGGTTGGCCCAAACCTTTGAATCCTACCATTCAGGAAACACGTAATATTGTAATTTCCTGATATATACTGGGCCTTTTCAAATGAGTTCAGTACCGATTTGAATGAAAGAGTCCAACTATTAATATCCAATTTTGGTTTGGAATTACACATAAATTTGAATCTCTATCCATTCACGAGGGAAATAATAACAACCATATTCGTATTAATTTCTAACACTAGATTTGAATTAGATGATTCACATACCTATCAGCCCGAGTATGTGAGTCTAATTTCAAAAATTCAGTTGTGATTCAAGTTATACTACAGGGAGAAATATGAATATAACTTATCATTAACCATGCTGAGACTCAAATGAACTAAAATTTTTCACAGTATTTTTTTATTTGTTATACATGATTATCATGACTATTGCTTCCTAAATCCAGTAGTTCTAAATGCACATGATCAGCACTTGAACCTGCTGGACTAGAATTGGAATCAATTATCACATAAACACATAAACATATTTAAGTTGAATGTCCAATTATTACACATAAAACAGTCTCAAATGTCCAAATTATACAGACCAAGTCAGTCCCTAAAGTTTAGTTGTTACAACATGAAAACAGTTCCAAAATTTAATTACAATAAGATAGCCACCTTATCATTACATATAAACGAACTAAAATGGGAAAATAGGGGGAGGGTTTTGGATAAGCTGATACAATCATTTCTTCACACTTGAGAAAAAGTTTCATATTTAAGCTTCAATGTATCAAATGAACAAAGATAGGTACCTGTAATTCAGCAAAAATAGGAGCCTATGAGTAAAGTGTGAAGAGTCAGTCAAGCAAAAAACTAACCAATTAAACAGTATGCCCAAGGTTTTAACATGATTGTGAGAAGTTTAAACTAAAAAAGGATCAAATTCAACCACTGATAGTATTTTTCAGATATGAAATGAGTATTTTAGCTCTAGTATTGAATAGAAAAGTTCCGGATCCCTATCCAATGCCCCAAATGGTTCATTTTATAGCAAAATTGTTAGGGCATCAGATTTTACTTTGATTTCTTTTTAGTCCTCAACTCAAATTGTATTTTTTCCTAAGTAGTCCTCCAATTTCTGACTTGTGCCTCAAGTTTGAGGCTGGAATTATGTATTAGTCCCTGCCAGAAAGTTCTAAAGGTTCCTATCAGATTTTTATATGTTCAAATCCTTTTTACCCTCACTAGCTTTCCTAAATTACCTACTCCTGAATTTTGACCCCAGTCAGTTCTTATAACCTTAGTTCAGTCACAATTAACCTTGGTTAGTTCTTTGTCCCTAATTTAATCACAATTGACCTTGGTCAATCAAACTTGGGTCAAATTCGGATTAGCAGACTCATGAAGATCAGAATTAACCAAGAATTAACAGACTCCTATATAGGATTAACAGAACAAAAGATCAAATATCCAGAAAGAATGTATATATCTTCAAATTTAGCTTTCAAAAATAGTTCGAATAAAAATGCTTCAGAAATACTTAACACACAGCGATTTTAATTCAGGGACCACCTTAGGAAGCATCAGAAATTATAGAATCAGAAGGTATATGTATATTAAGTCTAAAAATCACATTACTGAGGAACTAACTAAATTTTCCAGTTCAAGAAATCGTATATACAACTATCAAAAGATGAGGGAATTTTCAGACTAGTGTCAAACAATCACATGAACATTGAAAACCTTTCTTCAAAAGAACTTGTGGATAATCAAGACAAACAATCAAAAGAAAATCACATAAAAGAAACTCAAATTATCAAACATGCAATTATTAATCAGTCATTAAAAGAAATCCAACATTCAAGGGAGGTCAGGGACTGCCTATGAGGGTATTGGGGCTTTTCCGGCATGTTTGGGGATTTAGGGTTAGGCTTCAAACTGAAATTTGAAGAGTTTCAGGGTGAGTTAAGGGTGATGATATGCCTGGTTGGAACGGGAAGGCGGAGGCGCCTTAGTGGTGTAGTTTTGGACAGCTTTGGAATGAGGTTGCCGGAGGTATGGTTTCCGGCAACCTTTCAGGGGATACTCGAGACGGGGGGGGGGGGGGGGTTGTATTAGAGGGAAAACAATTACATGGTGGGATATGGGAGGTCGTGCTGGTTAAGTGGTGTAACTTTGGGGTAGTTCAGTTTCCGGGCGCCGCCGTGAGGCGATTTCCGACGGCGACAGTATGGTGGTCAACAGTGATGACAGGGTGGTCGATAGGTGTTTGTTATAGCCGGAGAAGGAGATGCGAGGAGGGTAAGTTTTGGTCGTGTATGTATTGAAGGTGTTTGGACATATATGTATGGTTTAGGATGGGGGTTTAGTAACCGTTGGATTGGGGCGAGATCAACGGCTGTGATGATGGGGGGCTAACATTGTCGTTTGGTTTAGTGGATATGTGGACTGGGTCAGGCTAGTAATTGATATGGGTTGTGGCTTGATTTAGAGAAGGAAACAAGTTGGGCCTCTCAGGTCTGGCCCAACTGTGGCCAGCCTGAGTGGCTGCCTATATATATACATGTATTGTATTTTTATTATTTTTTGTCTTTTCTTTTAATTAAAATTAATTACTAATTGTATTGAAAAAACAACAAATCACAAATAAACGAAACTAAGTCAATATTTAAACAAGAATAATTTCAAATACCGGAAATGTCTATATATTTTTTGTATTTTAATTTGTAAAACTAATTTATTTAACATTTAAATCCCAATTAATCCTAAACACGCAATAATGAACGTGCACATGCAGTCAGATCCTAAAAATTAAAATCCTAACATTTAAAAGAAAAATCCTACACTATTACAGTTGTATATGAGCTTATTTCGACCGGTCAAAATCATATGCTCACACCTTGAAAAGGTTATTCGCCTAGTTTGATACGATCATGATTGACTTGAGGTCGGTGGATGGATTTAAATTGAATATTGGCACTATGTCAGGTTAGTTGTGTTCATTTTAGAAAAGCGCTCCTTAAGGAGGTAGTAGGGGTGTTATTTTGTCGACAACCATTTCAGGTAATGATGCATTGCATCGTATGAGTTTTGAGACGGCTTGGTAATTTCTTATGTGTTGAGGTTCCGCGTGACGATGATATTATATGATTAGGACGGCTGTTGAGATTCAAATAATGTATCGCACCTCAGTTGTGCTTGAGTTTTGTGGCCTATAGTGCTGTATGTTTCCCTTAGGGATGGTATTATGCACCTAGCGTGTTTCTTGCCGATATTCGGTATTTTGTTGTAATGAGCAATTTAGTTTGATGTATATCTCCTTATGAGAGTTCTACGTGTGGATCGGGTGGCATGCCGCTATGGGTATGTCGCTTGGATCGGGTTACGCGCTGCAACAATGTGATGTTCAGTACAATTCCTTATATATGTTTTTATGTGTTTTATTTCCTATTTTCTCAGAAAAGCTCATATTAGTTGTGTGCCCGCATCGCATGTTTGATTCGCGAGCGGGGTAATTGAAATTCCTTTTTAGAGTTAATTTTCCTTTTTGTATCGCATTCTAATTAGTAGCCTAGTGGCACATTGTAGCATCATATGAGACTTTTGGTCATGTCGGGGTGGCTTATTGCCTGAGCAGTTCATACTGGGTGAGACAAGATTATTGGATATAGGATCAGTGCAGTCTGGCTACGTGAAATATATTAAGGAGCAAAGATCATTATTTTGTTCAGTAGGAGGTAATGTTTCTTGTCAGAAGTATAGACTCAATGATTGGTTGATTCGGCAGTGCATTATGAATTTCTGCACATCTATTCCGTTGTGGCGGCATTGTAAGAGTTATAGTAAGACCTGTGTATGTCATTGGGTGCAATAGGAGCATTTGATTCGTGGAATTTTAACTAAATTGATCAGAAAATGTTATTGTTGTCCGGTGAGTAAAGTGATGCTAGGTGTGAATTCTGCAAAGTTATGCAGCTATATTTGGGTACAGTGTGTAGTGACTGATATAGTGATCTTATATTGGTAACAGGCCAGGCATAGGATTCGGGATGTTGTAATTGGGCTCTAAGGCTTATTTTCTTAAATAAAAGGGAATATCTTCAGAATTGATCGAGCTGATGTGCTCAACTATGTTATGGTAGCACGGGAAGGTGCATGAGAAGTTAAACAATGATTTCAGACTACTTCAGTGTAGTTCTCAGCACGTTCGAGGAAGAACGTATGTTTAAGTGGGAGAAAACTTAATGACCCGACCAGTCGTTTTGAGCTCTAGCACGTCATTCAGCCGTCTGAGACCATGGACAATTTCATTTCAGGTATAATGACTTGTACGTGTGGTCGGAATTAAGTTTCGGAAAGTTCAGAGTTGATTTGGAAAGGGAATTCTCATTTAGGAAGCTTAAAGTTAAAAGAATTAACTAGGATATGAATTTTGAGTAAACGATCATGGAATCGGGATCTGAAGGTTCCATCAGGTTCGTATGATGATTTCACACTTAGGCGTATGCCTAGATTAGGTGTTGGACGACCCGGGAGAGTTTGCCGCCTATTGCGGAAAGTAGCATTTTGAAAGAAATTTCATAAGTTTGGGTTGAAGTGCATTTCAGTGATATCAATGTCCGTTTGGGGTTCTGAGTCTGGGAGCAGCTCCGTATTGTGATTCTGGAGTTAGGAGCACGATCGTAGGTGAATGTGGAGGTCCGTAGGTCATTTTGGAGCCGTTTGGCTAAAGATAGAAATTTGAAGGTTTTTGAGAAGTTTGACCGGAAGTGGACTTTTTGATATCAGAGTCGGAATCCGATTCTGAAAGTTGGAGTATGTCCGTAATGTCAAATACGACTTGTGTGCAAAATTTGAAGTAAATCAGACGTGATTTGATAGGTTTCAACATCGAAAATAGAAGTTTGGAGTTCAAAAGTTCATAAAGCTTGAATTGAAGGTTGATTCATGATTTTAGCATTGTTTGGTATAATTTGAGGCATCGAGCAAGTCCTCTTTATGTTTTTACACTTGTGCGAGTGTTTGGTTTGGAGCCCCGAGGGCTCGGGTGAGATTCGAGATAGCTTCGGAGTGATTTTCTAAGAAATAGGAATTTCTGGTGCTGGTATGTTCGCAATTGCGATGTGTTGGTCGCAATTGCGACCTCAATTTGCGAGGTTCCATTCACATTTGCGAGTCCGGGATGCTGCATGGAGGATTGCATTTGCGATGCGTTGGTAGCAAATGCGACTTCAGATTTGCGAGTCCCTTATCGCATTTGTGAACTCGGGCCGCTGAGTGGGGAATCGCATTTGCGACTTTGTCAAGGAAGGCCAGGGTTTGCATTTGCCTAAGGGTTTAGATGAAAACCTAGAAAACTGATGTTCTTGGAATTTGACCAAGATTTTTGGCACCGAATTGAGAATAAATTATATATTTGAGTTTGTAAAGTCATGGGTGAGCTTTATCTTCAAAAGATTTCGGATTTCGGGCATGTGGGCCCGAGTGCGTTTTTGTCAACTTTTCGATCGGGGTTAGGAATTATTGTAAATTGGGTTGCAATGAATAATTGAGTATATATTAATGGATCGGTATCATTATTGGATAGCTTTGGAGCTTTGTTCATCGATTAGAGTCTTTGGAAGGGCGTGGAATGTCGGTTATAGATCTTCGGAGCGAGATGAGTCTCCTTTCTAACCTTGTAAGAGGGAATTGTCCCCATAGGTGTGTTAATTGGTTATGTGCTCCTATTTGTAGGGGCTATATACGCACGAGGTGACGAGAGTCCATGTGTAGCTACTATTATGCTATTGTCTAGGTAGTCTTGGACCCAAAAACATGCTATACTTGGATTAATTGTAAACTTATTGACATTTGAATTGCTGATATCACCTCGAATAAGCAATGAATTTCCACAAAAGATTAAACTTCATTTTAAAAAATCTTTAAAAGAAAATTTGATTTTCTGTGGATTATTGTTCTTTGTTGACTACTTGATTGATCGTCTGTGTGTGTTTAAATTTGGAAAGGGCCGAACGCCTAGGCATATTAAATAGATGCATCTATAGGCGTGCCGTCAACCCTTGGCAAGTGCACGGTTTATTTTTGTTGGATCGGGCTGTCGCCCAGGCATGATTTGTGCATACTTGTATTGCTACCTTGAACTTATTAAAGTTGTTATTGCCTCTTCATGGCTTGAGAATATTTTGGAAAATAATGAAAAAAAGGAAATTTCTAAAAAGGAATAATTGTTTACTTGTTTCCCTCTATTTGGTAAAAATCATGTTTGTAGAAATTCACGATTTAATATATTATAGACATCATTATTGGACCACTAGTAAGTGTCGGAGTTGACCATCTCGTCTCTACTTCTTCGAGATTAGACGGGATACTCATTGAGTACACATTGTTTTTGTATTCATCCTATACTTCTGTGCATTTTTGTTGCACAGGTATATGTAACTCTTGTGGCCTACTGGGTGTAGCAGCATGGTTGATACAGAGACTTAGGTGAGTTGCACATCTTAAGGTGACCCCAAGTCAACAGAGTCTCTTTCAATTATCTGTATTTATTTTTTTGTCCAATATTGTGTTCCAGACAGTTGTTGTACTTTATTCAATTTATCTTAGAAATTGCTTATGCACTTGTGACACTGGGTTCTGGGATGGTTTTGAAGTATTTTGTATTAACTGCTTATCATTTAAACTTTATTTGAGATAATCATCTTTTAAATTGCTAAATTTGAAGGAAAATCCTAGATTTAAAAAGTATTAAAACGAGAAATTGATTAAGTAATTTGGTTGGCTTGCCTGACAGCAGTGTTCGGCGCCACCACGACCGTTAGTGGATTTTGGGTCGTGACAATTTGAGTATCTAGTTTCCTTTCTATGCAGTTTGTTGAACCAACATAGTTCATACATTAATTTAGGGGTTAAAGTCTACAAATAGAATCTTATAACTTAATCTCCTTTAGTCGGCTAGTTAGTTATCAGTACATATAGATGTTAGCTTCTTCAATTAGAATAGATCTGTACATTTCTTCATTGCAGATATATGAAAATGGCTCCACTTTGAGCTCTATATCTCTCTCGCACTTGTTCTTCTAGAATCATCCAATTACCTGTATGTACTCTTACTCTTCTTAGCTGACTAATCAATATGGTATCAGAGCCTTCTGATTAAGCTTAGACTACTGGTTTCGATCTCCGATTCAGTGTTCTTATCCATTAACACACTGAATTTCAGAGCTAGGGTTTATTATTTTTCTCAACTCAGAGTATAAGGATGATTGAAGAAGCAACGAGTGGTGACATAGTGCTAAGTTACAATCATCCTCTCTTTTTGCGACCATCGGATTTGCCAGTGAACATCTGATTGAATTCGAACTATTAGGCTTGAAAATTACAATTTGTGGTATCAATCCGTGAGAATTGGACTTTTTACGAAGAAAAAAATTGGATTTAATGACAGTAATTGTCGCTAGGAGAATTTTGGAAAAATCTTCATGATCAATAGAAAGGTGCAATGCCTTTATTTTGTCATCCATTATGAATGCAGTAATAAAAGAGTTGTATAGCAGTGTGGTATATGGATCCTCTACACATAATGTGTGGAAGGATTTGAAGGAAAGATTCGATAGAAGAAGCATATCGCGGATTTACCATTTACTTCAGGAAATTGGTGCCATAAAGCAAGGATTATCACTTGTATCAACCTATTATTCTAAGCCCAAGGATCTGTGGGATGAGTATGATTCTATGGCCTCTACTCCATCATTTCATGTCCAGAATCGAAGGTGTTTCTAGTGTACATTCAACAACAATGTTTGGTGCAATTTCTGAGTGGACTGAACGAGCCATTTGCTCAAGAAAAAGGACAAATCATGCTTATTATTCCTACACCTACTATCAATGTGGCCTATGGGATGGTAGTTCAGGATGAGAGTGAATGAGAAAAGATAGTGAATATTAGTGTCTTGGAGATAGGAGCAACAACTATGGTATATAACTTAGTACAAGGTTTTCCTGGTGGCTACAAGCAGAAAGCTCAGGTATTATGTGATTATTGAAAATTAAAAGGACAAACTAAATATGTGTGTTACAAGTTGGTAGCTTAACCACCTGGCTACAAGCCAAAAAAGAAAATCTTTGGAAGAAACATGGCAGTAGCATACAATGCACATGTTGACTATTAAAAAGGACCAACAGACCAAAGAAGTTCTGGAATAGAAACTAAAGGGAACTTCTTCAAAAAGGAGCAGTATGAACAACAACTTCAACTACTAAACCAGAACACAATGCCAAGGTCACAGTTATACCATTATCACTCCTAAGCAAAGCTAAGCAGGATAGGTGAATCATAGACTCAGGTGCCACTAATCATATGGTGTCTAGTTTGGATTTCTTCACTGATTTTATGGAGATACCTAAAGGAGAAGGTAGGAAAGTGCGGTTGCCAACTGGTGAAACTAGTAGGATTATGCACCTAGGATCCTCTAGTACTCTCAATGGTTTACCAATTAAAAATGTCATGTATGCGCCATAGTTTAGGTATACTTTACTGTCTGTTTCCCAACTTACAAGGGACATTGGATGCTTTATTGCATTCTTTCCTCCTTGGTGTGTCTTCCAAGACATTTGCATTGGGAAGGTGAAGGGGATTGGTAAGCTGGAGGAAGTACTCTGTGTGCTGGATCTCAAGCAAAAATCAAAACTCAAGTTGCCAATTGGTGTTATACTTTGCTTTAGTAATAAATAGAGTAAGTGGCTCTTTGTGGCATAAAAGATTAAGTCACATTCCTTTAGATGCTTTGAAGAGACTACCAGATTTTCATAACAAGAAATTTGTTGATTGCAATGAACACTATCCAGTATGTCCTTTAGCAAAGCAAACAAGATTACCTTTTCGTATTAGCAACAGTAGATGTGATGTTTTTGTTGACCTTATACATGCAGATGTATGGGGACCCTTTAAGGTTCCAACTTTTGATGGTAAGAGATATTTTCTAACTCTTCTTGATGATTTCAGTAGGTATACATGGATCTGCCTCATGAACACAAAAGATGAATCGGTTGTGGTTTTGAGACACTTTATTTTATTACTAAGAAATAATTTCTCCACTACTGCCAAAACACTAAGAACAGATAACGGAGGAGAGTTTTTTAACCAGCAGTTGATAGCCTTATTGCAGTATGAAGGGATAGTGCATCAAAGGTCCTACCCAAACACTCCTCAACAAAATGGAGTTGTTGAAAGAAGGCATAGGTACATTTTGGATATTGCAAGAGCCTTGAGATTCCAAGCTGGATTTCTTTTAAAATTCTAGTGTGAGTCTGTTCTAACAGCTGTTTATTTGATTAACAGAGTTCCTTCTAGAATTTGGACTCGTAAATCACCTTTTGAGCTGGTATTCCCAAGAATGTCACCTTAGATCATCTCAAGGTGTTTGGTAGCCTGGCCTATGCTACAAATAATAAAAGATAACACAAATTCTCACCTAGAGTAGTACAAGCAATATTTTTGGGATACTCATTGGTGCAAAAGGGTTACAAACTCTATGACTTGCACAATAACTGTCCTTTTGTGAGTAGGGATGTTGTCTTCAAGGAAGATGTGATTTCTTTTCTCCAACACATAAACAACCCCATGAAAGATCAGCAACTTCATATTATAATTCCAGCCTATGATTCTGACTGTGATGATCTTGTGTTGCCTCTACCTCACCATTCCATCACATCACAAGACACTTCATCATCTAACTAAGCACACCAAGATGATTCTGTTGCTGTCACTCCACCACATATTCCACTCACTGAAGATCTTCAAGGTAGCTCTAAAAGTCATGATGATCTTCTATTTCCAGATGAATTTCCAAGAAGTCCTGCCTATCACACTACTACAGTTCCATTCCCTAAGGTTCGTCCTTCATTTGTTGCTGATGACTTAACAACTGCTGGAATCAGAAAAATCCACTAGGCCTTCTAGGCCTCTTATATATATGAATGATTTTGTGGTTGGACAAAATGCTAGAAAGAGCAAGCCTTTCAATTATCCTATTACTAATTCTATTAGTTATCAAGCATTGAATCCTGCTTACAGTCAATGTCTTGCGGCTTATTTAGCAGAGATTGAACCTAGTTCATTCTCATATAAGGTGTTAGAATATACGCTTATAGCTAGAGGGGGGGGGGGGTTGAATAGCGTTATAATAAAAAACAGCGTAAACTTGCGGAATTTAAAAATTGCAGGAATGAAATAAGTGCGATAAGTAAATAATAAAGAACGAACGCACCGATGTTATCCTGGTTCACCACAACCCGTGACTAGTCCAGTCCCTGAGAGACTCTCTCGAGATTTCCACTAACTTCGTTAAGCTTACGGGTGCTTAACAAACCGTTACAAACTGAGAACTTGAGTCACACAAGCCTCAACAACCTTTGCTCCAAGATACAACACTTCAAGACTTCAACCAAAGGAATCACAATGTTCCTTCTTACAATACAAGGGATTAACACTTCCCTTCAAGTGTATAAAAACACTTTGCACTCGAAACAAGACTCTCCTTAAGAGTAGATATGAGTAAAATAAATACGCTCAAGAACGCAACAACTTTCGTCAAGAATTTGGCTCTCAAAAACTTATGTAATGAATAGAAAATGATGAATAAGAGAGTATTAGCAATAATATGATCAGTTGTTGTTCTTAGAAGACTGATTTGAAGATGTATTTATAGTGTCAAAAGCATGCATAACCGTTGCCTAATTGCCAATTAAGAATTGCTGATTTTGTGCTACGACAATCGATTGTCAAGTTGGCACAATCGATTGTTTTCCAATCGTTCCAAAAATCATTCCCAGATTTTACGCAGCATAATCGATTATCTAAGACGTATAATCGATTACTGGCAACGTTCAAAAAATCATTTCCAGATTTTACGTAAAAGAATCGATTATCAGAAATATACAATCGATTACTTGGCAACGTTCAAAAAATCATTTTCAGATTTTACGTAAAACAATCGATTATCAGAAATATACAATCGATTACTTGGCAACGTTCAAAAAATCTTTTCCAGATTTTACTTCATACAATCGATTATTAAAATCCCATAATCGATTATCTGACGGAGTTTGAAAATATTTTGGCAACGATCATTTACATAATCGATTATGTTATATGGACAATCGATTATTTTTCAGTCTTGAAAAATCTAATAGACACTGCCTCAACACAATCGATTGTCATTAGGTTCACAATCGATTGTCATTAGGTTCACAATCGATTATTTTGTGTCTTTGAAAAATATGATAGACACTGCCTCAACACAGTCGATTGTCATAAGGTTCACAATCGATTATTTTGTAGCTTTGAAAAATCTAATGGACACTGTCTCAACACAATCGATTTTCATAAGGTACACAATCGATTGTCATGCAGATTTCAAAAATCTGATGGACACTGCCTCAACACAATCGATTGTCATAAGGTACACAATCGATTGTCTTGCAGCTGCCTTCACATAATCGATTATCATATGTGCATAATCGATTATCTTTGTCCATATTTTAGAGGCATGTTTAAAAATCATTTTGCTAAAACAAATATGCATGATTTAAAATCATTTTGCTCTAAATTAAATATGCATGATTTGAGAAAAATGTTTTTACGAGAGAAGCCAAGTCTTGAGTTAAATTATCGGATCAAGATCACAATTAAAGAACGACTCATGTGTAACTTTATTTAATCTTGATCTTTGTTTGTCTTGTGCTTGAACTTCGTTACGTGACATTTACGCGCTTGTGCTTGGACCTCATCATATGTCAATTTCGCATCGTTTGTCATTTATCAAAACCTACAAATATGAACACACGTTTAGTTTAGTGCCTTGAGAACGTGTTTCAACAATTTCCCCCTTTTTGATAATGGCAAACTTAATCGGGATATGCATAATAGATAATTCATAATGACGATCCAAGACAAGTAAAGATATGCACCACGTATATAGATATGCAATTAGTTCCCCATCAACATATGAATTCCCCCTCAATTTATGCCAATAAATATTAAGTGCATAGCCCTTATTCTTCCCCCTTTTGCCATTAGCAAAAAAATTGAATAACTGAATAACTTGTTTATTGATTAAAAAATACGATTACATAAAGGAGACAAGAAAACATAGAACAATAAGCTAGAAAAGCAAATAAAGAAAATTATTCATTATTATCATTTCCCGCCTCGTCATCCGGCACTGCTTCATAAGGGACAAGGCCAGCATATGGATAGTGAATATGATCAAAATATCCATGGATCTCATATGTCAATCTATTGACGGAGGTGGACAAAGAAGCAAGTTGGTCGGAAATAGTTTGGAGTGTAGGAGCTTGAGGCTGACGCGTTTGACGAGTTGGAGGAGGAGCGGGAGCTGCATGTTCGCCGTCATGGGGAAAGGAGGATTCGGAAATTTCCCATTTCTTGGTGCTCTTTTTGAGAGAACCGATAGTGGTGTTGAACCCGGAGGCTTCAAGAAAATTCATTATAAGGAGGGCATAGGGAAGTGGTCTATCGTTCCTCATGGCATCAAGCATGTGAATTTTGACGAACTTACACCAATTGATGTGAGCCCCGGTTATAATGGCATGCATGAGTTTTGCATCCTCTTGGGAGAGAGTGGTATGATTATGTTTGCTGGTTTGAGGACTCGGGTTATGAAGTAGAAAATTAAGCGATATTCGGGGAGCATGCCCGTAATGGTAGGACGACGATTGGACAGATTAGGGTCATAAGCTCCAAGTCCTATTTGGTTTAGGAGAATTCGTTCATCAAATAAGGCGCCGGCTTCTCTAATGTAGAGAGAAATGTTTTCCCCACTTCGAGGAAGGTGAGCAACGGAATGTAAGTTTTCGTTGGTTAAAAGAATTTCAACTCCATTAATGTTTGACACAAGCTCACCATCGTCGTCCTCATGAAGATTGGAATAGAAGGCTTGAATTAAGGGAGGATTAATATGAGGATAGGTAAGATATAGAAAATCAAGGAGTTGGCATTCCCTAAGCATGTTTGCAGCTGCAGCGGGGGCGCTGGATTCAAGATATTTGCTGGTGGAAAAGCGAGGAGGAAGAATTTCACGCTTTTCGAATTTTATCATGAATCGAGTTAACTCTGGTTCAGTGTTGAACCATAAAAGAGAGCCATCTTGGTAAGGAAAATTTGGAGGAGGAGGAGCAGCAGAAGAAGATGCACCATGTCTGCCGGAACGGGGACGTTTGGTGTGTCTGCTCGTCATTTTCAATAAGTAGTAATAGCCTTTGTAAGAAATTTGAGAGATTTTTGAAAGTTTGGGAGATAAGATTAATGCTTGAGTGAAGAGATTGAGGACATATGGTACCTATTTATAATGAGAAGGATGGCATTTCATTTATGGTGAGAATCTGCAGAAATTTAAGAGCCAAAGCAGTCAGAAACGGTAAAAAATTTGCACTGTCCGTTACACAATCGATTGTGGAATCGAAACAATCGATTATTATGGAGTTTTTGAATTGTACTCGGAAATGACACAAAATCAATTGTGGGAATCTTGCAGGACCCAAACGGTAACAAAGATTTGAATTACTGACGGAAAATAATCGATTGTTGAATTATGGTAATCGATTGTACTTATACAGTGTGCACAGTGATTTTCTGACTCGGAAAATAATTGATTATACTTTTGAGACAATCGATTGTTTTAGGAATGCAGTAATGAATTGCCGAGACGGTAATCGATTAATGAAAAGAATCGATTAGTAATTAACATCAAAAACCTGCAAGGCAAAAATGGTCAAACAATATGTTGATTTTCCGTCATAATAAGCATAACACTTAAATAATCGATTAGTGATACTTGCTAATCGATTGTCCGGCACAGTAAGCATGAGACATAAAGGAATGATAATCGATTATTGATTGTGACAATTGATTGTTCTCTATCATTGCCTTATCATTCCCCTTGCCTTTAGGGCGATACCTGCAAAAGAGAATTAGACGTCTCCGACACTCAAGTTAGTAATTTGAAAGTAGTAGAGCATGACTTAGATCAGTGTGGAGTTAGGAATTCCGAGTTTACTACGAATTCGGAAAAGAACTCTTTCTCTAAAGGCCTTGTGAAGATGTTGGCCAATTGAGAACGTGATCTCTTAAGAAGTGTGTCCTAAGGTGTTTTTAAGGGTGTTTCGAGTACTTACCTGTTGTTTGATGTCGCCAATTACCTGTTCGAGAGGATGGTCTTTGATTGTCCTCCACGCGTTAGGTAGTTTCGTTTCTTTTTCCAGTTGTGGCGCTTCCTCCGATAATTGTTCCAAGGTTTCACCTTGAATTTCCTTAGGAGTTTCCTCTTGTACTTTGTCATGAGGACTTATTGAGTTTAAGATACCTGCAGTATCAAAACCAGAATCCTTTCTCGCCAAGCGAGCATTATTTTCGGAAAATACAATATGAGGGGATTCCTCCACAGTTTCGGTTCTATTATTGAATACCCTATATGCTTTGCTACGTGAAGAATAACCAATAAAAATTCCTTCATCGGACTTTGCATCAAATTTTCCCAAATTATCTTTACCATTGTTATGAATAAAACATTTACAACCGAATACTCTAAGATGGGAGATATTTGGTTTTCTTCCCTTGTAGAGTTCATTGGGAGTTTTCATGAGTATTGGCCTTATGACTACTCTGTTTAAAACGTAGCATGCGGTACTCACGGCATCCGCCCAAAAATGTTTGGGAATATTAGCCTCATCGAGCATGGTTCTAGCCATCTCTTCGAGACACCTATTATTCCTTTCCACCACTCCATTTTGTTGTGGTGTACGTGGAGCAGAGAAGGTGTGCTCGATACCGAGTTCGTCACAAAAATTCGCGAAGAGATTGTGATCGAACTCTCCCCCATGATCACTTCTTATTGAAGTGACGGTTGTGTCCTTTTCATTTTGAACACGTTTAAGAAAACATTTAAAATTATGAAAAGCTTCACTTTTATGTGCAAGATATAATGTCCATGTAAATCTAGAATAATCATCAACAATAACAAAAGCATAACGATTTCTACCAAGACTTTCAATGCGAGATGGTCCAAAAAGGTCCATATGAAGAAGTTGCAATGGTCTAGTAGTTGAAACAATATTTTTCGATTTAAAAGATGCTTTTGTTTGCTTCCCTTTTTGACAAGAATCGCAAATGGAGTCTTTTTCAAATTTCAAATTTGGAAGACCAATAACTAAATTTTGTGAAACCAATTTGTTTAAAAGATGCATGTGGATGTGAGCTCTTCTACGATTCCATAACCACATATCATCTTCTTTGCTCATAAGACAATTTACATACTCAGATGAAGAATTTTCGAGATCAACCATATAGATGTTATCCATTCTAAAACCACGAAGGATAATTTTAAAATTGCTACAGCGAAAAACTAAGCATTCATCCGAATCAAATAAAACAAGATTTCCCTTGTCACATAATTGACTTATGCTCAAGAGATTATGTTTTAGACCTTTAACTAGCAATATATGCTTAATGGAAGAAGGTTCATCCTTACCGACCGATCCAATGCCGATAATTTTTTCTTGTTGTTATCTCCAAAAATAACGCTTCCTCCTTCCTTGTGTTCTAGTTGAAGGAACTTGGATTCGTCTCCGGTCATGTGTTTGGAGCATCCACTATCAAGGTACCAAAGTACACTTGATCCCTTCAAACATACCTACAAGACAAATTAATGAGTCTTTGGTACCCAAGCTTATTTGGGTCCTTGATAGTTAGGTGTAACATGCTATTGTGCTTGACATGCAGTTAACTGTCTATGTCTAGTGAAGCAAGAAGGAGCAATATGTCCAATTCGATTGCAGACAAATGACATTAGGATTATGCATTCGTCTAGGTTAATAGTAGTTGAACGGACGAAAATTGTTTACTCTATTTTCGACAATATGACTATTGCGCATTTCATGAAAATCATTTCTCCTACTTTTTGTTCTAGGATATGCAGCATTTCTAGAATAGTTATCTCTAGGTTGAAAGCCACATCAAGGTGTCCTAAAATGTTCAACTTTTCTTCTAGTGTTTGGTCTAGGATATGCATCATTTCTAGAATAGTTATTTCTAGGTTGAGGGCCATTTCTAGGTGTCCTAAAATGTTCAAAGTTTCTTCTAGTGTTTGGTCTAGCATGCATGTTGATTCTAGGATTGTTATCTCTAGGATGAACATTTGTTTTATTTGTCCTAGGTTGAGCCTTAGGTGGTTGGGGTTTGGCTTCAACTTTTTCTTTAGGCTCGTTTTTAAAACCTATCCCATGTTTGGTTGATTTCAAATTAACAAGAACTTCATTCAATTTTTTGTGAGAAGAATTGAACTTATCTAAGGTGCCCTTAAGTCTTTCTACCTCATCTTTTAGATGCATGCAAGAAGTACAATTTTTACTAGAACTCTCGGGTTTGTCGGCGCTTCTTTTGCCGAAAAAATTGTTTTCTTCTTTCAACTTCCCATTTTCCAAAATCAGTTTTTCCAAATCCTTTTCTTTCAAAGAGAGTTGTTTTTCAAAATCTTTTTCTTTCAATGAAGCATTTTCCTTAATGTTCTTAACAGTTTTGGAAGCTTTAATGAATTCACTATACAACTCATCAAAGGCATTTTGCATTTCCTCAAGAAAATAGAAGTTTTTGGAAGAAATTTGACATACCTCTTCTTGATTGTTTTCGTGAGCCATGAGACAATGATTTGCGGTTTCGTCTTCTTCTTCACTCGACTCGTCTCCGGAGTCGCCTCCCCAAGATATGTATGCTCGTTGTTTCTTGAAGGGTTACATCTCCTTTTTGACATTTGGGCAATTTGATTTAATGTGCCCGATTTCTCCGCACCCATAGCACTTTACTTGATCTCCTTGTTGTTTGCCTTTTCGTTCATACTCTTTTCGCATGAACTTTTGAAATCTCTTAATAACGAGTCCTAACTCGTTATCTCCGTCCTCATTATTTTGAGGTTGACTTGTGCTTGCCTTGAGGGCGATTCTTTCTTTCCTTTGATCATTAACAAGAGGGTTAAGTATAGTAGATTCATAAGTTTTAAGATTACCTCTTAATCCGTCAATGGTGACATTTGAAATGCCAATAGACTCTTGAATTGCGTCGGCCTTGGAGCGCCATTCCGGAGTGAGACTTCGGAGAATTTTTCGGACAAGTGCCTTATCCGTGAAGGTCTTCTTAAGAGCATGTAAGTCATTAACGATTTTTGAAAATCGTTCGAACATGTCATCGACCCTTTCGCCTTCCTTCATGTGAAACAGTTCATATGCATGGGTTAGAAAATCAACTTTAGCCTCTCTTTCCTGGTCCGTACCTTCGTACGTGATTTCCAGCTTATCCCACATTTGCTTCGCCGTTGTGCAACATGATATTTTTCTGTAATCATCAGCGTTTATAGCACAATACAATAAGTTGATGGCTTTAGCGTTGTTCTGCACTTTTCGGATATCATCCGCATCGTACTCATCTTCGGATTTTGGAACCCATTCATTTTCAACCTTTTTGGTTGGAATTTGTTCTCCCTTCATTATAACCTTCCATAGATGAAAATTATTTGATTGAATGAATATTCTCATCCTCTCCTTCCAGTACGTATAGTTTGCGCCATCGAATAGTGGTGGTCGGGTGGAGCATTGTCCTTCACCTATTCCTGCAAAAGAATCACGAGTAGAAGCCATGGATTGTTTCTCTCAAACGGTTAAGTTTTTCAGAGAGTTGGGCTCTGATACCAATTGTTAGAATATAAGCTTAATGCTAGAGGAGGGGTGAATAGCGTTATAATAAAAAACAGCGTAAACTTGCAGAATTTAAAAATTGCAGGAATGAAATAAGTGCGATAAGTAAATAATAAAGAACGAACGCACCGATGTTATCCTGGTTCACCACAACCCGTGGCTAGTCCAGTCCCTGAGAGACTCTCTCGAGATTTCCACTAACTTCGTTAAGCTTACGGGTGCTTAACAAACCGTTACAAACTGAGAACTTGAGTCACACAAGCCTCAACAACCTTTGCTCGAAGATACAACACTTCAAGACTTCAACCAAAGGAATCACAACGTTCCTTCTTACAATACAAGGGATTAACACTTGCCTTCAAGTGTATAAAAACACTTTGCACTCAAAACAAGACTCTCCTTAAGAGTAGATATGAGTAAAATAAATACGCTCAAGAACGCAACAACTTTCGTCAAGAATTTGGCTCTCAAAAACTTATGTAATGAATAGAAAATGATGAATAAGAGAGTATGCAAGCTTTAGCAATAATATGATCAGTTGTTGTTCTTAGAAGACTTATTTGAAGATGTATTTATAGTGTCAAAAGCATGCATAACCGTTGCCTAATTGCCAATTAAGAATTGCTGATTTTGTGCTACGACAATCGATTGTCAAGTTGGCACAATCGATTGTTTTCCAATCGTTCCAAAAATCATTCCCAGATTTTTACGCAGCATAATCGATTATCTAAGATGTATAATCGATTACTGGCAACGTTCAAAAAATCATTTCCAGATTTTACGTAAAAGAATCGATTATCAGAAATATACAATCGATTACTTGGCAACGTTCAAAAAATCATTTCCAGATTTTACGTAAAACAATCGATTATCAGAAATATACAATCGATTACTTGGCAACGTTCAAAAAATCTTTTCCAGATTTTACTTCATACAATCGATTATTATAATCCCATAATTGATTATCTGACGGAGTTTGAAAATATTTTGGCAACGGTCATTTATATAATCGATTATGTTATATGGACAATCGATTATTTTTCAGTCTTGAAAAATCTAATAGACACTGCCTCAACACAATCGATTGTCATTAGGTTCACAATCGATTATTTTGTGTCTTTGAAAAATATGATAGACACTGCCTCAACACAATCGATTGTCATAAGGTTCACAATCGATTATTTTGTAGCTTTGAAAAATCTGATGGACACTGTCTCAACACAATCGATTGTCATAAGGTACACAATCGATTGTCATGCAGATTTCAAAAATCTGATGGACACTGCCTCAACACAATCGATTGTCATAAGGTACACAATCGATTGTCTTGCAGCTGCCTTCACATAATCGATTATCATAAGTACATAATCAATTATCTTTGTCCAGATTTTAGAGGCATGTTTAAAAATCATTTTGCTAAAACAAATATGCATGATTTAAAATCATTTTGCTCTAAATTAAATATGCATGATTTGAGAAAAATGTTTTTATGAGAGAAGCCAAGTCTTGAGTTAAATTGTCGGATCAAGATCACAATTAAAGAACGACTCATGTGTAACTTTGTTTAATCTTGATCTTTGTTTGTCTTGTGCTTGAACTTCGTTACGTGACATTTGCGCGCTTGTGCTTGGACCTCGTCATATGTCAATTTCGGATCGTTTGTCATTTATCAAAACCTACAAATATGAACACACGTTTAGTTTAGTGCCTTGATAATGTGTTTCAACATAAGGATCGTAAGTGGGTGTCAGCAATGCATCAAGAACTTCAAGCCATGGAAGACAATGACACTTGGAGCATAGTTCCTTTACCTCTCGGGAAGAACCTCATTGGATGTAAATGGGTGTTCAAGATCAAACATAAAACTAATTGAGAGGTTGAAAGATATAAACCCAGACTTGTGGCTAAAGAGTAAACACAACAAGAGGGGTTGGATTATACAGATACTTTTTCACCTGTAGTAAAAATGGTCACAGTCAGGACCAACATTGCCCTAGCTGCACATCATGGTTGGTTTATTTACCAAAAAAATGTTTATAATGCATTCCTTTAGGGTAATTTCTTATAGGAAGTGTACATGACCATTCCTCCTGGTTTATCTCATACCACTGCAAGGCAGGGGGAGTATTCATATTCTGTCCGCAGACTTAACAAGTCGTTATCTGGACTCAAATAGGCTTCATGGCAATGGAATCTTAAGCGTGCAGATGCCTTGCATAAAATGGGGTTCACACGAAATCGCTATGATTACTCTCTCTTCAGTAAAAGAGAAGGTTGTAGTCAAGTGCTAGTTCTCATCTATGTAGACGACTTGTTAGTCACTGGTAGTGATGTTAAGTTGATTGATAAAATTAGAGCAGATTTACAGAAATTCTTCAAAATAAAAGACCTGGGGGAGCTGAAATTCTTCCTTGGGATTAAATTTGCAAGATCCTCCATAGGCATTTATATGAGCCAAAGAATATATGCTTTAGAGTTGATAGCTGAACTTGGTCTAGCAGGATAAAAACCATCTAGTACTCCTCTAAAATTCAATCAGAAGTTAATTACTATGGAGTTTGACAAAGCAATAACACCTGTTGCTGATAATGATCCTGTTTTAAGAGATGGAACTATGTATCAAAGGCTTGTTCGTAGAATGCGACACCTGACAATGACTCAACCGGATATCTCTTATGATGTACAAACACTTAGTCAATTCATGCATGCTCCTAAACAATCACATCTAGATGTTGCCACCAATGTGGTGAGGTATATTAAAATTGCTCCAGACCAAGGTCTGTTATTAGCAGCAGAAGAATATGGACAATTATTAGCATATTATGATGCAGATTGGGGTGCATGCTTGCACACAAGAAGGTCTGTTATGGGCTATCTAGTATTCTAAGGTAATGCCTTGATTTCTTGGAAGTCGAAGAAAAAAGAAACTGTTGCAAGAAGCTCAACATAAGAAGAATTTTGAAGCACGGGTTCAGCAACGGCAGAGATAGTATGGCAGGCAGGCTTTGTTCAATGAAAGATTCAGAGGCCAGTCACCTTGATGTGTGATAGTAAGGCAACAATATAAATTACAGCCAATCCTATATTCCATAAGCGTACAAAACACATAGACATCGATTGTCATTTTATTAGAAAAAATGTGAAAGCTGGATCTATCAAAACTATGCATGTCAACACTAAGGAGCCGGTTGCAGACATTCTAACTAAAGGGATGGACAAAACTCAATATGATCATCTACTTGGCAAGTTAGGATTGAAGAATCTTTTTCTCCCCTCTAGCTTGAGGGGGGTATGAACAAACATAGATAATACATTATTTTTGGGATTAAAGTGTACAAATAGAATATTGTAACTTAATCTTATTTAATCAGTTAGTCAGTTATCAGCATATATAGATGTTAGCTTCTTCAATTAGAATAGATCTGTACATTTCTTCTTTGCAGATATATAAAAATGGCTCCACTTTGAGCTCCATCTCTCACACTCATTTGTTATTCTAAAATCATCCAATTACTTGCATGTACTTTTAGTCTCACTGCTCGATACAATTTTTTTAATCAAAATTACAGAATTAATCTTTTAAAAGAATATGAAATGCACTCCAAATTTCGGAAAAAATTATATATACCATATTTATATCTAACTATATTAACTTGCCATAATTAAGTGATTTAATAAAGTGAAAATAGGTAATAGTTAATTATGATGGGGTAAAATAAATGCAAACACGTGTCATACATTTATTGACCTGTTTATACACCTAGTACTACTAGTAAGTTGTTACCCCTCAAAGTCCAAATAATATGTTGCGTCACTTTTATAGAGATCTTTGGAAATCTTTATTTATACTGAAAAATAAAAAAAATTACATAAAATAAAAAGTATTAATAAATCAAGTATGTAATCGAGGACCCTAGCACATCGAAAGAGAGTAACAAGTCAATGGAATGATTATGTTTGAAACCATAAAAGGAGAATTGAACGAATAGTTGAGCAAATGAGGACAAACATTTTTTGTAAGATGGATTATATGAGGTGATTTGAAAGGGAATTAAATTATTTTTTCTGCGACTAATCATATACTAGATAAATACTGCAACGCCAAACTTCATTTCGCCCCCCAAAAAAAGCAAAAATATATATAAAAAGCACGCAACTACAAGAAAAAAGAATACTGTAAAAATATTCTTGTGCTGAAGAGCATTTTGGTTATATTTGTTCTTTCCAAAGGGATTATAATCCATCTAATTTGCTCAAATAACTTATCATATTAAGAATTATGTTAAACGCCAAAGCAGATATTTAAAGTGAAATAAGCTCAAATAACTTAAAGTGAAAAAATACTATTTAAAAAATTATAGTTCCAGGAGAACATATTTTGAATTTTTTAAGCATTATTTCCTCCGGTTCACAGTAAATGCTCAATTTTCTTTTGGCATGTCCACTAAGATAATATTAAATTCTATACAAAAATATCTAGTATGACTAAATTACCTTTTATTAAATATTTAATGTAATGAGTAAGAACAGATTTTGGGGATATGTACATAAGAATAATTTTATAAAATAAATTAAATTTTTTAATTATAATTAAATACTTATTTTGAACTAGAATAACAAAATAAATTGAATATTTATTATAGACAGGAAAGAGTACCAAAAACGCTTTCTTTTTTACCAAAGAATCCCTAATTGGATGGTGCAAGCAAGTTTCGTAAGAAAGATGATGTAAGATCTTCTTGGGTCAGATGGGCTAACCTAAGAATGCGCCAATGCGGGGTGAAGTGTAAAAATAGCAACTTTTAGAGCTGCCATTTAAACAAGAAAATTTTTTAAAAAATACACCAAACAGAACTAAAAATCCTTCATTTAATTCGAAACTGTTATGAAATAATATAAGAACAAGTAGAATAATGCAAGAACAAGAACAATATAGAGAGTATAGGGAGAGAGAGTATTCTTATTGATACTTTGAGATTGTTAGGAATGATTTACAATGGTAGAAGACCCATTTATTTATAGGGATGTAGTGACTTAGCTACCAAGAATAAAACTCTAGAATCTCTCTAATTATAGACATTCACCTTAAATAGAAGTCTATTTATAACACTCCCCCTTGAATGTCTATTCAACAATGTGTCTCGTTAAAACCTTAAAACCAAAACCCAATGGGAAAAATTAAAGAGAAGGAAAAAGAGTACACATGTTTGAATATACGCCTATTGGTTACCTCGTTAAAAACCTCGCAAGGAAAACCCAGTTGGGACAAAACCTTGTAAGGGAAAAAGAGTACAACGCGCATTAACTCCCCCTGAAAAGAGCATCAATTCACATCCTTGAGCATTTGCATTCCAATCTTGTGCACCATCTTCAAAACGATCTTTTGTAGATGTTTGATAAATAAATCAACCATATTGACTTGAATAAATATTCCGCACCTTGAAATCATCATTCTTGATAGATATGAACATCTTCATATAATGTCGTGGAATAACTCTTCAATATATCCATAGATGTATTCTCAATGCCATCATGCTTATAGTTATAGCAAGATACATATGTACACAAATTGTACTTAGGATGTGGTACTTTAGGACCAAGAATTGTGTATGCTTTAAGCAACTTAAATCTTTCAAGTTAAGTCATATAAATCACATAATAGACTTTAGATGCATATCAAGTTTTCATGTCATGCTAAACAAATAAGATATCGAAAACTGATTATACATGCCTTTGACTTTATACTTTCAAGTATTTGAACTATATGTCCAAATCTACATGTGCTTCATATGGAATCAAGTATTTGTCTATACGCTTTAAGCGTATCAAAGACTTTGTCCTTCTGGGACTTAATATGAGCATTTGTAGTGAGAATATAGTCACTTTCTGTGGGTCAGCAAATGCGTATAGCATGCTTTGCAATATGTTGCAATTGAATTATCCATTTTATGAACTTCAGGTTCATATCATGATATTCGGGGATCTACATATACAAATGATAATTCTTCCCATGTAACCTTTTCTCAATTGTTTATCATGTCTCCCCCTCATGTTAGAAAAGCTAACTTGTTTCCTCAACTTTGGGAAATCATCTTTGTGCATTATCATGTCAATATACACAGCACATTAATAATAAGATGAAATTATTTGGTTCCTGACCCTGAACCACTTGTGAGGGGAGAATATACTCTCGTATACAACGTATATCAAACTGATATATATAACTTTGTTCTCATAAGAAACAGTTTAGCTATTAAGTGGAGGCACTCAATAATTATCTTGCTAAAACAATTTTGATATAAACCAACTTATCAAGATGAACTATCTTGAGTAGAAAATATGGAAATTATGCTCGAAGTTAGATTACTGAGCAATTTACCTCGCAAGCACCGGCCAGGCTGCGGGTTAATAACAATTGCGCATGTAACCATATCATAGATGCATCATATGTGATATACATGGCAGGTGAATGTGCCCATATTCACCTTTTATATTTCCAGAATTTATGGGCTTCAACCCGAACTCTTTAGTTGGTCAATTCATTAATGAGAACAAGTGATACAAGAGAATTCGTAAAGAACTTTCTAGTTCTTTAATATTCACCCATGTGAATTCTCTATTATTGCACATCATACTTAAAATGAGATGGCTAACCCGAATGCCAACTGAATAAATTACCAATATTGGTAAACTTCAAATTTACACCATGACCTGTGCACTTATCAATAAACTTCAGGTTTATTATGACATGGGTTTTTATACCAATAGATATCCACTTTATTGTGGCATTCTTTTGTTTGTGTAGTACAAATTGGAGAATAAAGTGGGTAGCTTTTCATATACAAATTATCCCGCTACAAGTTGTAGTAATAGAAGATATCAAATCTTTCCTTTATTTATAGTCTCAATATAATCAGCGCTTTCGCGTGTACTTTGGAAACTGAATAAGTTTCTTTGAGACTTATTACAGCACAATACTCAATTGTGTTTCTCCAACATAGTAATAATTGGCTCTTCTAGAGCTCTCAATTAATTTTGTACTACCACAGATTCATCAACATCCATGTGGTGAATATCTTTCTTAAAGAGAAAGTTATACCATTATGGTCATGTCAAACTTATATGCAAGATATGTTTCTTGCATTATCGTTGTCCTTTAATAGTCATATTTCCAAAATACTTTGGCGTACAATAGGTACGTGACCAACGATCATTCATGCCATATATATAGCCAACAGGCTTGACACCGTTAGGTGTTTCAACTATAGGGCCAAAAACTTCACGTTTTGCCAGCGAACTCAATTCTGATTGAATTGCTTCTTGCCACTTCGGCCAATCATGTCTTTTTCGACATTCTTCAACAGATTGAGGTTCGAGATCCTCACATTCTTGCATAATGCTAGATGCGACATTATAAGTAAAGACATTATCCACCACTATATCCACTCGATTAATATTTGCCTCCATATTGATTGGATTTATGGATAGTTCCGTATTTTCCAGAGCCTCGGGCTCAATAGATTCTTCATGAATCTTAGAATTTGTTAAATCATGAATTTCCTCATGAGATTCTTTCGTAGTGTCATTTTGATCATTTGCTTTCCTCTTTCTAGGATTTCGATTTTTGGAACCTAATGGTCTGCCACGCTTCAGGCGTGCATTTGACTCATTGGATATGACACTAGATGATTGTCCAACAGGGACATCAATACGGATTGGAACATTTTCCGCGGGGATGTGGGATTTCGTTATCCTTTTCAAGTCCGTAAATGCGTCAGGCATTTGATTTGCTATTCTTTGCAAATGGATAATCTTTTGTACCTCTCTTTCACAAATAGAGGTATGTGGATCAAGATGAGATAATGATGCATTTTTCCACAAAATTTCCCGTTTGGTTTCACCAACTTCTCCCCCTAATTTTGGGAAAAGTGTCTCATCAAATTGACAGTCTGCAAATCGTGCAAATCTCCTGTCAATGTTTCGAGGTAGTGAATAATGGAGGGCGATTCAAACTCAACATATATTCCTAACCTTCTTTGCGGACCCATTTTGGTGCGGGATGGCGGTGCTATAGGCACATATACTGCGCATCCAAAGATTCTTAAATGGGATATATTAGGTTATGACCCAAAACCAATTGCAAAGGGGAATATTTGTGTCAATTCGTCAGTCAGAGACGAACTAGCATTGCTGTATGCAAAATGGCATGACCCCAAACCGAGGTAGCCGACGAACTAGCATTGCTGCATGCAAAATGGCGTGACCCCAAACCGAAGTGGGCAGCCTCGTTTTCATGAGTAAATGAGGTATTCAAGATTATACTCATGTATTGTCTCAATCTGATATCCATTTTGAATGATATCTCTAAAACTCAACAAGTTCCTTTTAGACATAGAGGAGAACATTTTGACTGATATCATTAAAACTCAACAAGTTCCTCTTAGACTTGGAGGAGAACATTGCATTCTCTAAAATATTGTTCATTTAGGCAGAGTTATAGTTGTTTTTCAGGAGCCTTCAATCAATTTAATTCCCATGGTTTGCCATACAAAAGAAAATATACGAACATGAGAATAAACAAATTCAATCCGTTTGTTTCACATTTAAACAATATTTTCAAAATCTGCCGAGGTCAGTTGACTAACTAAATCAGATAGTCGATTATATGTTTTCCATAATCGTTTACTTTGCAGTTTGAAAATTTCACTTTAAGCATTTTCTTAAAACAATCGATTGTTAAACACACACAATCGATTGTTGAACATTGACAATCGATTGTTAAACATAGACAATCGATTATTTGCTATTTTGAAAAATTCCAGATCACACTATCTTACGATAATCGATTGTTAAACATAGACAATCGATTGTTTAACATTGACAATCGATTGTTGACCATTGACAATCGATTATTTTGCTATTTTGAAATTCCAGATCTGTTTTAAGAGAATCGATTGTTAAACATAGACAATCGATTGTTGACTATTTTGAAAAAATTCCAGATCAGTCTCACGACAATCGATTGTTAGACATAGACAATCGATTGTTGGACATTGACAATCGATTGTTGAACATTGACAATCGATTGTTTTGCAGTTTTAATGCGAAATATTAGATAATCGACTAACTGTTAGGTTAGTCGATTACCTCTACTTGAAAATAAAAATATTATTGAAATTTGAGCATGTAGAAACATTCTAACGAACTAACACTAACATTATATCATGAACTAACTAATACGAGCTGATACTAATGAATATTAGTCTATTCACTAACTATTACAAATAAGTGAAATAAAATCAAACAATTCCATCTTCCTTCATCAAGGTGATGGTGCAAGAGAATCAAGGCCATTGGCTCAGTTTCAAACCTTCATTAAGGTGATGGCGCAAGAAAAACGAGGCCTTAGCATAGTTTCAAACCTTCATCAAGGTAATGGCGCAAGAAAATCAAGGCCTTAGCATAGTTTCAAACCTTCATCAAGGTGATGGGGCAAGAAAATCAAGGCCTTAGCATAGTCTTGGGTGGATGCATTATTTCTGTCTTTGATGGCGTCTCTAGGACCCATTGCATCCAAATGGATTTCAGCATTCAACACCCATGTCATATAGTTCTTGCCCGAAATTTCTAGGGCAACGAACTTTCCTTTTATAATGTCAGACATGAAACAAAATTACATCAAGAGCGTGTTCATACTTACGGGCTCTATTACAATTATCACATTCACTTCAGGGAATGGATCATAATCATCTGTATGTGCTATACACAATCTCATGTCAAATATTACTTTCATAAAGTGAAAGATTACTTTGAGAATCCTTATTGTTCTCATTACAATAATGACGATTATAATTTCGTCTATTGCCACGTCCACATCCATTGATACCTTCACGGTAATAGTTTTTGTCTTCTTTCAGACATATCACATACTGCTACCACATTCTCTAAAGGGAATGGAGCAAATTCAATTGGACGGATTTTGTCTTTGTTTGTATATGAAATCAAATCGTAGAATTTCAAGAATTTGAAAGGGAAAAATAAATTACTTACCTTTAAGGTATACCAATAAATGTTGTGATATCGAATATACCTCTTGAGTTTCCATCCCGTTGCATTACTTTATGATGATACCATCTCTTCTATTTTCCGTATAGAAATTTTACCACGTTATCCCGCGAAATAAGGAGATGATTTTACAGCACATGAGAAGAAAAAAAATCAACTTGTTTCCTGTACGCAAAATTACTAAGTCCTACTAACCCATATTTCTAATGCTTGCTCCCAGAGTTTAATGACCCCAATTATGAACAAGTTGTGTGTCTTTGATGGAAAGCTGCATACAAGGAAACAACACATATTATATATTTTAATCGAACATAAAATCGATACTTATCTCTTGAAGCGTGACCCGGATAATGCCCGGAATTAGCGAAATTCATGGGGGCGAATTTCTCCTTAATCTTCTCAAAGTGTTTCTTGAGACGGTAGAGTCTCGTGCTGATAACGTGTTATGAAATAATATAAGAACAAGTAGAATAATGCAAGAACAAGAACAATATAGAGAGAATAGGGAGAGAGAGTATTCTTATTGATACTTTGAGATTGTTAGGAATGATTTACAATGGTAGAAGACCCATTTATTTATAGGGAGGTAGTGACTTAGCTACCAAGAATAAAACTCTAGAATCTCTCTAATTATAGACATTCACCTTAAATAGAAGTCTATTTATAACAGAAACAATTCGTCATACTCAAAACAGTATTTTAAAAGGCAGGCGTAGAGGCAAGGTATTTTATTGGATTAGTTACGTTCTATAATAAAGATTAATATTTTATTTATTTTAGTAAATATTATTTTTAAAAAATTATATTTTATAATTATCTTTTAATTTTTATAGTCAAATACCTATTTAGGGTCACCTTTTATTCTTAAGCCATAAAATACGCTACTTTCTATTTTATAAAATATGCTGCTTCTCTGGCTTGACCCTAATGAAGGCAACGAAATCTCCATCGCCAACTCCAATATGTTTCTTCTTCTTCTTCTTCTTCTTCTTCTTCTTCTTTTTCTTCTTTTTCTTCTTCCTTTCCGATTTCGATTGGTTTCGGAAGTAGATTGTTCTTCTTTATAATTAACATGAATTTTTTGGGACTTAATTTCTTCTTCTGTGGGTATTAGAAATTTCTTTTGATTCGTTACCAACAATTGTTAGCAATTCAGTTCTGGAACTTTAACTTCTTCAGATGCGTTACAGATTCTAAAAATTTCTTCTTCAGCAATCTTTCTCATTTTCTTCTTCTTTCTCTCATCGTTACTTATGGAATCATGGTCGGAATCTGATGGGTCGTCGAAAAATTGTCGACTAAAATAGGTCGTCTGAAGTTTGCGGTTGAGCAATTTGAAGATTTTGTTACCTTTTTTTAAAAGCATTTCAATGAATCTCGCTGTATTTCTATGTATTTCATTGTATTCACTATCTTTTCTTTCATTGTAATTCAATCTATCTCATTTGTATTCCATGTAGTTCATTGTATCCAATGTCATTTTTTCTTATTGTATTTTAATATATCCCGTTTTATTATGTGCATTTCATTGTATTCACTGTCTCGCTATATGCCATGAATATATTCATGTATTTTTTTTAAGTAATATAATTTATGTATTCGGATGTATTATATAATTTCTCTGAAAATTTTCATGTTTTTTGTGTATTTTTCGGTTGAAAATCTTTTTTATAACTGAAAAATATAAAATTTGTGTATTATAATTGAGCTTGTTGAGTTATATTAGGAGTCCATTATTTTAATTAATTTAGTTTCCGTCTTAAAAATAATGGAATCCCCTATTTTACGTTATGAATACAGCCGATATGATAATCTGTCAAGCTCCCATGTTTTACTCTATAATACATTCGAATACAACAACTAATTAGTTGGACTTCCTTGATTCACGCCTATTTTTGCTATTGTATTCATGAATACAATATTTTAAATACATCAAATACATCTTATAACCACATAAATGATATCTATAATCCGTAATATGACAAAATATATCTATAAATGACTAATTATTACTAACAGATAATGCTTTATGAAATTTTTATTTTTTTGAATTTATAAATTACTAATAGAATAGCATAATAATATAAAAATATAAAAATACATTAAAGGTTAAAGAAATTGAAAAGTACTAAAGAAACTCACAAACAATTAAATATTTAACATATTTTTATGTGTATAAACAATGCAATAGTGTTAAAATTACTATGAAATATAAGTCAACTATAATGCCTTAACTTTCAAACAATTAAAAATTATTATTTGAAAAAAAAATATTATTAAGCTATATATTTTACCTCCTAAACAAGTATATAATAAATAATTTTCATCGATATTGTAATTTAAAGTATTACTCCTTCGTGAATAATATAATTTTCTTTTCAAATAACAGAATAAAAAAAGTGTGATTATTTCGAGAGATATGCAACTAAAACATGAAAATTTAGCAATTAAAGATATAAATTTTGGCAATCTAATTTTAGAAAAAATATTCGAATGATATTCATCCCAATAGTATTCTTTATTAATAAATATGCAATACCATAACTTATTATTTGAATTGTTGTCAATCTTCATATTTCTTTTAATGAATAAAATTTTAACCATTCATTTGTTTATTTTTTAGGGACACTAGTGTCAGGTAGTAAATTTGACACATAATTTGCATTATTATTGTTGGGCAAACCTGTTAACATCCATGGTAGCCATGGATTTGAAGGAGAAATGAAGAAGATGAATAGTGACAGAAGAGAGAGAAGAGAGGATTCTGAAATACTATTTTTTTTCTCGAATGTTCTTTACAACCTACCCTCTTCCATATATCAAAATACAAAACTAATGAAAATATCTGTGCGTGTGTGTATACAATGTGTGCCACATAAAATAAATACAATGGTTGTTTTTACAATGGCTATTGCTCAAATGCTTAAATGTGGCTATTTGTACAATGGCTGCTGCTGCTTGAGTTTGTGCTTCAGTTTGGGCTGTTGTTCACGTGAGCCCAATATCTCAAAACACCCCCTCAAGCTGGAGGGTGGATAAACACCCAGCTTGGGCAAGAAAGAATGATGCAAGAGACCAGTCAATGGTTTGGTAAAAATGTCAGCAAGTTGAGAGCCAGATAGAACATGGTGCAGTGTGATGAGACCTTCCTGAAGTTTTGTCCGAATGAAATGGCAATCAAGTTCAATGTGTTTTGTTCGCTCATGAAAAACAGGATTGTGGGCAATGTGGATGGCAGCTTGGTTATCACAAAAAACAGGGACAGCAGAGGAAACAGGGAACCCAAAATCAGAGAATAAACGAGTAAGCCAAGTGAGTTCACCAACAACTTTGCTCATAGCCCTATATTCAGCCTCAGCTGAAGACAAGGACACTACAGGCTGCTTTTTAGCTTTCCAGCTGATCAGAGAACCCCCTAAAAATATGCAAAAACCAGTAACAGACCTCCTTGTGTCTGGGCAAGAGGCCCAGTCACTGTCACAGTAGGCAGATAGGGCTAAATCAGGAGAGTTATTAAGGAAAACCCCAAGATCAGGAGTGCCTTTGAGGTATCTAAGGGTGTGTAGGGCAGCATTCATGTGAGTAGAGGAAGGGGTTTGAAGAAACTGACTAAGATGTTGGACAGCAAAGGCTAAATCAGGTCTGGTATGAGTGAGGAAATTAAGTTTGCCAACAAGGCTCTTGTAAGTGTCAGGGGAAGAAAGAGGAGTACCCATTTCTTGTTTGAGTTTGACAGAGAGATCAAGAGGACAAGTCACAGGAGTAGCATCAAGGCAATTATATGAAATGAGAAGGTCAGTAATGAACTTCTTTTGGTGAAGGAGAAGACCAGCAGAACAATAACATACTTCAATACCAAGAAAGTAATTGAGGACACCTAAATCTTTGATTTTAAAAGCAGAATCCAGAAAGGCCTTTAAGGCATTAATTTCTTGCAAGTCATTCCCAGTTAAGATAATATCATCAACATATACAGCCAAAAACACAATGGAAGAACCAGATTTCTTATGAAAAAGAGAGTAATCATTGAGGGATGAAGAATACCCCTTAGAGCTTAAAGCCTCAGACAACTTGGCATACCATTGCCTAGAGGCTTGTCTTAAACCATACAATGATTTCTGAAGAAGGCACACTAAAGGAGAAGAAGAAGAAGAAGGAGAAGAAGAAGTAGAAGAGACAGTCAGACCAGGAGGTAGTTTCATATAAACTTCCTCATTTAAATCACCATGGAGGAAAGCATTGTTGACATCAAGTTGGAAGAGAGTCCAGGACTGTTTCACAGCAACAGCAATGAAAGATTTGATAGTAGAGAATTTTACAACAGGAGAAAATGTATCAGTGAAATCCACACCCTCAACCTGAGTGTGACCTCTAACAACCAACCTAGCTTTATATCTTTCCACACACCCATCAGCCTTGTATTTGACTTTATAAAACCATTTGCACCCAATGGGCTTCTTGCCAGGTGGAAGGGGAACAATGGTCCAAGTATTAATGGCTGCCAAAGCTTCAAATTCTTTGTTCATGGCATCCTGCTAGGCAGGATCAGAAACAGCTTGCTGGTAGGAAGTGGGTTCAGCAGGTGCAATGTGGACTAAGCTATTACAACAAGAGGATAAAGAACTAGTGCCAGAAAGGGAAGGAGGTAGATTGCAAATGTATTGTTGAAGATGGGCAGGAGGGACATGGGGTCTGGATGACCTTCTAAGAAGAGGTAACACAGGGTCTGGTGGAGTAGCTGAAGGAGAAACAGTAGGAGGGCAATGGACTGAAATATCAACATCAGAAGAGGGTGGATTAAATGTTGAGATAGGAGGAGAGGATGAAGAAGGAGCATTAAATGTTGAAGAGGAGCTGAGTAAGGAGTCATCAGCAGTAGGTGAACACACAACAGGAGGAGGAATAGAGGAGGAACTCCCTGAAGAAGAAAAAGGAAAAATGGTCTCATGAAAAGTAACATCTCTAGAGACAAGCATTAGTTTAGTTTTCAAATTATACAGTTTGTAGCCCTTTTTACCCAGTGGATACCCCAGAAACACACAAGGATCAGCTCTTGGATGAAATTTGCCTCTGTGTTGTTTGGGTATGGAAGCAAAGCACAGACACCCAAAAGTCCTAAGATGGTTATAAGAAGGACTTTGTCCAAAGAGTAATTCATAAGGAGATGTATTGTTAAGTAGTTTGGAAGGAAATCTATTGATAAGGTAGGTGGCAGTAAGGACACAATCCCCCCAGAAATGTAGAGGAAGATGGGATTGGAAGAGTAAAGCTCTAGCAGTTTCCAGCAGATGTCTATGTTTTCTTTCAACTACACCATTTTGTTGTGGTGTATAAGGACAAGAAGTTTGGTGAAGGATACCATTTTCAGCAAAAAAATCAATTCCAGCAGTGCTAGAGCCAAGTTCAAGGGCATTATCACTCCTAATGGTTTGGACACTAGTCTGAAACTGAGTTTTGATCATGGAAATGAATGCCTTGATAATGGGAAATGCATTGCTTTTGGACCCCATAAGATGGGTCCAAGTAGCTCTTGTAAAGTCATCAACAATTGTTAAGAAATATTTGCAACCAGTGTAAGTGGCAGTGCTATATGGTCCCCAGGTATCTAAATGAATGAGTTGAAAGGGATGAGTTGTTTTTATAGAGCTGTCAGGAAATGATAATCTAGAATGTCTGGCTAATGGACACATAGTACACACAAAGGGCTGTTTATTTGAAAACTTGTATGGGATAGAGGAAATGTTTTTCATTTTGACAAAGGGAATGTGTCCCAGTCTGTTATGCCACAACATCTCCATTTTATTCAATTCAGAATGATATGTACAATGAGAAGAAGAAGCAGAAGCAACAGTCAATGGAGAATGGTAATTACAAGGGGTGTCTGATGGGGAAGGGGAAGAAAAAGAAGACTGAACAAGCTTGTAGAGACCATCATCCAGTTTACCAATTTCCAGCGGCCTCTTCAGAGAAGGGGCCTGTATCAAGCAAGAAAATTTTGTAAATAGAACAATAGAATTCAGTTGATAAACAAGCTTGGAGACAGAGATGAGATTGTAGTGAAAGCTAGGGATATAGAGTACATTATGTAAGGTAAAACAGAGAAACTTAATGGATCCAGTACAGGTTACTTTCACTTTGTAACCATTGGGTAAAACAACTAAGTATGGCACAACTAATGGTTTGATGTCAAAGAGAAGAGTTTTATTTGATGTCATATGGTCAGTGGCACCAGAATCTATAATCCAAATGTATGTACTAACTCTAGTCAACATGCAAGCTCCATAAGATACATTTTTTAAAGGACTGAAAGAGGGAGGAAGTGTACCAGCAAAGTTTGCAGAGCCCATAATGTTTGATTGATGCTGAGACTCTGAGATTTGGGTCTGCTGAAGGAGCACCATGAGCTGTGCATATTGTTCCTTTGTTAAACCAGGTATACCAGATTCTGAAACAGGTGTCCCCTGATTAGCTTCACCCAAGCTTGAAGAATCAGCAGGACTTGCACACCCTTGTGTTTCAACAGTAGCAGCAATTCTCCTGTTTCTGGTGAACTTGAATTCTGGTGGAAACCCATGCAGCTTATAGCATTTATCAATCAAGTGACCTGGTTTCTTACAATATCTACATACTGAGTTTGGCTTAGTGGTGTCAAAGTTGAGTTTTTGGTTGAACTGTTTGGAATGTGGGTGTGGTCCAGAGGTTTTATTAGAGGGTTTATTGATGAAGTGAGTGTTAAAAGCACTAGAATCACCACCAAACTGGGAAGGCACATGAGTGACTTGTCTCTGTCTTTCATCCTGAAGTAATATATTGTATGCAGTGTCTAAGGAGGGAGGAGGTTGAAGCATAAGTATATTACCCCTAACACCAATATACATCTCATTGAGACCCATAAGGAACTGGTGCAGTTTATTCTCATCCTCTTCTTTCTGAAATTCAAGCCTAGCATAACATGTACATGTACTGCCCCTTGAGGCTCGCATGTAACCCAATTCATCCCATAATCTCTTCAATTTATTGAAATAGGATGCTATGTCTAAGGATCCCTGAGTAGTAGAAGCTAATTCTTGTTTTATTTCAAAAATTTTTGTGCCATTAACTGTTCCATATCTATTGTTGAGCTGATTCCAAATACTTTGAGCAGTGTCAGAGTATTGGACACTCCCAGCTATTTCTGGTGAAAGAGAGTTTGTAAGCCAGGATATGACCATATTATTACACCTATCCCACTGCTTAGAATGAAGAGAATTTACAACAGGTTTTGGGACAGAACCATCAATGAAACCTAATTTGTTTCTAGCAGACAAAGAGACGATTATATTTCTCCTCCATCCCCCAAAACCAACCCCTGAAAACGGGTTGGTAACAACAGAGACCCCAGGCACGTCGGATGACATATGAAACAAGGGATTTGACGGGTCAGGAACAAAGCTAGTAGAGACATGAGAAGGATTCTCACCAGTATCAGCCATTTTAAAGTATGAATGGCATAAAAAATGAACAAAAAAACCCAAAATATATGATATACAAGACTGCTGCCAAGACTAATCAATTTAAGAAACAAACTCCGTGAATACAGTACGTATAATGCCGATGAAACAACAAACAACTTCAAAAAATTGATGAAACGAAGAGAAGACTAACCGATTGTAATGAAATTGTGAAGAAACCCTAGATTCTGAAAATAGTTGCAAACCCGAATGAAAACCGACAAGGGTAGTACCGCACGAAAGCTCTTGACGAGGAGAGTCAGATAACCCGCTCTGATACCATGTTAACATCCATTGTAGCCATGGATTTGAAGGAGAAATGAAGAAGATGAATAGTGACAGAAGAGAGAGAGGAGAGGATTCTGAAATAATATTTTTTCTCGAATGTTCTGTACAACCGACCCTCTTCCATATATCAAAATACAAAACTAATGAAAATATCTGTGTGTGTGTGTATACAATGTGTGCCACATAAAATAAATACAATGACTGTTTTTACAATGGCTATTGCTTAAATACTTAAATGTGGCTATTTGTACAATGGCTGCTGCTGCTTGAGTTTGTGCTTCAGTTTGGGCTGATGTTCACGTGAGCCCAATATCTCAACATCGACTATTGAGTGTTACCCGTATTTAGGTCGCACAATCAAGTATTTGAAAACGTAATTTTTACAGAATTAAGCCTTATATGTGAGTTTTCAGGGAATTTTGGTAGCAATGCCTCGAGACGAGACCCGAAACAAATCCAAAAAATCTTTTATTACACTGCTTAAAAATAAAACACCGAGTTTGTAGAGAGCGAAGACTATTTAGTGAGATGTTTTAATACTCATAAAATCCCTCGTTTGGTATACAATGTTCTATTACCTTTTTATTCTTGAATAGAACTCTTCCATAATACATTGTTTGATTATCATTTTAATTGTCCTCATAAAAAATGTAGGTTATGCGAAAATTTATATTAAATTATGCGAGATCAGTAATATATAAGTTAAAATAATAAAATAACCAAAAATAATTCTCATCTATTGAGTGAATTTTTAATAGTAAACCAAATATATTTTTATCTGTACACCGTACAATTCATGCATTATAATTCTTTACAGTACCATTTATCCATTATTAATTCCTACATTATAATTCCCATATTACTAGTCCCTGTATCATAATTCATGCATTACTAATTATTATGTTACGATCCTAATTACTCGCTGTGATGGAACCTATCATATTACTAGGCAAGCCGACAAAAACCATAACCACAACCCATTTGCTATTAACATAAGGCCACTACTAGCAGAAGTTTTAAATGCGGAATTCTTTATAAGTATCATATAGAAATATGTGGAAAATCAAAACAGCAAATACTACACACCCCAACAATCTGGTGTCATGAGTCTAGAGCCTCTAAAACATAACAGAAAATCTAGTACATCATGTCTAGGACATGCGATAAATAAATTAGATAGAGAGGAGAAGACAGGACTGTGGATGTCATGCAGCTACCTCAAAATCTCCGGTGAACACTGAATAAGTAGAAATCCCTCACTCTTCCCCTGAGGCACCCGGATCTACACACATGGTGCAGAGAGATAACGTGAGTACGCCAACTCAGTAAATAACTAAAATAAATAATGGACTAAAAGTAGTGACGAGCAGTTAAAAACATATAACTGAAATAGCAATAACATTATATCTCAACCTAACAATTTAATACCAATTTTCGCCAAAATATCTATACTTTCAGTTTAAAACTTGAAATGATATACTAATAAGTATTTTCCAATAGAGACTTAGTTTTAAAGGAAGAGTTAAACAGTGAAAACAACATAGCAAGGCCCCTCGGGCAAAGAATCATTCAGAATACGGCCCCTTGGCTAGCCTCTCATTCACTTGTGACTCAGCTCTCGTCACACAACTCAGTTAATCTCATAACATTAGAAATCATAGTAACTGCTGCGGCGTGCAGCCTGATCCATATATATATAGTCGATTAAGCTCACTGTGGATGTGCACTCCGGAGGGGCTCCTACAACCCAAGCGTCATATTGATGCAGCGCACAACCCGATCCAATATATATATATACCGCTGTGGCATGCAGCCCAACCCATATATGTATCACTGCGGCGTGCAACGCGATCCATAATATGTGTACATATGATATCCTCACCATAATGTTCTCAACCTCTCTCAATAATTAGCCTGACAGCCTCTCGGGCATCACAACAGAAATTAGGGAACTTAGCCCAAACTCTCCTTACAATAGGAGTAGAATGATAAAACCAGTTTTAAACATTTAACATGTAAAACATGACTGAGGATATGCTATGCTTTTTAACAAGTAAAGTGAGGAAAAATGGTTGAAATTCCCTTACGGATTTCCACAGATCGGCACAAGGCCCCAAACATTGCATAGAGCCCATAATACAGTATAAGGATCCGAAATCCGAAATAATATAACTTTTCCAAATAAAATACGCCGCTTAATAGTTGCTACGAAACTGTCCAAGTCACAATCCCCTACTGGTGCACGCCCACACGCTTGTCACCTAGCATGTGTGTCACCATATTTATCAAATCAAGTTAAATACCTAAGTTTGTACCCTTAGTTCCAAATTAACAATGGTTACTTACCTCAAACCGGTGAAAATACTACTCTGCGACGCCTTTGCCTCTCGAGTTCAGCCTCCTGTCACGACCCCTCTTCACCGTCCATCGACATGTCGTGATGGCACCTAGTTCCTACAACTAGGTAAGCCTAACAATGCGAAAATTTAATATAACTGGCGGAACCATTTAATTAAATTAAGCAAAACTAGAAGAAAAATGGTATATAAGTGCCACTTGGCATATACAACTCAAAAATAAATGCGGTAGTCTACAACTCAATCCTAAAATCCAAAAAACTCACAGAAACACACGCTAAAGGAAAATACTGTAAATGCTCTAATCTCCAGAATGTCTACATCAAAAGTATAATAGAATCTCAACACTACAGGTAGAATAAGGAAGAAAACTCTTCGGTCTACGGACGCTGCAGATATACCTCAAATATCCGCTAGATCTCTCCAACTCGATGATAGTGCGCTTGAGATGAAGTATCTGGATATGCACATGAAAAACATGCACAGAAGAGGTATGAGTACACCACAATGATACTCTGTAAGTGCCAAGCCTAACCCCGGTTAGGTAGTAACAAGGAAAGTCAAGGCCCTACTGAGATAAATATAATATATGATAAGATAAATAAAAAAATAGAATAGATAAAGTCAGCAGCGAGAATCTAAGCAGGATAAACTAGGGAAACAATAATAGGAAACGGAACAAAATAATATAAGGAACACTATTTGCAATAGGAAATAATAGCTGGGGATCTCTTGGTATCCTCATTATATTCACTAGGGATCTCTTGGTATCCCGATGATCGCTTGGTATCCTCATTATATTCACTAGGGATATCTTGGTATCCTCATTATATTCACTAGGGATCTCTTGGTATCCTCATTGTATATACTAGGGATCTCGTGGTATCTCGAAGATCTCTTGGTATCCTCATTATATTCACTAGGGATATCTTGGTATCCCGAGGATCTCTTGGTATCCTTATTATATTCCCTAGGGATGTCTTCGTATTACGAGGATATCTTGGTATCCTCAAATCTTACAATCTCATATGCTAGGGATCTCTTGGTATCCTGCACCCTCAGTCAAGAACATATCAAATGCAGGGGGATCTCCCGAGAGGCCAACCCATAGTCCCAATTTAAAAACACACAATAGCAACCCAACCATTAGGAAAGATACTAACTCAGGACAAGAAATAGGAAATACTAGCCAAACATACTATGTAGATTACAAACAAGACGGTTTAAATGCTTAGGAAAGCAAGTCAAATGAACATGCTTCTCTAGACAAGCATAAAATAAATTGACAATTTAAAATGACAGGTAAGAAAGAAAACTCAATTTAAATACTTCAAGTAAAAATGGATTTTCCAACAATTTTCTCAAGTACGCACTCGTCACCTCACGTACGAGGCATTCAATTAACAAACATCATATCCTAAGGGGAAGGTCCCCCACAAAAGGTTAGACAAGCCATTTACCTCGATCGGCTCCAAAATCAACTTGAAGTCACTCTTTTGCCACGAGTATCCGTCTCCAAATGGTCCAAATCTATTCATTTCAATTACATCTCGTAAATAACATCTCAAGCACCAATTATACTATTTAATTTACAACGAAGATGCAAATTTAGGTAAACTAACCAAAACTCCACTCGGGCCAACGTGGTCAGAACCGGAGGTCCGAACTAAAATCCGGTTACCCATTCCCCCACGAACCCAATTACATGACTAGCTTTGAATTCGGACCTCGAATTGAGGTCCAACCCCAAATTTTGGCAACTTCCTAGGTCCTACCAATATACCCAAATGTCCCCATTAAAATCTTCGGTTTGACGTTCAAATTATGTTAAAAGATGTTAAGGAGTGAAGAAAATGAGTTAGAAATCATTTACCGGTCGTTTTGAAGGAGAAGAATTGTTTAGAAAGTCACCTCTTATGCTTTGGGATTTTGAAAAGTGAGAAACAACTTAAAATATTCTGTATTTATACTTTCTGATGCGCTGTGCGGACCACGCAAAAAGGACCATGGCCACACTGGTAGAGATGAAGGCTACTCGCTCACTGAAGCTGGTAGCACGGACCACGCGAGGACGACCGCGACTGACACCGCGGACCGCACTAAGGCTCCCACGGCCTCACTGGTGGAGCTGAAGGTTGCTGGCCTTTGAAGCTGGCAGCGCGGACCTTGCGAGGATGACCATGGCAGCGTGGCTCACATCACGGACCGTGCTAAGGCGGTCGTGGCCCCACAGCGCACAGTGCAAACCGCGCTGGAGCCTACAGCTTTTTCCTTGACCTGCAATATCTGGTGTTTTTAATTCTAAGACCTCCCGGAACCAAAATATGGGTCCGATACACTAGTCTTCTAATCAAATTTCGTTTCAATTTTCCTTAATTATTTACAGAAAACATTTTTTTATAAAATTTCATTTCGCGAACTTGGGACCTCGAAATTCGATTCCAGGCATACGCTCAAGTCCCATATTTTCCCATGGACCCTTTAAGACCATCGAATCACGGGTCCAGGTCCGTTTACCAAAAATTTTGACCGAAGTCAAATTTATTCAATTTAGTATCAAAATTAAGCATTTTTCATATGGAACTCATATTTAAGTATTCCGGTTACGTGCCCGGACTGCGCAATGGAATCGAGGCAACTTGAGTGGAGGTTTTAATGCGTCGAAAGTACAAAACGGAAAATAAATAAGTGGTGACCCCATTGGGTCGTCACATCCTCCACTACTAAAACAACCGTTCATTCTCGAACGGACAAAAGAATGAAGTACCTGAGTCGGGAAATACATGAGGATAACGGCTCCACATATCAGACTCAGAGTCCCAGGTTGATGCCTCAGGAGGCTGACCTCTCCATTGGACACGAACGAAAGGAAATCTCTTGGATCTCAACTGACTAACCTGCCGGTCTAGAATGGCCACCGGCTCCTCCTCATAGGACAAGTCTTTATCCAACTGGATAGTGCTGAAATCTAACACGTGGGCTGGATCGCCGTGATACCTCCAGAGCATGGATGCATAGGAAACTGGATGCACGGCTGATAAGCTCGGCGGCAATAAGAGTCTATAAGCCCTTCTCCCACTCTGTCAAGAATCTCTAATGGACAATTGTACCTAGGGCTAAGCTTGCCCTTCTTCCCAAATCTCATCACGCCCTTCATCGGTGATACTCAGAGCAATACCAGCTCCCCAACAATAAATGCTACATCTCAAGGCTTGATCTCCATAACTTTTCTGCCTAGAGTGAGCTGAACGAAGCCTGTCCTGAATGATCTTGACCTTGTCCAAGGCCTCCTAAACCAACTTTGTACCTAGCAACCGAGCCTCCTCCGGCTCAAACCATCGAACCAGTAATCGACACCGTCTACCATATAAAGCATCGTAAGGATCCATTTGGATACTCAACTGGTAGCTATTGTTGTAGGAGAACTCCGCTAATGGAAAAAGCTGAACCCAAGACACTCCAAAATTAATCACACATGCACGGATCATGTCCTCAAAGATCTGGATAGTACGCTTGGACTGTCCGTCCATATGGGGGTGAAATGCTATACTCAACTACACCTGATTACCCAACTCCTACTACACGGCCTTCCAAAACCGTGATGTAAACTGATTACCTCTATCTGAAAAAATAGAAACTGGAATGCCATTAAGACGGAAGATCTCCCAGATATAAATCTCCGCCAGCCGCTCCGATGAATAAGTGGTACACACATGAATGAAGTGAGCGGACTTAGTCAGTCGATCCACAATGACCCAAGTGGAATCAAACTTTTTCAAGGTCTGTGGGAGTCCAGATACGCAATCCACGGTGATGCGCTCCTATTTCCACTACAGAATCTCTATCTCCTGGAGCAACCCACTCGGTCTCTGGTGCTCATACTTCACCTGTTGACAGTTGATGCATCAAGCTACATACCCAACTGTATAATTTTTCATCCGTCTCCACTAATAGTGCTGCCTCAAGTCCTGATATATCTTTGCGGCACCCAGATGGATGGAATAGCGCAAACTATGGGCCTTTGCTAGAATCGACTCCCGTAGCCCATCAACATTGGGAACATAAACACGGCCCTGCATCCTCAAAACCCTGTCATCTCTAATGGTCATATCTCTAGTATCACCACGCCGAATCCTTTCCTTAAGGGGAAGCAAATGGAGGTCATTGTACTGTCGTCGCCTAATACGATCAAATAAGGAAGACCGCGAAACCACACAGGATAGAACCCGACTAGGCTCCGAAAGATCCAATCTCATGAACTGACTGCTAAGGCCTGAACATCCATCGCCATAGGCCTCTCTGAAGTTGGTGAATATGCCAAACTCCCCAAACTCTCTGCCTGGCGACTCAAGGCATCCGCTACCATATTGGCCTTGCCCGGGTGATACAGAATAGTGATATCATAATCTTTCAGCAACTTTAACCACCTCCTATGGCGCAAATTTAGATCTTTTTGCTTGAAAAGGTGCTATAAACTCCAATGGTCAGTATAAATCTCACAAGGCACACCGTACAAATAATGCCGCTAGATCTTCAGGACATGAACAATAGCAGCTAACGAAAAGTCGTGGACATGGTAGTTCTTCTCATGTATCTTCAACTGTCTGGACGCGTAGACAATCACCCTACCGGCCTGCATCAACACCGCTCCAAGGCCAACTCTCGAGGCATCACAGTAGACAATATAAGACCCCGAACCAGTAGACAATATCAAAATTGGGGTTGTAGTCAAAGCTATCTCGAGCTTCTAAATGCTCACCTCACACTCCTATGTCCATTGAAATGGGGCACCCTTCCGGGTCAATCTAGTCATATGGGCTGCAATAGAGGAAAAACCCTCCACGAAATGACGGGAGTAGCCCACCAAACCAAGAAAACTGCGAATCTCTGTAGCTAATGAGGGAATGGGCCAACTCTGCACGGCCTCTATCTTCCTCGGATCTACCCGAATGCCCTCGCTCGAAATTACGTGGCTTAAGAATGCTACTGAATCTAACCAAAACTCACATTTCGAGAACTTTGCATATAGCTTCTTCTCTCTCGGGATCTCAAGCACGGTCCTCAAGTGCTGCTCATGATCTTCTCGACCCCGGGAATACACCAAAATATCATCAATAAAACATTAACGAATGAGTCGAGATATGGCCTGAATACACTGTCCATCAAATGCATAAAAGCTGCTAGGGCACTGATCAGCCCAAATGACATAACAAGGAACTCATAATGATGTCGAGTCTTGAAGGCAGTCTTCTGGATATCTGACTCCTGAATCTTCAACTGGTGGTACCTTGAGGTCAAGTCAATCTTAGAAAACACCCGTGCACCCTGAAGCTGGTCAAACAGATCATCAATACGAGACAAAGGATAACAATTCTTCACTGTAAACTTGTTCAACTGGTGATAATCAATGCACATACACATAGAACCATCCTTTTTCTTCACAAACAAAACAGGAGCACCTCACGGTGAAACACTGGGTCGAATAAAACCCTTATCAAACAATTCCTACAACTGATCCTTCAACTCAGGAGGAGCCATACGATACAGAGGAATGGAAATTGGCTGAGTTCCCGACAATAGGTCAATGCCGAAATCAATTACTCTATTAGGCGACATGCCCGAAAGATCAACTGGAAACACACATGGATAATCCTATACTACTGGAACTGAATCGATAGAAGGGGTATCCACACTGACATCTCTAGCATAGGCTAAATACGCTGCACACCCTTTCTCGACCATCTGCTGAGCTTTAAGAAAAGAAATAACTCTACTGGGAGTGTGATCTAAAGTACCACTCCACTCAACACGCGGAATGTCTGGCATAGTCAGTGTCACAGTCTTGGCGTGAAAATCAAGAATAGCAAAATGGGATGAAAACCAGTCCATGCCCAAGAAAATATAAAAATCAACAATGTTGAGTAACAACAAATCCGTTCTGGTCTCAAAACCAAGAATGGTAACTAAATATGACAGATAGACGCAGTCCACAACAAGAGATCTCCCGCATGAGTAGAAACATAGACGGGGGCACTCAAATAATCCCGAGGCACACCCAAATGCGGAGAAAAGTAAGAAGACACATAAGAATAAGCAGATCCTAGAGCGAATAGAACCGATGCCTCTCTGTGACAAACCAGTATAACACATGTGATAATAGAATTGGAGGCAACATCCTCGGCACGAGTGGGAAGGGCATAATATCTGGCATAGCCTCCCTCTTGAGGGTGACCTTTGCCTCCCCAGCCTCCACCTTTAGCTATCTGAGCGGTTGGGGCAGCAACTGGAGCTGTGATCATGGCCTGAGGACTTTGCTGAGCACAGTGTGATTGAGAAGGCTGTGGGGGTGCACTCTTCCCAAGTCTATGGCAATGCCTCACCACATGAGGGGTATCGCCACACTCAAAAAATTTCTGGGAGGGCGCGGTGGTAGTGACGGACTAGGGCTAGGTCTGCTGGACTGACCTCTGGAATCACCACGTGTAGGAGGCGGGCTAGAAACCAGAGCTGCATAGTAAGGCTCTTGAGGTATAGGCGGAGCTGGAGCGCTGCTGGCTGCTGGAAGGGTTGAATGAACGAGGCAACCCAAAAAATCCCTACCATGTCAATTTGCTGCTGGGGTACGGGCACCGGAATAGTGGCTTGACTCTCAAGACCTCCTGGCCTCTCTCTCCTCTCGCCCCCTAGCGTGCATACTCTCAATCCTCCTAGCAATGCTCACTTCCTGCTGATAAGGAATGTCCATCTCCAAATTCCGAGCCATGCTAGATCTGATAGGTGGGATAAGACCCTCAATGAACCTGCAAACTCTCTCGTGGACTATAGCAACTAAAGCCGGTGACTGCCTGGCCAATCTAGTATAACAGATAGAATACTCTGAAATGGTCATATCACCCTAGCGTAAATGCTCAAACTTTGCACGCCATGCATCTATGAGACTCTGGGGGACAAACTCTATCATAAACATACCCGAGAACTGGGTCCAAATCAGTGAAGCAGCCTCGACTGGACTGTCTATCTCATAAGTACGCCACCAATCATATGTGGCTCCCTAAAGCTGAAAGGCAATAAAGGAAACCCCACTAGACTCTACTATGTCCATAGTGCGAAGAATATGGTGGAACTCTTCTAGAAATTCCAAGGCATCATCTGTCACTAATCCACTAATAATCGGAGAATCATATTTCTTGAACCTCTCCAACCTCCGCTGCTCATCCTCAGAAGCAGCAGCCCCATCTACAGGTTGAACTGGCACTGCAGGAATAATTGGAATGACCTCTGGATCCTGCTCAACCTGCAGTCGCTGCTCAGGAGTGCGGACGGCAGGAGTCCGTGCTCTTCCCCCAGCCTGGGATGTGGCCGCAGCAAGGGGAAGCAACCCTACCTGAGCCAAGGTGGTGTACATAGACATGAACTGAGCCAACATCTCCTGAAGGTCTAGAGTAGTAATGGCAGTAGTAGGCGTGCCAGGTACCTGGGCTCCGGCTGGACCTACTGGTGGTGCCTCGGTGGAAGCTCGCGCAGGTGCTCTGGCTGCACCACGTGCGCGTACTCGACCTCTACCCTGGGCCCGACCTCTAACGGCTGCAGTAGGGGGAGCAGGTGCCTAATCATCCCTAGTAGTGTGTGTCCTCACCATCTGTGAGAGAATGGAAGGCAGAAGTTTAAAATTTTGTGAGGTCTACAAATATCGCACGACAAGGAAATCGAATGAAGTGGAAATTTTTTCCTAACAGTTACATAGACTCTCGTAGATAAGTACAGACGTCTCCGTATCAATCAACTAGACTCTAATTAACCGACTTGTGTCCCGTGACTCCTATGAACCTAGAGCTCCAATAACAACTTATCACGACTCCAGTTAACCCTCTATGAACATGTCGTGATGGCACCTAGTTCCTATAACTAAGTAAGCCTAACAATTCAGAAATTAAATATAACTGGTGGAAACATTTAATTATATTAAGAAAAACTAGATGAAAAATGATATATAAGTGCCACTTAGCATATACAACTCAAAAATAAATGCGAAAGTCTAAAACTCAATCTCAAAACTCGGAAACTCACGAAAATACAGGCTATTGGAAAATACTGTGATTGTTCTAATCTCCAGAATGTCTACATCAAAAGTATGATAGAATCTCAACATTACAGGTAGAATAATGAAGGAAACTCTTCGGTCTGTGGACGCTGCAGATATACCTCAAGTCTCCGCTAGATCTCTTTACCTCTATGATAGTGCACTTGAGTTGAAGTACCTAGATCAACACATGAAAAACATGCGCAGAAGAGGAACGAGTACACGGCAATGGTACTCAGTAATTGCCAAGCCTAACCCCGGTTAGGTAGTGACGAGGAAGGCCAAGGCCCTACTGAGATAAATATAATATATGATAAGATAAAGAGAAAAACAATATAGATAAAGTCTGCAACGAGAATCTAAATAGGATAAATAAGGGAAAAAACAATAGGAAATTGAACAAACCAATATAAGGAACACTACTCACAACAGGAAATAATAGCCGGGGATCTCTTGGTATCCTCATTATATTCACTAGGGATCTCTTGGTATCCCGAGGATCTCTTGGTATCCTCATTATATTTACTAGGGATCTCTTGGTATCCCGAGGATCTCTTGGTATCCTCATTATATTCACTAGGGATCTCTTGGTATCCCGAGGATCTCTTGGTATCCTCATTGTATTCACTAGGGATCTCTTGGTATTCCAATGATCTCTTGGTATCCTCAAATCTTACAATCTCACGTGCCAGGGATCACTTGGTATCCTGCACCCTCAGTCCAGAACATATCAAGTGCAGGGGGATCTCCCGGGAGGCCAACCCGTAGTCCTAATATTAAAAACACACGATAGCAACCCAAACATTAGGAAAGATATTAACCCAGGGCAAAAAATAGGAAATACTAGCAAAACATACTACGCGGAGTACAAATAAGATAGTATAAACACTTAGACAAGGAACTCAAATCAACATACTTCTCTAGACTAGCATAAAATAAATTCACAATTTAAAATTAATAGGTAATCAAGCAATCTCAATTTAAATACTTCAAGTAAAAACGGATTTTCCAACAATTTTCTCAAGTACGTGCTCGCTACCTCACGTACGAGGCATTCAATTAACAAATATCATATCCTAAGGGGAAGGTCTCCCACACAAGGTTAGACAAGCCAGTTACCTCAATTGGCTCCAAAATCAACTTGAAGTCACTCTTTTGCCACGAGTATCCGACTCCAAATAGCCCAAATCTATTAATTTCAGTTGCATCTCGTAAATAACATCTCAAGCACTAATTCTACTATTTAATTTACAGCTAAGACGTAAATTTAAGTAAAAAAACCAAAACGCCCTCGAGCCAATGTGGTCAAAACCCGAGGTTCGTACTAAAATTCGGTTACCCATTCCCCCACGAATATAATTATGTGATTAGTTTTTAAACTGGACCTCGAATTGAGGTCCAACCCCCAATTTTGGCAAAGCCCTAGGTCCTACCCAATATACCCAAATTTCCCCATTAAAATCTTCGGTTTGATGTTGAAATTATGTTAAAAGGTATTAAGGATTGAAGAAAATGTGTTAGAAATCACATACCAATCGTTTTGAAGGAGAAGAATTTCTTAGAAAATCGCCTCATATGCTTTGGGCTTTTGAAAAGTGAGAAATACCTGAAAATCCTGAGTATTTATACTATGTGATACGTCCAGCACTAAATGTACAAAAAGGACTGCGGCCACGCTTGTGGAACTGAAGGATGCTGGCTCTTTGAAGCTTGCAGCGTGAACCGCGCGAGAATGACCGCGACCGCGCGGCTCACACCACCGACCGTGCTAAGGCAGTTGCGGCCACGCCAGTGGAGCTAAAAGTTACTTGCTCTCTGAAGCTGGAAGCGCTGACCGTGCGAGGACAACTGCGTTCGTGCGACTCACACCATAGACTGCGCTAAGGCGGCCGCAGTCACACAACGCGCACCGCGGACCGTGCTAATGTGATCGCGGGCGTGCTGGAGCCTGCAACCTTTTTCCTCACCTGCAATATCTAGTGTTTTTAAGTCTAAGACTTCCCCGAACCTACTCGAAACTTACCTTAGCCCTCGGGGCTCCAAACCAAATATGCACGCAACCTCAAAAACATCATGCGGACTTTTCCATGCGATCAAATCGCAAAAAATAATATCATATACATCAGGTCGAGCCTTAAAAATTCATGATTTCTTCCAAGTTCTTTCATAAGACATAAATTACCATTTCGGGTCTGAAACATGTCAAACAACGTCTGTTCTCAACCAAACTCTACAGTAAGTGCTTCAATCCTTTATAAGACTTGAATCGGGTACTGAAACAAAAATACATTCCCGATAGCCTAGTCTTCAATCAAATTTCGTTTTCATTTTCCTTAATTATTTCCAGAAAACAATTTCTCATAAAAATTCATTTCTCAGACTTGTGACCTCCGAATTCGATTCCAGGCATACGCTCATGTCCCATATTTTCCCATGGACCCTCCTGGACCATCGAATTACGAGTCTGGGTACGTTACCAAAAACGTTGACCGAAGTTAAATTTATTCAATTTAGTATCAAAATTTAGCATTTTTCACGCATAATTCATATTTAAGTTTTTTGGTTACGCGCCCGGACTGCGCATGCAAATCGAGGCAACGTGAGAGGAGATATTAAGGCCTCGAAAGTACAGAATAAAAAAAAAGTGGTGAACCCATTGGGTCGTCACACCTCCACTCGCGTCGAATCTAGTCAAAATCAGTACGAATATGTCACAATATGCTAAGGAAACAAAGCCCAAGAAAAATCAATAAAAAAATAGCAAAAAATCTTGAATTAGCAAAACTCGAGCTCGGGCGCACTTCTCGAAACTCAGAAATTTTGACATCAACGGGTTTCTTATCTCTCCACGAGTTCATACATTCCAATAGTTCTCAAATCCGACCCCAGTTGGTCCTTCAAATCCCCAATTCAAAATTCCAAGCCGTAGTTCCTTCTTTTTAGCATAAGTTCCATGATTTTCTAGGTAGATTTCGCAATAGAATCGAGTATTAAGCTTAAAAATCTTACCTCAATTAATTTATCTTTGAATTCCTCTTCAATCTCCCTCAACAAGCTCTTAAAATGCTCAACAATGGGTGGAAAATGACCCAAATCGCGAATGAAATGAAGTTACAACATTCTGCCCAGTTCAGTGTTTCCTTCATCACGATCGCGGAAATTCCCTCGCGATCGCGAAGACAAAACATTCAACTTCCCCAGAATAACTCTACGCTATCATGTAATACATATCGCGATGGCGATGGTCCCTCAAACTTACCTTTCGCGAACGCATACATTCTCCTGTGTATGCGAAGAAAAACCACAACCTCAGACCAGTTGACCAAAATAACCCTACGCGATCGCGACCACACGCACGCGAACATATAGCAAAACCCTCTTACTCTACGCGACCGGGGGACCCACATCGTGAAAGAGAAGAGCATACAGACAAACCCTCAAATTCCTACTACTCGATTGTGAGGATACCTACGCGATTGCGAAGGGCAAATACCTGCACAGATGAACCTGCAATTTTTCTGCAAACTCTCCAACTCTAAAATGTCCGAATGACTACCCGAAACTCCCCCGAGACCCCCGGGACTCAACCGAAAGCACTAATACATCCCAACACCTTATTCAAACTTGTGCCAATCATCAAAACACCTCAAACAAAATAAAATCCCACAAAACACATTAGATTCAAGCCTATGTTTCTAAAATCTTCTGAAATATGCTTTTGATAAAAAACGCAACCAAACCACGTCTGAATGACTTGAAATTTTGTACACACATTCCCAATGACAGGAAGAAGCTAGTGCAACTCTCAAATTCTAACCCTCAGATCAAAATCTCATCTACCAACCAAAAATTGTCAAAATATCAACTTCGCCAATTCAAGCCGAATTCTACTCTGGACCTCCAAAACCCATTCCAATCATGCTCCAAATTCACAAATCACCTACCGAAGCTTACTGAACCATCTAAGCTCACATCCAAGCCCTCTAACACATAAGTCAATATCCGATTGACTTTTCCTACTTAAACTTTCTTAACAGAGACTAAGTGTCTCATTTCTTACCAAATCATCTCCGAACCCAAAGTAATCAACCCAATCACACAAAAAGCGGATAACAAAGGATAAAGAAGCAGAAATGGAGGAAATGGAATGGTAACTCATGAAACGACTGGCCAGGTCGTCATATCCTCCCTAACTTAAACAAACGTTCATCCTTGAATGAGTTAAGAAACATACTTGAAGCATCAAATAGTAAGGATATCTGCTCCGTATCTCTCACTTGGTCTCCTAGATATCCTCCTCCATGGGTCGAGCTCTCCACTGCACCTTCACTGAAGCTATATCCTTTAACCTCAACTTTTGAACCTAACGACCCAAAATAGCTACTGGCTCCACATCATAAGTCAAATCATCCTCCAACTTAACCGTGCTGAAATCCAAAACATGAGATGGATCCCCAATATACTTTCGGATCATAGAAACATGGAATACCGGATGCACACTCGACAAGCTGGATGGCAAGCAAAAGCTCATAAGCCACCCTAGTCCTCCGATATACCTCAAATGGTCTAATGAACTGCGGACTCAACTTCCCTTTATTCCAAAATCTCAATACACCCTTCGTGGGCGAAACCTTCAACAGAACCTTCGCGCTAACCATGAAAGACGCGTCTCAGATCTTCCCGTCAGCATAGCTCTTTTCCCTTGACTGAGCCGTAGGAAGTCTCTCCTGAATTACCTTCACTTTATCTAAGGTATCCTGGAACAAATCTATCCCCAATAGCCTAGCCTCACCTGGCTCAAACTAACCAATCGGAGATATACACCGTCTCCCATACGAAGCCTCGTATGGAGCTATCTGAATATTTGACTGGTAGTATAAGCAAACTCTATGAGCAATAGAAACTGATCCCACGACCCTCCGAAGTTAATAACACAAGCACGGAACATGTCCTCCAATATCTGAATAGTATGCTCAACTGTTCATCCATCTAAGGATGAAAAGCTGTGCTCAACTGCACCTGAGTACCCAACTCTTGCTGAACAGACTTCCAAAACTGGGAAGTAAAATGAGTGGCCCGATCTGAAATGATGGAAACTGGGAACCATGCAACCGAACAATCTCCCGAACATATATCTCAGCCAACCGCTCTGAAGAATAAGTGGTACAAATATGAATGGAGTGCTCGAACTTGGTTAGCCTACCCACAATAATCAAAATAGCATCGAACTTCTTCAATGTCCAAGGAAGTCTAACAACGAAATCCATTGTGATCCTTTCCACTTCCACTCAGGGATAACCATTTGCTAAAGCAAGCCACCCGGTCTTTGATGCTCATATTTCACCTGCTGACAATTGAGACACCGGGCTCAAACCCCATAATGTCTTTCTTTATTCTCCGCCACCGGTAATGCTACCTAAAGTCCGGATACATCTTCGTAGCTCCTGGATGAATAGAATACCATGAGCTATGGTCCTTCTATAGAATCAATTGTCGAAGCTCATCCACATTGGGCATACAAATTTGGCTCTGCATCCTCAACACCCTATCATCACAATGGTCATATCTTTAGCATCACCATGTTGAACTCTGTCCCTAATGACATGCAAATGCGGATCATCATACTGTCACTCTCTGATGCGATCATATAAAGATGACCGAGATACCACACAAGCTAATACTCTATCGGGCTTACAAATATCCAACCTCACAAACTGATTGGCTAAGGTCTAAACATAAACCGCAAGAGGTCTCTCCCCAACTGGAATATTTGCCAAACTCCCCACACTCACTTCTTTTCGGCTCAAAGCATCGGCCCCCATATTAGCCTTTCTAGGATGGTACAATATATTGATATCATAATCCTTATGTAACTCTAACCATCTATGCTATCACAAATTAAGATCCTTCTGCTTGAAAATGTTGAAGACTGCAATGATTAGTGAATACCTCACAAGACACGCCATACAAGTAATACCTCCAAATCTTCAATTCATGAACTATGACAGCCAACTCTAAATCATGAACAGTGTAGTTCTTCTCATGGGTCTTAAACTGACGAGAAGCATATGCAATATCTCTACCCTCTTGCATCAACACGCAACCAATCCCCAATCTCGAAGCATCACAATACACGGTATATGAACCTAAAACTGATTGCAAAACCAACACTGGAATTCTGGTAAGAGCTGTCTGGAGCCTCTGAAAGCTCTTCTCACACTCGTCTGACCATACAAATAAAGCACCCTTCTAAGTCAACCTGGTCAAGGGCAATGAGATCGATGAAAATACCTGAACAAACCGGCGATAATAGCCTGCCAAACCTAGAAAACTACGAATCTCAGTAGCTGAGGACGGTCTGGGCCAACTTTGCACTGCCTTTATCTATCAGACTTCCTTTTTTTTTCCTACACAAGGGAGTTTTTTCGAACTTAAAGTGACAGTCGAAAAAAGGTTTATTTATTTAATGAATTCAGAGTCGCCAATTGGAATAATTTATGGTGTCCAAAGTCATCGATTTAAATCCCGAATCGAGGAAAAGATTGACTCTATTAATAGTCTGCGAACACCTAAATCCGGGTAAGGAATTCTGTTAACCCGGGAGAAGGCATTAGGCATTCCCAGATTACATGGTTCTAGCACAGTCGCACAACTGTTATAATTTGCCTAATTATATGATTTTAGTACCTGTTCAAACCTATGTGCATTTTTAACTTTAACCGCATTACTTAATTTATTTTTAAAGAAAGATTTGCGACGTCATTTAAAATACGTCTTGAACCAAGACACATAAATGCACCCGTAGTCCGCAACACATTCTATATAACATTACTGAGATTTGGATTTGGGTCACATAAATGCACACCCGAATTTACAAAGGTAAATTATTAAAATAATGCGCCTAAAGTAAATATTCGTTTGAAACTTTGCGAGGGCCATGGAAATTTGCTAAATGGCGCACCTCGAATTCTAAGGATTATAAATGAAATAGTTAAATGACGTCCACCCAATTGGGATTTTTGTTTGGCACGACACACCTTGAATTATTAATAAAGAGCCTAATTAAATCTGAGGAAAAGACTGAAAGGGATTATAATTACTTTACTCTAAGGTTGAATCCAGTCTGTTTAATCAACAAGAAAGAATATTTTCGCGCCATTTTTCGAACCCAAAATTGGGCGTGGCCTAAAGGCCAATTGTCAATGGCCCACAACCTGACCAGCATGAGCAACGTTGGGCTCATAATGCTGCCCATATAGAATTAAGAGTGCAGGAAAGGCGGAAGGAGTCTGGCATAACTGGGCCACGTATTTTTAATGTTTTTCATTAATTAAGCAAAAATAACATGAACAGACAATATGTAAATAATAACAAAAATGCCACTAAATCAACAAAATTATGAACAACAGAAAAAATTATTTGTTTTGAATTTGTGTGAGTAATTCATATAGGGCAAAATCACGTGCTCACACCTTCCCCTCTTTGTTCGGAAACACGAAGAGTTTTTGTCCAAAGATAAAGTGAGCGGATACGAGCGATTTTTGCTAATTTGAATACTCTGTTGGAAGCATTTTAAAATATTTGACCGCACGCTGCTTCTGAGGTTGCCTATATATCCTTGGCTAAAAAGGAATCAGGTTAGTGTAGTTCGGGAAGTTTTGTTAGCTCGGACTATCATGAAGCTGTGATTTCACTGTTGTTGCCACTGCTGCTACTGCTTACTGAACCTCTTTTACACCATCACAAAAATAAGAAGAAGCTAGACTAAACTATGATCTCTGAAATATAAAGAGCCCTATCTATATCTTCAAACTTGATCTTGTGATTCTTGTTGCCTTGTTAACTTGTATTCTTCGAGTGAAGTTCCTTTGTGGAACGACCCGGATTTCCCAACATTCGGGGAGCGTGATGGCACCTATTAATGGGACCTAGGCAAGACAAATATTAATTACAACTCATTACCATATAATCATTTTTAATATTTATCAAAAATAAGATTAAAGCAACCAATTTAACTAAACAAGTGGTAACTTAATATTAACGAAAACAAATAACAATACGGAAGTTCAACATAGCCTCTACCCAAAATCTAGTGTCACATAACTCACGAACTACTAAGATTCACTAAATACAACATCTGAAAGAAAACGTATACTGTTTGTCTCGAAATACATGAGATACATATGGAAATAAAGATAAAGGAGAAGCCGATGCCTGCGGACGCCTGCAAGGCTACCTCGGTGTCTCACTGGAATGAAGGCTCGCTCCCAGGCTACTGCTGCTACTCAAAAGTTGCTCCGGTATTTGCACATAAGTGCAGAGTGTAGCATCAGCAAACCCGACCCCATATGTTGGTAAGTGTCTGGCCTAACCCCAGCGAAGTAGTGATGAGGCTAGGACCAAACTCCAGATAAACCTATACAGTTACATAATATATGGCGAATTAAACAACAGGAAATAACAAGTAAAAATGGGGAGGGGAAACATGCTCTAGGGATAGCAAAATGAACAAAATTCTAAGAATTAACAAAGAACCTACTATAAAGCTACTAACATGAATAAGAATATATAAAACAACTTTCCTTTAAATGCTCATCTCGTTGCAAGCATGTAACCCGCTCCCATTTCAATCAATATCTCGTGGTGGGCGTACCACCCTCTCCCATCTCAATCAGTATCTTGTGGTAGGCGTACCACCCATTCCCATTTCAATCAATATCTCGTGGTAGGCATACCACTCGATCCCATTTTATGAATATCTTGTGGTAGGCGTACCACCCGATCCCATTTCATATATATCTTATGGTAGGCGTACCACCCGATTCCATTTCAATCAATATCTCATGGTAGGCGTACCACAACATCCTATTTCATCTATATCTTGTGGTAGGCGTACCACTCGATCCCATTTCATCAATATCTTGAGGTAGGCGTACCACCCGATCCCATTATTTCCAACACAATACACATAGTAAATCCCGACAAGGGAACAAGACAATGTAATAACTTATCGGTAAGGAAATGCAATAATAAAAATTCAACTGTCCCGACATGGGAGAGTCAGCTATAACAAATTCTATTCAATTTCTACTAGCCACAGTTAAAGCCAATACTCAGTATCAAGGATCATCAAATCGAGGCTTTTATAGAATCAATTAAGGAGTCACAACTATCAATTTAAGACCCACGGTCATGCTCGTGACCAACATATGGATACTCGTCACCATGCCCATATGTCATACACAACACAAACACGTAGCAAATACGACTCAACTCCTAATCCCTCTAGCTAGGGTTAAACCGAACACTTACCTTGATGCTTCAAACTCAATTCAAACCTCAAGTATGGCTTTACCCCTTGATTCCACCACAAACTGCTTAAATCTAGTCACAAATCACTATATTACATTACTAAATACTATTGACATCAACCCTAAAGCATGAAAATAAGTTCTTACCCACATGGTCAGAACCCGAAGTTCGAACCAAAACCCGATTACTCATTCCCCTATGAAGTCAAATATATGATTTATTTTGGAATCGGACCTCGAATTGAGGTCCAAAACCCCAAATTTTAGAAAACCTAGGTTCTACTCGAAATTCTCAAATTTCCCCATTAAAACTTTTGATTTGAAGTTGAAATCATGTTAAAAGATGCTAACGAATGGGGAAAATAGTTTAGATATCACTTACGATTCGTTTTGGAGAAGCAAAGTTGTTTGAAAATTTGCCTCTTATGTTTTGGGGTTTGGAAAAGTGTAAAATGACTGAAAATCCCGTGTTTTTATATAGTACCAGAAGTCCCTGTGTGGACCGCGCAAGAAGGATCATGGCCGTAGTGCTAGATATGGAGGTTGCTGGCTCACTGTGGCTTGCTATGCGGATTGCGCATGAACAACCGCGGCCGTGCTGGCCCCTCCGCGGTCGCACATGTTTTTACACGGACCGCGGTAGAGGGTTCTGAGACCTGCAATATTACAACACTCTGATTCTTCTAGCGCAGACCGCACTGATAGGTATTGCCGCTGCGCTGGTTTACCTTGAACACCGCTATTTTTAAGTCTAAGACCTCCAGGAACCTATTCAAAACTCACCCAAGCCCTCGGGGCTCCAAGCCAAACATACACACCATCTCAAAACATCCTACAAACTTACTCGTGCGATCAAATCGCCAAAATAATATCATATACATAGAATCAATCCCCATAGCTTAAGATTTTCTATCAATTTTTCATGAAACAGCAATTTTCCATTTTAAGTACGAAATACGTCAAATGATGTCCGTTTTCAACCAAACATTACAGAAGGCGCTTAATTCACATAGAAGACTTGTACCGGGCGTCGGAACCAAAATACGAGCCTAATACCATAGTCTTTTAATCAATTTTATTTTCTAATTTTTTAGTTATTTTCAGGAAACAATTTCACATAGAAATTCATTTCTCGGACTTGGGACCTCGGAATTAGATTTCGGGCATACGCACAAGTCCCATATTTTCCTTCGGACCCGTCGGAGCCGTCAAATCACGGGTCCGGGTCCGTTTACCCAAAATGTGGACGATGTCAACATTAATCACATTAATATCAAAGTGCATCGTTTTCTCTCAGAATTCATATTTAAGCTTTCGACTACGTGCCCGGATTGCGCACATAAATCGAGATAACTCTATATGAGTTTTTCAAGGCCTCAAAGACATAGAATGAGTAAGAACATAGGTGATGACCATTTGGGTGGTCACATTCACCACCTCTAAAACAGCCGTTCGTCCTCGAACGGACAAAAGAAAGAAGTACCTGAGGCGGGAAATAGATGAGGATAACGGCTCCGCATATTAGACTCGGACTCACAAGTCGATACCTCAGAAGGATGACCTCTCCATTGAACATGCGTAGAAGGAAAACTCTTCGACCTCAACTGTCGAACCTGCCTGTCTGAAATAGCCACCGGCTCCTCCTCATAATACATGTCCTTGTCCAATTGGATAGTGCAGATATCCAACACGTGGGATGGATCACTGTGATGCTTCTGGAGCATAGAAACATGAAACACTATATGCACGGCTGACAAGCTAGGCGGCAGGGCAAGTCTATAAGCCACCTCCCCACACGATCGACAATCTTAAAATGACCAATGAACCTAGGGCTTAGCTTTCCCTTCTTCCCAAATCTCATCACGCTCTTCATAGGCGACACTCGGAGCAATACTCACTCACCAACCATGAAAGCCATATCTTGAACCTTGTGATCTACATAACTCTTCTACCTGGACTGAGCCGTACGAAGCCTATCATGAATGATTTTGACCTTATCCAAGGCCTCTTGAACAAAATATGTACCCAATAACCAAGCCTCCCCAGGCTCAAACCATCCGATGGGAGACCAAAAACGGCTACCATACAATGCCTCATAAGGAGTCATCTGAATGCTAGAGTGGTAGCCGTTGTTGTAGGCGAACTCTGCTAACAGCAAAAACAGATCCCACGAGCCTCCAAAATCAATGACACAGGCTCGGAGCATATCCTTCAATATCTGAATGGTCCGCTCGGACTGCCCGTCTGTCTGAGGCTGAAATGCTATGCTCAACTCAGCCTGGGTGCCCAACTCTCGCTGAACGGCTCTCCAGAAGCATGAGGTAAACTTCGTACCCTGGTCCGAAATGAAGATTCCGGCACCCCATGAAGGCGAACAATCTCTGTGATATAGACCTTAACTAACCTCTCGGATGAATAAATGGTTGCAACAGGAATAGAATATGCTGACTTGGTCAGTCTATCAACAATGACCCAAATCGCATCAAACTTTTTTCGGGTCAACGGGAATCGTGTAACAAAATCAATAGTAATCCTTTCCCACTTCCACTCGGGAAGCTCAATCCTCTAAAGCTGTCCACCAGGTCTCAGATGCTCATACTTAACCTGATGACAGTTCAAATATCGAGCCATATATGCAACAATATCTTTCTTTATTCTACGCCTCTAGTAGTGCTGCCTCAGATCCTGATACATCTTCGCGGCGCCCGGGCAAAGAGAATACCAAAAAATGTGGGCCTTCGCTAAGATCAACTAATCCCATAAATATTGGGCACACAAAGTCACCCATGCAATCTCAAGACACCATCGTCACCTAAGGTCACATTCTTGCCACCTCCATGCTGTACCATCTCTCTTAGGACACACAAATGGGGATAATCAAACAGCCACTCACGGATACGCTCCAACAATGAAGAACGAGCGATCATGCAAGCTAACACTCGGCTAGTCTCAAAAATATCCAATCTCACGAATCGATTGGCCAAGGCCCGAACATCCAAAGCAAATGGTCTCTGCTTGACCGGAATATAAGCAAGACTACCCATGCTGGCTGACTTCCTACTCAACGCATCGGCCACTACATTGGCCTTCCCCGGGTGATACAAGATAGTAACATCATCATCTCTCAACAACTCCAAACACCTCCTCTGCTTCAGATTCAACTCCATCTATTTGAATAGATACTGAAGACTCTTGTGATCAATGTACCCCTCACACGTCACACCATACAGATAATATCTCCAAATATTCAATGCATGAACAATGGCTGCCAACTCCAGATCATTAACCGGATAATTATTCTCGTGGATCTTCAACTGCCTCGAAGAATAGGCGATGACTCTTCCATCCTACATCAATATTGCACCAAGACCAATACTAGAAGCATCACAATATACCGAATAAGGCACTGAACATGTGGGCAAAACCAATATCGGTGTTGTAGTCAGAGCTGTCTTGAGCTTTTGAAAGCTCGCCTTACACACATATGACTATCTGAACTAAGCACCCTTCTAGGCCAACCTGGTCATCGAGGCTGCAATAGATGAGAACCCTTCCACAAACTGAGATAATAGCCTGCTAACCCTAAGAAACTCTGAATCTCTGTAGCTGAAGCTGGTTGAGGCCAGTTCTTGACTGCCTCAATCCTCTTCAGGTCCACTTGAATACCCCCTGCTGAAACAACGTGACCCAGAAATGCAACCGAACTCAACTAGAACTCACACTTTGAGAACTTAGCATATAAGTGGCTATCCTTCAGAGTCTGAAGAACCACTCTGAGGTGCTACTTGTTCTCCTCCTGGCTGCGGGAGTACACAAAAATATCATCAATAAATACTATCACTAACATGTCCAAATATGGCATGAACACTCGATTCATCAACTTTATGAATGCTGTCGGGGCATTGGTCAACCCAAATGACATGACCAAAAACTCATAATTCCCATGCCGAGTACGAAAAGCTATCATAGGGACATCAGATGCCCTAATCCTCAACTGATGTTAGCTAGATCTCAAGTGAATATTGGAAAATACCTTGGCACCGTGAAGCTGGTCGAACAAATCATCAATCCTCGGAAGTGGATAATTATTCTTAATCGTTACCTTGTTTAATTGCCGGTAATCTATGCATATCCTCATCGATTTGTCCTTCTTCTTGACGAATAACACCGACGTGACCCACCGTGAAACACTGGGTCTTAAAAAACATTTCTCCAACAAATCCTACAACTGGTCCTTTAACTCCTTCAGCTCCGGAGGGGCCATACGATATGGCGGGATAGAAATGGGCTGGGTGCTCGGAGCCAAATCAATATGAAAATCAATGTCCCCTGTCGGGTGGCATGCCCGACGGGTCTGAAGGGAAAATGTCGGGGAACTCCCGAACAATGGGAACAGAATCAATAGAGGGGACCTTAGCATAGGAATCATATACATAAGCCAAATAAGCCAAACACCCCTTCTCGACCATATGTCGAGCATTTACATATAATATAATACTACGAGTGAAACGACCAGGATTCCCTCTCCACTCTAAAGGCGGCAAATCTAGTAATGCTAAGATCACGGTTTTAGCATGGCAATCCAAGATAGCATGATACGGGTATAACCAATCCATCCCTAATATGATATCAAAGTCGACCATGTCTAAAAGCAACAAATCAACATGGGTCTCAAGATTCCCAATCACTACAACATAGGAACAATAAACTCGTTCGACCATGATAGAATAACCCACCGGTGTAGACACATATACAGGAATACCAAAGCATCACTAGGCATGACCAGGTACGGTGCAAACTATGATGATACATACAAATATATAGACCCTAGATCAAATAGCACTGAAGCATCTCTATCATAAACCAGAATAGTACATGTAATGACTGCATCTGAAGACTCAGCCTCTGGTCTAGCTGGAAGAGCATAACACTGGGGCTGGGCCTTACCTCGCTAAACCACATCTCTAGGACGGGCGGCTGCTGGCTGGCCTCTACCCTTGCGTCCTAAGCTACACCTCTATGACCTCTACCTCTTCCTCTAGCACCTCTACCCCCGCCTCTAGCCGGCTAGGCAGGTTGTGGAGCATCTGGTTTGTATACCATGTCACGGGAACCCTGCTGTGAAGAACTGCTCGAAGATCGAGGAAAATACCTAGCGATGTGCCTCGTGTCGCTACAAGTAAAACAAGCTCTTGGCTGCAGGGACTGCCACCCCTGGAACCTTTGAAACAATGGTGCACCAATAGGTGCTGATGGTGCACTATAAGGTTGCTGATCAAAATAATATGGCTGAGAATCACGACAACCTGAAGTACCCTGAGAAACTTGGGGTGCTAACTGGAAGGGTCTAGGAGGATAACCCCTATCGTATGAATCTCTGCCTCCAGATGAGGCACCACTTAATTGCCCTGACTCACGGGGTCTCTTGTCTGCCGTGTGAACACCCCCCTGTGGCAATACCATCTCAATCCGCCGGGCCACGTTGGCCGCTTCCTAAAAAGCTATATCACTCCCTGCCTCTCTGACCATCTGAAGACGAATAGGCTGGATGAGTCCATCAATAAACCATCTCCCTCTCTCCCTCTCAGTGGAGAGTATGATAATATCATGCGAGCTAATTCAATAAACAAGGCCTCGTATTGGGTAACAAACATGGATCCTTGATGGAGACGCTCAAGCTGCCTCCGATAGGCCTCACGCTGTGTGACATGGAGAAACTTCTCCAGAAAAGTATGTGTGAATTGCTCCCAGGTCAAGGTTGGAGACCCCGCTAGTCTAGCTAAACAGAAATCCCTCCACCAAGTGTTGGCTGATCCAGATAGGCGAAATGCAGCAAAATCAACTCCATTGGACTAAACAATACCCACGTTCTGAAGAACCTCGTGGCAGCTATCCAAATAATCCTGGGGGTCCTTGGTGGGTGCACCGCTGAAGGTACTAGTGAAGGTGAACTCATCTAACCTCCGCAAAGCATTTACGGACGTAGCCGCTCCACCACCGGTCTGAACAACCGACCCCGGCCGAAGTGCCATAACTAGCTAAACCACTGGCATCTGAACATGGGGAGCTACCTCCTCCAGAGTGCGAGTAGCAGGATTATGGGGCCCTTCTCCAGCCTGAGAGACGGCTGGTGCTACAGGAAGCAACCCTACCCGAGTGACGCTCTCCGTAAGACCCACAAACCAGACTAGAGCATCCTGAAGAATTGGGGTGGCAATGAACCCCTCTAGGACCATAGCTAGGCCCACCAGAATCGCTGGAGCTGGGGCCGGAACCTCCTCGTCGAAATCAACTCGAGGCTCTGCCATAGGTGCTGCTGCTCAAGGCTGAGCTCTGCCCCTACCTTGGCCATTGGCATGGCCTCAGTCTCGCTTTCTGCCCCTAGAAAGGGGTTGCTTGAGGCTCGAACTGCAGATCGAAAGATGAGGAAGCGCGTGTTCTTACCATCTGTGAAGATATGAGTAGAAAGACAATAAATATTTGAGAAATAGAACCGTACGACAAGAAAGAACAAATGTGAAATTTTCATAACTCGGTAGCCTATAGGGGATAACTATAGACGTCTCTGTACCAAACTCTCAGACTCTACCAAGGTTGTCCGTGATTTGTGAGACCGATGCAACCTAGAGCTCTCATACCAACTTGTCACGATCCAGATTTCCCAAACTTCAGGTATCGTGATGGCGCCTACAAATGGAAGCTAGGCATGCCAAATATTAGATACAACTCCTTAACCACATAATCTTTTTTAATATTTATCAACAATATGATAAAAGCAACCGATTTAACTAAACAAGTGGAAGACTTAATATTAATGAAAACGAATAACAATATGGAAGTCAACATAGCCTCTACCCAAAATCTGGTGTCACATAATTCATGAACTACTAAGATTCACTAAATACAACGTCTGAAAGAAAGTGTAAATTTTTTGTCTCAAAATACATGAGGTATAGACGAACCCTGGGTTGCCAATTGGGCTAACCTTTCTTCTTTGGGCCGCTGAATTTTCCAGACCCAACAATAAACCCAACCCATAACAAATATGAATTGACAAACCAAAATTGCATTGGCGTCCAAAACTAAAATTTCAATGAAACATCAAATAAAAGATTCCGCAAACAAAAATGGAAAACAAACAAGTACTAAAAAAAATTCTAACTAATAGAAGAAGAAAACTAGAGTAAGAACGAAAATAAATGAAATATTCTGAGAGAGGGAAGGTACTGATGAAGCTTGAAAGGAAATTGCAGAACAAGCAAATGGCCCGAAATACCTGAACATGGACTAACCGGCTATTTCAACTTGGACCAGAAATAAGTATTATTTGGGTTTTTCTTGTGAGAATGACTAACTTAACACTTGTTTCTAGTCCAAAAATTTCTTTAAGCTCGAAAAAAAATCGAACCAAACCTTAACATACGAGACATAAGCGAAGAGGGAATTAGGGTCCTGAATTTAAATTGAAGATTTGAGGAATTTTGGTTTGATTCGAGGAAAACTATGTTGATATTTGGACAGACGGGAGTGGGAAGGTCCAGGGGTGTTGATATAGGAGTTGTTGATGGTGGTACCGTTAGAAAAAAATTGCGTGTTTGAAGGGCGGCATTAGGGTTCATATGGAGAGAGATGAGGGAGATGAACGAAGAGGCGAGTGGGACTGGTTTGTATATGAGGGATTTTTGGACATTTTTATGTGAAGTTGGGGAAGGGCTTGAAGCTGTTGGATGGAAGGAAATCAAGGGCCATGATCGTCTCAACACTATAGAACTCTAAATGACGATATTTTATTTGGGGGGAGGGAGTTTGGACCGCATATAGGCGTGTTTTGGAGGAGAAATCTTTGGGCCTGGGTAAATTAAAACCAGGCAACCCAAATTTTAACTCTTCAATTCCCTGTTCTTTTTTTTTCCAAATTAATTCTTTTTCTTATTTTCTTCTTTTTTTAATTTTTTTAATTAAGATCTAAATTAAATCATAAAACCTAATTAACGTGTAAAATAGTAATTAAACCAAAATAAAAATTATCACAATTAATTAAAAAAAACTACTTAAAGTAAAACTACTCAACATCTAAGTTATAAATAAGGAGTGCAAAGTTAACTATTTTTGATTTTTCTCATTTTTATAAAACAACTAGTTTGCTAATTAATCCTAAAATGTAGAATTAAATCCTATATGCAAATACCACATATTTTAGTATTTTTCATTAATTAAGCAAAAATAATATGAACAGACAATATGCAATAAAAATAAAAATACCACAAAATCCACAAAATTTCTAACAACGGAAAAAGTTATTTATTTTGAATTTGTGGGATTAATTCATATAGGGCAAAACTCACGTGCTCACACCTGCCCCTATTTGTTCGAAAACACGAAAAATTTTCGTACAAAAACAAAGTGAGCGGGTACGAGCGATTTTTGCCCGTTTGAATACTCCGTGGGAAGCATTTTAAAGTATTTGACCACACGTTGCTTCCAAGGTTGCCTATATATCCTTGGCTATAAAGGAATCAAGTTAGTGTAGTTCGACAAGTTTTGATAGCTGGGACTACAATGAAGCTGTGATATCACTGTTTTTGCCGCTGCTGCTACTGCTTACTGAACCCCTTATTACACCATGCCCAAAATAAAAAAAGGCTAGACTAAACTATGATCTCAGAATTACAAAGAGCTCTATCTATATCTTCAAACTTGATCTTGTGATTCTTGTTGCCTTGTTAACTTGTATTCTTCGAGTGAAGTTCCTTTGTGTCACGACACGGATTTCCCAACCTTCGGGGGTGCGTGATGGCGCCTACTAATGGGAGCTAGGCAAGCCAAATATTAATTAAAACTATTTAATATTAATGATGGCGCCAACTATAATATTTATCTACAATAATATAAATGCAATCAATTTAACTAAACAAGCAGAAGACCTAATATTAATGAGAACAAATAACAATACGGAAGTTGAACATAGCCTCTACCCAAAATCTGGTGTCACATAACTCACGAACTAATAAGATTCACTAAATTTAAGAAAGTGTAAACTGTTTCTTTTGAAATACATGAGATACATACAAACATAAATATATAGGAGATGCCGATGCCTGCGGACGCTTGCAAGGCTACCTCGGTGCCTTAGTGGAATGAAGGCTCACTCCCAGGCTACTGCTGCTGCTCAAAAGATGCTTCGGTATCTGTATATAAGTTCAGATTGTAGCATCAACACAACCGACCCTATGTGTTGGTAAGTGTCTGGCCTAACCCCGGTGAAGTAGTGATGAAGCTAGGACAAGACTCCAGATAAACCTGTACAATTGCATAATATATGGCGAAGGAAAAACAGGAAATAACAAGTAAAACTGGGGAGGGGAAACATTCTCTAGGGATAGCAAAATGAACAAAATTCTCAGAACTGACATAGAACCCACTATAAAGCTACTAACACCAATAAGAATATATAAAATAATTTTCATTTAAATGATCATCTCGTTGTAGGCGAGCAACCCGATCCCATTTTTCAATATCTCGTGGTAGGCGTACCACCCAATCCCATTTCATCATAACTTGTGGTAGGTTTACCACTCGCTCCCAGTTATATCAATATCTCGTGGTAGGCATACCATCCGGTCCCATCTCAATCAATATCATGTGGTAGGCGTACCACCCGATTCCATTTCAATCAATATCTCGTGGTAGGCATACCAACCGATCCCATTTCATCAATATCTTGTGGTAGGCATACCACCCGATCCTATTTCATCAATATCTTGTGGTAGGGGTACCACCCGATCCCATTTCAATTAATCTCGTGGTAGGCGTACCGCCCGATCCCATTTCATCAATATCTTGTGGTAGGCATACCACTCCATCCCATTTCATCAATATCTTTTGGTAGGCGTGCCACCCGATCCCATTACTTCCATCACAATACATAAAATAAATACCGGCAAGGGAACAAGACAATGTAATAACTTCTCGGTAAGGGAATACAATAACAACAATACAAATGTCCTGGCAAAGGAGAGTCAGCTATAACAAATTTTATTCAATTTCTACTCGGCACAAATAAAACCAATACTTAGTAGCAAGGATCATCAAATCGTTGCTTTTATACGATTGGTCATGCTCGATACCAATATATAGATACTCATCACCATGCCTATATGTCGTATACAACACAAATACGTAGCAAATATGACTAAACTCCTAATCCCTCAAGCTAGGTCAAACCGAACACTTACCTCGATGCTTCAAACTCAATTCAAACCTAAAGTATGGCTTTAACCCTTGATTCCACCACAAAACCGCTCGAATCTAGTACAAATCACTTTATTACATTAATAAATACTATTGAAATCAACCCCAAAGCATGAAAATAAGTTTTTACAGGGTTTTATCCAAAAGGTCAAAAATGCCCTCGGTCCCACATGGTAAAAACCCGAGAATCGAACCAAAACCCGTGAACTCAAATATATGATTTATTTTTGAACCAGACCTCGAATGAGGTCCAAAGCGCCCAATTTTTGAAAACCTAGGTTCTACCCGAAATTCCCAAATTTCCCCATTAAAATCTTTGATTTGAAGTTGAAATCAAGTTAAAAGATGTTAAGGATGGGGGGAAAATAGTTTAGAAGTCACTTACCAATTGTTTTGGAGTAGAAGAGTTGTTTGAAAAATTGCCTCTTATGTTTTGGGGTTTTGAAAAGTGGAAAATGAATGAAAATTTAGTCTTTTTATACCCTATCAGAAGTCCCATGCGGATCACGCAAGAAGGACACGGCCGCTCTAGTAGATCTTGAGGTTGATGGCTCTCTGAGGCTGACTACATGGACTGCGCATGAACAACCGCGGCTGCGCAACTTCTATTACGGACCGAGCTAAATGGACCACGGGCGCATACGTTTTCACGTGGACCGCGCTAGAGGGTTCTGAGACCTGCAATATTACAACTCTTTGATTCTTCCAGCACGGACCACACTGATAGGTCGTGTGGTCGCCAGTTAACCTGGAACATTTCTATTTTTAAGTCTAAGACCTCCTGGAACCTATTCAAACTCACCCGAACCCTCAGGGCTCCAATCCAAACTTACACACCACCTCAAAAACATCGTACGGACTTACTCGTGCAATCAAATTGCCAAAATAACATCATATACATAGAATCAAGCCCCAAAGCTTAAGATTTTCTTTTCATTTTCATGAAGCGCCAATTTTCCATTTTAAGTCTAAAATACGTCAAATGAGGTCCATTTTCAACAAAACTTTACAGAAAGCGCTTAAATCACATATAGGACTTGTACCGAGTATCAAAACCAAAATACAAGCCCGATACCATAGTCTTGTAATCAATTTCATTTCCAATTTCTTAATTTATTTTTAGGAAACAATTTCACATAAAAATCATTTCTCGGACTTGGGACCTTGGGATTCGATTCCGGGCATGCACCCAAGTCCAATATTTTCGACAGACCCCCCGGGACCGTCAAATCATGGGACAGGGTCAGTTTACTTAAAATACAGACTGATGTCAATATTAATCGTTTTAATATAAAAATTCATCATTTTTTCACATAATTCATATTTAAGATTTCCGGCCACGCCGGAACTACGCACGCAAATCGAGATAACCCTAAATGATGTTTTCAAGGCCTTGGAGACACAAAATGAGTAAGAACATAGGTGATGACAATTTGGGTCATCACACTTTTTTGCCGACTTGAATTGTAAGCTGAGATGCTTGTCCTTTTCTCTTGGTGGATCCCTAATTACTAAACTTGAACTATATTCCTTCGAAACTTAGACTGTATTCCCTTGCTCTCCAGGTAAGTGTCTGATTGCTGAAACTTGTACTGTATTCCTTACTCTCCAGGTGGCCTCCTGATTTCCAAAACATGAACTATATTCCATTGCTCCCCAGGTGGGCGCCTGATTGCTAAAGCTTCAACTGTATTCCCTTGATCTCTAGGTGGGTGCCTGATTGCTGAAAGTTGGACAGTATTCTCTTACTCTCTAGGTGGGCGCCTAATTTCTAAACTTGAATTGTATTCCCGTGCTCTCCAGGTGGGCACCTGATTGTTTAACTTGAAATGAGTTCCGTGCTCTCCAAGTTGGTGTCTGATTGCCGAACTTGAAATGTATTCCCATGCTCTCCAGGTGGGTGCCTGATTGCTGAACTTGAAATTTATTCCCGTGCTCTCCAGGTGGGCGCCTGACTGCTGAACTTGAATTGCTTCTCCCTGTTCTCCGAGTGGGTACATGATTTTCACAAAATAGACAAAACAAAGAAAATTTTCTGCCCAAGTTTGGTAGCTGGGCACATATATGAGTGTTAAACTGAATCATGTTACAATATCACTAAGAATTTGAAAGCTAGGCCCTATTATCCATAAGGGTCATGTGAATTCTTAATTAAACAATAATTTTAAAAATAAGTTATATCTTCTAAAGGTGTGACTTTCGCTATATTTTGTTATTTAAGAGGGTCTTAGACTACTCCCCATTATTAAGGAGGGTCCTGACAACTTTTAATTAAGTGGAATTTTTTAAACTAAGTTATATTTTCTAAAGGTATTACTTCCGCTATATCTTGATATCTAAGAACGTATTAAAGCCACATCTCATTATCTAGGAGGGTCCTGAAAATCCAAAGTCAAGTTTTATCTTAAGAGTGAAAATCTTATGGGTGAATTATACTACCCTACAACAGAACTTACACTACATCTTGTTTTTTACTGAAAATCTTAAAAGTAGGTCTCATTATTTAGGAGGGTCCTGAAAACTCCTAATTGAATCCTATCTAAATTATGCAAACTTTGGAACCAACTAATATTCTTTGGGTACATTAATGCTAGATTTTCTACTTATGACTGTTTCGATTTTTAAACTAGGTTCCATTTTCCAAGAGGGTCCTGAAACTTCACGGTCATACCTGTCTTGTGCTTGCTTCTCCCATACTAAGGGTTTCTCTGAAACAAACGAAATTTTCTGCCCTTGTTTCTATCAAAGAAAAATCTTGTTAGTTTAAACATGGTGGTTGGTTTGTGGTCTTGAACTTTGAGGGCGATTGTTCCTTCAGATCCTACGGTATCTTTGGTTTCAACTCGAAAGGCCTTTCATGTTTAGTAACTAACCACTTTCTCTATCATCTTCATCACAGAAAATACCTTTTCTCATTTCAGACCCAATATGCTCTATTTGTTGCATTGCTTATGATCTAGCATCTACCAAACCTTTGTGTCTCACATGAATCCCAAAGCACATCAATTGCCACCCACACTGTGTGTATGCTGTTGTATCTTGACTTATACCACTAGCCCTGGCCTGGGGGTCTAGTGCTCCCTTACTTGCAATGATAACTTTGATTTATGCTTGGAAGGCCTCACCTGCCACTGGTTAACCACCTTTTTTCAATCTTACCAAAGAAAATACCCTTGATTCGTTCACCTAACACCCTTCATCTATTGCATTGTCCATGAATTGATATGTACCAAACATTTGTATTTCACAGGGATCCCAAAGCATGTCGATTGTTACCACCTCAGTGTGCCTATTGTTTTTTCCCAACTTATGACACTTTGATAGGCTAGCTAGATCCTGTTTTGTGCAATTGAAAAGCCGGTGGCAAATTTTGAAGTAATTTCTCACTTGTTCTGACAAAACAGACTTAGGAAGAGAAAGTAAACAAGACAAAAGGAAGAGAGTAGAGTGCCATGGAAAGAGATTATTCCTAATAAGGAAACTGCAAATTAGAAACCTATCGGATGTGGATACCAACTGAAATGACTAAGACATGCACCTGTGGCCTATTCCGTTAAGTAAATATGATGTTCAGCTCCTGTTATACTCCCAAATCATGAAACTGGGTTTTGATGCTTTGTCGTTAGTCATCTTTCACAATCTTCGTCTGGTCATTTCCCATCTAATTCTCAGTATTTATTTGACTATTAGTGCCGGAAGGGTTTCACCATCAAACCTCTCTCCTTTTGTTATTTCTCTCAACTTACAGTCGCCTCTAGGTGCCCGTGAAGGTTTTCACTAATAAGACTCTCTCATATTTTATTTCCCTCAGCTCTCGTTGCCTTACAGTGCCCGTGAGGGTTTTCACTAGTAAAACTCTCTCATTTTCATTATTTTTTTGCTTGGACTGGAGTGTTTTCGCCGACATGAATCACCTCTACTTGCTCGAATTGGTATCTCTCAAAGATTGATCAGAAGATCTTTCTTTGGACCGTAGCGTGAGATTTTGGATAAGGTTAGAAAGAAAGGGTATCAAAAGGTTCAAAACAATTCAAATGGGCTCGAAATTACAACTTTCGGAATCAAATTTCTTACAACAACCACAACTTTTTTACTTGGGGACTTTTGGATTTTTATTTTGATGGGACCGAATCGTGAGGCTGCCTACGTATCCTTAAAAAGAAATCAGGTCGAACGTACTTCATGTCATAGGAATTGCTTTGTTCATTGTGATTTTCTCTTTTCTCTTTCTTTTCTTTCTCTTTTTTGTTCTCTCCCTTCTTTCTCTTTTTGTTGTTTTGTTGTTCTCTTTTTTTCTTTAGTTTTCTACTCTTTTTTTCTTCTTCTTTTATTTTGTTTTCAACCTTTTTTCTTCTTTTCTCTCCTTTTCTTTACTTATCTTTCATGCTTGTATTTCTGATCTTTGCTATTGATTCAAAAAGAGGGGTATGGAAGGAAATAAATAATGCTCAAAGGGGTCACAGAGGATAAAGTGTTTCGATAGCAAAACAAAATGCCTCCGTCATTCCAATCTCTAAAACATGCCAAGTATAAACAATACAATTAAACAAACCACAGAAAATATTTGTAACATATTTTGATTGTACTAGACTTGATAACCATATCCAAGCATTCGCCTTCTACATCTGTGGGATACAAAGCACCATTGGAAAAAAATCTCACTCTCCTTACCATGAACGGCCCCTGTCAAATTTAGCAAACTTGCCTTTAACTTCAACTTGATGCGGTATGATGCACTTCAATAGCGTATCTTTATGTTCTATCTGCCCCAATTTCACACAATTCTCAAAATGCCTTCAGTTATTTCCCTCAAATATCCCCGCATTTTCAAAGTTGTTTCATTTCTTTATGACTAAACTGACTTTTAAAACCAGGGTGAGAATTATGCGCATGTTATGACTTGGGTCAATAGGAAAGAACTATAAAAAAGAACTAATTGAAAATGGCTAAAAATTACAGAAAACAGAAAATTGCATTAGATAGATGGTGAAAGGGGTTGGACAACAAAATAAACAAACTAAACTAGGGTTACAAACCTAGAACAAACTTAGACAATACTAAATGGGCTACTATAACTAAACAAACTAGGCAAAATAAAAGGATAGAAGGGTTTAAGACACAAGACAATATTCGAATTACAACCCTGAAATAAACCAAACAACATAAATGAAAATAAAATAAAACACCAAAAACTCCTCTCTAGCTAACCAAGAAAAGAGCGTCGTTCCAATCACCAAACTCAGCATCTTATCCACTGACTTCTACATCAACAATACTAGGACCTTCACAAGTCTCCATCATGTTGCTCTTAACAAATTGCTTTTGGGTTCCCTTTGCCTTATCGTTCTTAGGACCAGCCTCTAATAGCGCTAAAAGATTCGTAGTATGTGGACCTCTGATGATCTCACAAGAATTCTCATATTCCTTTTCAAAATAAATCATACCCACGATATGCACATGCGATGGACTTTGGCTAGTGTCTGCTGCATCTGTATTTTGCACGACAATGTCACCTACATCAATAAGGTTCTGAATTGCTTTCTTCATATTCCAAACTTCTCTATGTCATGCCCTGGGACATCTGAGCAATATGCGCACCTTTGAGAAAAATCAAACTTCTTTGGAAGAGGGTTTGACATTTTTATCTGAATCTTCTTCAACATGTCAAATTTACTTAGCCCCTGGAATAGACTGGCGTATAACTGTCCCAATGGAGTAAAGGTCTTATTCTTCTGCAACCCCTCGTTCTTAATTGGATGATTGGGCCGGAAACCCGATCCAGGGGGGTTTCGGTAGGCTCGTGGGGGTGGATAGGCAATTAGTGGAGCTGGGTACTGGGAAAGTAATGTACGACTTTGGGTGTTCTATGGAGAGAAGTAACATTGGGGAGGGTCATCTGGTGCGCAAGGATATCGAAGGGGCCGATGTTGAGGCTGAAAGTTTGAGCAGGAATGCCCTGCAGATCATCTTTTCTATTTCTCTTTCTTCCACCCAAACTTACTGGGACGTTTTGAATGTCCTTTGTAGTATCCTTCAAGGCTTAACAACTCATGATTTTTCCTGAATTGATTCCCTCTTCTACCATCTCCCCCATTTTTAACACATCATTTAAAGGCTTTCCTAAGGCTGGTATCAAATGAGTGAAGTAGGTGGGCCCTTGAGCTTGTAGGAAAAACTCAACCATTTGTTATTCACCAATCAGGGTACTGACTTGAGTAGCTTGTTCCCTCCATAAGAACCCAAACGCTCTAAAGCTTTCCTCAATCTTCTTTTCCATTTTAGATAGGGAGGAACGGTCTGGGGTAACGCCTGGTTTGTATTGAAAGTATCGAACAAAATGTTGAGCCATGTCACCAATGTAGGTCACTTACCAACATGTTGACGATTATGCCATTCCAGAGCTTCCCCAGTCAAGCTCTTACTAAAATAGGCCATCAACAATTCATCTTTATCTCCAACACTTCTCATTTCACTATAATAACCCCTAAGATGGGCTACCGGATCTCCACAACCATCATACAAGTTACATTTTGGTACTTTAAACCACGCGGGCAAGTGAACTTTAGGGGACACAGACAATTCTTTGTAAGCCATGTTACCCTGGTCTCCCATTCCTTGCTTGTTCTCTAAGGACTGTTCTATGCCTTTCAGCTTCCTGGGAATCTAATCTCGCCATTCTCTTCCCGTGAACCTTTCATTTTCAACATGAGGCTCATCCCAAAGGTTCTGCTTGTAGGAGTCAGGAACCTTATGGGCAACCTCTAAGGGGTAATATTGGGCATCATGAACTTTGAGTTGGTATTAATTGTTGGGGATAGTAGGTCTGACAGGAGGGCACTATTGGGAAAAGATAGTTGCAAGACGAGTGATGGAGCTACTAGGGTGGTCAGGAAAGTTGTGATAAGTGGGTAAATTTGGAGAGTATGGAGGATCATCTGGCATTGTGTTTGGAGTTTGGGTAAGGGCAGCATCTAGGAAGCTAAGTGGTGGCGGTGGTGGTGTCTTCCGAATCATCCAATCCTGATACATGTCTGCCATGTGTTGCCTTAAGATCTTTACCTCTTCAACCAACCCATTGCCCTGTTCAACCAACTGCTTTTGGGCACCGGTATCAACCAAATCAGTTCTGTTATTGTCTGCCATTGCCTTTTGAATTTGTGTTGTAGAGAAGAGTTACCACTTTAAAAACCATAAACCAACCACCATTCAATTTTATAACAAAATGAGGTAATCACATTAAAATTAGAGTATTTAACAACTAGAGTATCACATTGCGTGCAATGCACCTAGTCACAGTTATCGGTTCTAACATGACCTCGTGGGTATTAACATCATATGGCATCATTCCAATTTATTCATTTCAATCCTCTCCTTCCTTTGCTTTTCTAGCACTTCTTGGCTTGCTCACTTTCCTTCCCCTTTTCTTTCTGATTACCGCTCTTTTCATTTCCTCTCATTTCTCGCATCCCATAATTTCACCATCTTTTTTCTTCTTTTTGTTTCCCTTTTTTTGTTGTATTTTCTTTTTCTTTTAATAATAAAAAGATGATTCGATCAAACTCTATGCAGGTTGTCTACGTATCATGACGCCGCATGAATTAGATCTTTAACTAGTTCTGGAGAAACGGGAGTAAAGGAAGCAAACTGATGTTCTCTTTTTCTTTTTCTTTTCATTTCTTTCTTTACCTTAATGACTAGTATGATGGGAAAAAAGAAATAAAAGAAGCCAATACTTTTTGTATTTTCTAGACTCAACGTTCTACAACATATCCTAAACTCAAGCTTAATGAGCATATGCATTTTTTTAACAAAAATTCTATGGGAAATTATTAAGCAAAATCACACAAGAGAACAATATTTTTTCAATCTTTTTTTGTTTGAAAGGAAGTCCAAACAATATACCAAAGAAAAATATTTTAAATTTTCATTTGATATTCCTGAAGAAAGACTTCGAAACGAGCAATGAAGATAAAACAACATGTGTTTGGATTTCAATTTTGATTGCCTAAAAAAGAAATTCTAATGATAAACAAAAGACAAAGTATGTTTTTCTTTCTTTATGTACAATATCCTAAAGTTCTTGGGAAAAATAAAAGAATTTTTTATTTTATTATTCATCGCTATAGCCGAACACAAGGAAAAGATCATTTATTTTACAAGAAAAGATCGTTTTATCAGGTAATGGATACACTATAAGCATTCCTTAATTTTCCAAAGAAGAACCTCAAAGGAAAATCTTTTTGGATTTTTGAGATTAATACCATGAAGGTATTAAACGGATTTTTTTTGAATTTTTAGTCTCAATATACTAAAGGAAATATAAAAGCAATTTTTATTTTAAGTTCTTGATATTAATTTTCTGAAGGAAAAGCCACCTCAAATTTCTTTTTTGTTTTTAACTTCTAGGAGTAGTATTTCTAAAGAAAATTCTAGCGGAAATATAAAAGCGCAAAAAAACTTCTTTTTTTGGATTTTTTATTTATTACACACCTTATAGAAAGTACAATAATAATAATAATACCTTGATGTTACTATACAAACTAAAAGGTAAAAGATGACATATAAATAAAAAGATACTCAAAACATAAAAAGAAAAAAAAATCTCATTTTAATCCACTCCTGACTGAGCAATCCTGACTAGATGGTCCTGAGGCCCTGTCATGCTCAGACTCGGATAAATAAATCTACACATGTATGAGAAAATTAAAACAAAATATGTTAAATACCTCGAATTCTATGTGAGACAATAACCCTTTCTGTTAGAAATATGCAAGATATGATTTAGGCTATTTTTGCAAAACAGTTTATTTGGCCAAAAAATAGCTAGAAGTGCAAAATTTTTCTAAAACCCCGCAAAGCCAAAAACCTAAGATTTACTAGGAAGACTGGATGTCATGTGGATTGCCTACATATCACGCTCCGAAACACGGGAATCAGGTTTGCCTAGTTCGGGCAAATTGGATATCAACAAGAATTAAAAAAACTAATTTTAGAGAAAATATTTTTTTGTCTTTTTAATTTTTTTTGAAAAATGATGAAACATGTATATTCTTTTTGAATTTTCTTTTCCCCTTTTTTGATTTTTGATTTTTGAAAAGTGATAAAAAAATGCAAAATCTTTTTGAATTTTCATGCTTTTTTTGTTGTCTTTTTCATAATAAAAATATAACAAAAACTTAACTAGGCTTTTCTTGCTTTTTGTTTTTCACTCATCACCCTCTCTTTTTTTTCTTTTTTTTCATTGTTTTTTTTCTTTTTTTTATTTACCCTCAGCTATTATTGGTCAATCAAATAACTCTTTTACCCTTGAATAAATGTAATATGTAGCACATAAGATGTATCAGGATGATCTCTTATTTTTGGGTATACCTGTCCTAGACGGACCCAACCCTTGTGTTGAGTCCCCTAAGTCAAGTGCACATGATACAAAAAAACATTCCTACTGGGGATCCGGCATGAGGATGAGTTATTCTAGCTTCAAACCTGGGCATTTGTTTCAGACTTGTGTACCCGAGCAGACAACTCGAGTCGAGGAGGGGGTTACGTACCGGGAACCAACTTGTTTGAGCCTCTTTTTAATTTTATGGTATGACACTAAGAGAATAAGGAGTCTCGACCAGTGAGCACATCCCCCGAAGATAAGAAGAGAAGGGTTTCATACCAGTTTATATACAGTTCGGATAATATCAAAGCGGTCAAAGTAACATTTAGCACACTAGGCCCAAACATGTAATAAAATCAGATAACATATAAAGCCAAATATAACAATTCATCTAAGCTTGAATTCTGAACCCTGAACTAAAGATTCTGGGTTCTTCTCCCCAGCAGAGTCACCAGAGCTGTCACACCTCCTTTTTTTACCTACAGCTCTAGAAGGGTATAAAGGAGTTTTTCCAAATTAAAGTGTCAATCGAAACATGATTTATTTATTTAAAGAATTCAGAGTCACAACTTGGATAATTTAAGGTGTCACAAGTCACCGGTTTAAATCCTAAATCGAGGAAAAGATTGATTCTATTTACAGTCCGCGAACATAGAAATTCTAAGGAATTCTGTTAACCCGGGAGAATGTGTTGGGCATTCCCGGATTCCGTGGTTCTAGCACGGTCGCTCAACTTTTATAATTGGCCTAATTATCTGATTTTATCTTTTTAACCGCATTATTTAGTTATTTTTAAAGAAAGATTTGCAATGTCATTTAAAATATATCTTGAACCATGTCACGTAAATGCACCCGCGATCTGCAACACTTTCTATATAACATTGGTGAGATTTGGATTTGGGTCACATAAATGCGCACCCAAATTTAGGAAGGTAAATTATTAAAGTAATGCGCCTAAAGTAACTACGCATTTGCAACTTTGCGAGGGCTATGGAAATTTTCTAAATGGCACGCCTCGAATTTTAAGAATTTTAAAATAAATAGTTAAATGAGGCCCACACATTTGTGATTTTTGTTTGGCACGGCACACCTCAAATTATTAATAAAGAGCCTAATTAAATCTGAGGAAAAGACCGAAAGGGGTTATAATTACTTTAATCTAAGGTTGAATCTACTTTGTTTAATCAACAAGAAACAAAATTTTCGCGCCATGTTTTGAACCCAAAACTGGGCCTGACCTATAGCCCAATTGTCAATGGCCCATAACCTGACCAACATGAGCACCACTGAGCTCATAATGCTGCCCATATTGAGAGTTAAGATTGAAGTCTGGAATAATTGAGCTAACGTTGGTGGCCCAAATTGGCCTTTTAGTACTAGACGTTTGAGAGAATACTACAAGCTTTCATGAGAAAGACACCTTAGATCTGAACAAATGCGAACAAAAATTAATTGCATGTGAGGGCATATAGTATGATCCTAACATGATAACAAAATATTTACACCTATTGTTACTTATTTAAGGTAAAAAATACACGAATCAAAGCCCACAGACTTCGACCAAGCTAATTTCAGACTATCGAAGAGGATTCATGTTTACTGATTTTATTTAGAGAAGAAAGTCAATAGAAACTAAAAACTAAGACGTCTGTGTAATGACCACTGAATTGGAAGTAATAAGTTGAACATTATAATGGAATGAGATAATATATGAATTCAATTAACACACCACCACCACTGATATGTACAACCCATTGAAAATTTCTAGTTTCCACCCTAGGCCTGGGACATTAACAGATCCAGGTAGATATCAGCAACAAAATGCATTGGTTTAGCATAACCAAAACAGGCCAGAATCCTTTGTACAAACACCAAACTCAGATTTATCTACTAATTGACCAAAGCCTATAACTTATCTATCATTACAAACTAGAGTTAAAGCTAAAAGGAGAAAAATCAAATATAGCAAAGCAAATCAAACTAGCGGTAGAGTAGAAAACTCGACATTTAACTAAATATTATGACATAAATTGCAAACTCATACAAATAACTTCATCTTCTTCGATTTCATATGTGAAAGTGATGACGAACAACTGGTTACAACATCAAAACAAACAAAATCAAAGAGAATGAGGAATCAACAATACAGAGCATCAAAAAATAGCACCAGCAACACTAATTCAAACCAGGAAGATGAGCACGAATCAGGGGAAAACTGTCTCAATCGGGAAATAACCAAGCAACTTCAAAACCAAACTTCAACTAACCAAATATAATCTATTCCAACACTAGATCAACCAGACAATCTTCAGAAAATGAAGTTCTCCCAAAATTATAGAATGAAATTCTACGAAACAGTCTTTATTCCTTTTTTTTTGTGTGTTTTCATCCGTGTAGATTTTATTCTAGTTTTTCTTTTCCACCCCCCTTGGAATGCTAGACATGACACCCCTTTAAGAATTAATTTTGCCCCTTAGTCCCCTTTCAATTTTTATTTTTGTTTAAAGACCCCTAGTTAAAAATCAGTATTGCAAACAATTCTCTTCCCCAGCTTCCTAGAAGCTTACCCAGGTAGTTACAATAAGATTCTCTCAAACATTTACCACAAATTACCCCTTAGACCTCTGATATTTACCCTTAAATCCAACATGGGTCAAGTTGACCCAAGACCCAAACCCTGGCTTGCTAATTGGGCTAACCCTTCTTCTTTGGGCCTCTGAATTTTCAAGACCCAATCAATAAATCCAACCCTTAACAAATATGAATTGACAAACCAAAATTGCATTGGCGTCCAAAACTAAAATTTTAACGAAACAACAAATAAAGAATTCCACAAACAAAAATGGAAAACAAACAAACATTAAACCAAATTCTAACTAATAGAAGAAGAAAAGTGGACTAAGAACGAAAATAAATGGGAAATTTTGAGAGAGGGAAGAAACAGATGAAGCTCCAATGGAAATTATAGAACAAGCAATGAGGGCCCAAAATACTGGAATGGGAAAAACAAACGGTGAATTTTCATGGACTAACCGCCCGTTTCAACTTGGACGCGAAATAAGTGTTATTCGGGTTGTTCTTATGAGAACGGCCGACTTAACACTTGTTTATAGTCAAAAAATTTCTTTAGGATTGGCGAACAATCGAACTAAACCTTAACGAACGATAGAGGCGAAGAGGGAATTAGGGTCCCGCATTTTGATTCAAGATTTGAGGAATTTGGATTGGATTCGAGGAACACTATGTTCATATTTTGATAGAAGAGAGTGGGAGGGTCCACAGATGTTGAATTCGGCGTGATTGATTGTGGCACCGCCAGAAAAAATGTTTAGTTTGAAGGGCGACTTTAGGGTTCGTAAGGAGAGAGATGAGGAAGATGAACGAAGACGCGAGTGGGACTAGTTTGTCTCTAAGGGATTTTGGATATTTTTATGTGAAGTGGGGGAAGTCTTTGAAGCCATTGGATGGAAAGAAATCAAGGGCCATGATCGTTCCAACACTAGAAAACTCTAATCGATGACATTTTATTTAAAAGGGAGGGGGGTAGTTTGGATCGGGTATAGGCGAGTTTTTGGGCTGGGTTTTGGAGGAGAAATCTTTGGGCCTGGGTAAATTAAAACCAGGTAGCCCAAATTTTAACATTTTAATTCCCTTTTCTTTCTTTATTGTTTCAAATTAATTCTTTTTCTTCTTTTCTTCCTTTTTAAAACAAAATTTAAACTAAGATCTAAATTAAATCCTAAAACCTAATTAGCCTGAAAAATGCTAATTAAACCTAAATAAAAAATATCACAATTAATTAAGAAAAATACTAAATATAAAATTACTCAAGATCCAAGTTAAAATTAATGAGTGCAAATTGAACTATTTTTTATATTTATCATTTTTATAAAATAACTAATATGCTAATTAATCCTGAAAATGTAGAATTAAATCATAAATGCAAATGCCACATATTTTTTTTAATTTTTAATAATTAAGTATAAAATAACATGCACTAACAATAAGAAAATAATAACAAAAATACCACAAAAATCAATAATATTGCAAACAACGGAAAAAAATTTTATTTTGAATTTGTGGGAGTAATTCATATAGGGAAAAAATCACGTGCTCACATTATCTTCTTTGGATAAACCTGAATCCCCTCACTAGACACCACGTGTACCAAGAATGCCACTGACCTGAACAAAAACTCACGGTTGGAAAACTTTGCATAAAGCTTCTCCTCCCTCAATCTGTGCAACACAACCATCAAATGCTCTGCGTGCTCCTCCTAACTACGCGAATTTACCAGAATATAATCAATGAAGACTATGACAAACGAATCATGATAAAGCTAGAAAACAATGTTCATCAAATGTATGAAGGCTACTGGGCATTGGCCAGCCCAAAAAACATAACCAGGAACTCATAATGACCATATCTGGCCATGAAGGCCGTCTTATGAATGTTCAAATCCCTAATCTTCAACTGCTGATAACCCGGATCAATCTTGGAGAACACCTTCGCTCCCTGAAGCTGGTCGAATAAATCATCAATGCGAGGCAAAGGATACTTGTTCTTAATTGTTACCATGTTCAATTGCTATAATCAATGCACATCCTCATTGTGCCATCCTTTTTCTTCACAAACAGAACTGGTACACCCCAAGGTGACACACTAGACTAGATGAACCCCTTATCTAGGAGTTCCTAAACATGCTCCTTTAACTCCTTCAACTCCGCTGGCGCCATACAATATGGCAGAATATAAATGGGCTGAGTGCCGGGCACCAAGTCAATACCAAAATCAATATCCCCATCTGGTGGCCTGCCCGGTAGGATTGAAGGAAATACATCCGGGAAGTCCCTAAAACAACTGGAACAAAATCAATACTGGGAGCCTCAGCTCTGACATCCCTCACAAAGGCAAGATACGAGAGACAACCCTTTCTAACTATACGCTTTCAAGAAAGAGATCACTCTACTAGGAACATAATCAGTCACACCACGCCACTTGATCTGCGGCAATCCGGACATAGACAAAGTGACTATCTTAGCATGACAGCCTAGAATAGCAAGATACGGAGATAACCAATCCATGCCTAGAATGACACCAAAATCCACCATACTCAGTAATGAAAGATTAACTCGGGTCTCCAGACCCCCAATAGTCACTACACAAGACCAGTACACTCGGTCTATAGTAACAGTATTACCCACCGGGGTAGATACAGGAACAGGTAAAGCAAGAATCTCACAGAACGTATCCAAATCAAAGTGTGATGACACATAAGAAAAGGTGGATTTGATATCGAATAATACAGAGGAATCTCTGTGGTAGACTGAAATAATACCTGAAATGATGACAACAGAGGCAATGGCGTCAGATTTGCCTAGAATAGCATAGAAACGGGCTTGACCGCCCCCTAATCGACCTCCCCTTCTGAGGCGACACCTAGCTGACTGATCCCCACCCTAGCTTTCTAGGAAGGTGGTGGTGGAGCAACTAGAGCCGAAGCTGATGACTGGCCCCTCTCATGGAATGAACTAGCAACACGACAGGGGCACTGCCTCCTCATATGCACAAACTCCCCGCACTCATAGCAACTTGCCGGTGCTGGAGATGGGGGCTGAAGGGAACCCCTCGCACCGGAGTGACCAGCAGGAGAACTCGACATAGAAAAGGCCCGAACAGATGGAGCACGAGATGAGCTCTAAGCTGGAAGGGCATTAAGTGATGAATGGTCCTAGTGTGAACTGTGGGAACCATGACCCGATGACGCCCCTCAATAACCTGAGTGATCAAACTTACCTTGACAAAACTGTCCGCCCCTACAATGCTGAAATTGGCACCTCGAAGGAGAATCACTGTAGCTACCAAATCCTCGAGGTCTCTTAGCCTCTTTCTCCTCTCGCTCCTTGCAATGGACCGACTCAATCTCCTTGGCAATATCCACAATCTCCTTAAATGTAACACCAGTCACCCAATCCCTAGTCATGAGAATACGGAGCCGGTGTGAGAAACCATACATAAACCTCCCTATCCTTTCTCCATCGGTGGGAACTAACCAAATTGCATGGCGACCTAACTCAAAGATTCACATCTCATACTTCGTCACCATTATCTCTCCCTGATGCAACCACTCAAACTGCCTACGCAACTCTTATCGGTTCAACTGTGGCACATACTTCTCTAGGAAAAGAACAGAGAACGAGTGCCATGTAAGGCTCATTTCACCAGCAGACCTACGCCTCTCATACCCCTCCCACCAAGTGAAGGCAGCCCCAGAAAATTGAAAGGTGATAAATGCCACACTACTAGTCTCAAGAATCCCTGCTGCACGAATCATCCGCTAGCAGTTATCCAAGAAACCCGGGGCATCCTCGTCCTATGAAACGCTGAATGTGGGAGGATGGATTCTACCAAACCTCATAAGTCGACTCTGCTCACCATCCGGCATAACTGGTACTACAAACTCCTTGGCTGGTGTAACTGACTGGGCTAGAGGTCCCCCAGTGTCTGGAGTCCCTACACAACCTGATCAGGTGTACGAGCAATGGGGGTCTGGATCCCTACCCCAGTCTGTGAAGTAGCTGCGGCCATAGTAGCTGAAACCACCAGAGCCAAATTGGCGCACACTGATAAGATCGGAGCTAAAGCCTCCTGAAGTCATGTAATTAGAATAGGCACAACTGGTGCCTGAACTGGTGTTGCTTGAGCATCCATAGCTGGAGCCTGATCCTGAGCTAGGGTAGCTGGTGGATCAACATGTGTTGCCCTCGCGGCTCTACCTCTATCAAGACCATGACCGCGTCCACGACCTCTAGTTGCCTCAGCTAGTGGCACTGGTGGTCGTCCACCATGACTGGTGGCTCGTGTCCTCACCATCTGTGAGAGAATAGAATAATATAAGTTTAGTACTCGGACCAACAAGTTTGCACGAAAAGAATTTTGAGAATATGAAATTTTCGTAAAGATTCAGCAGCCTCTCGAGGACAAATACAAATGTCACTGTGTCTATCCGCGAGACTCTACTAAACCGACTTATGACTCGCAAGACCTATGTAACCTAGGTTTTGATACCAACTTGTCACGACCCCAATTACCAGTCGTGATGGTGCCTATCACATTACTAGGCAAGCCGACAGAAACCATTACCACAACCCATTTGCTATTATTATAAGGCCATTTCTAGCATAAGTTTTGAATGCAAAATTCTTTAAAAGTATCAGAATGACAGAAATATGTGGAAAATCGAAACAGTAAATACTACACAGCCCCAATAATCTGGTGTCACGAGTCTAGAGCCTCTAATACATAACTGAACATCTAGTACATCAAGTCTAGGACATGCGACAAATAAACTGGATAGAGAGGAGAAGACATGACTGGGGACGCCATGCAACTAACTCGTAATCTCTGATGAACATTGAATTAGTTGAAAGCCCTCACTCTACCTCTCAGGCACCTGAATTTGCGCACAAGGTGCAGGGAGTATCTTTAGTATACCAACTCAGTAAGTTTCTAAAGTAAATAATTTCCTGAAAGAAGTCACGAGCAATTAAAAACATATAAGAAATAGCAATAAGATTATATCTCAACCTTACAATTTGATACCGGTTTTCGTCAAAAGATCTACACTTTTAGTTTAAAACTTGAAATGATATACTTAGCAGTATTTTCCAACAAAGGCTTAGTTTTAAAGGAAGAGTGAAATAGTGAGAACATCATAGCAAGGCCCCTCGGGCAAAATATCACTCAGAATACAGCCCTTTGGGCAGCCTCTCAGTCACTTGTGACTCAGCTCTTGTCACACAGCTCTGTTAATCTCATAACAATAGAAATAATAGTAACCGCTACGACGTGCATCCCGTTCCATATATTTATAGATGAGTATGCTCACTGGGGGTGTGTAGACTCTGGAAGGGCTTCTATATCCCAAGATCATATTGTTGCGGCGCGCAGCTCGATTCAATATATATTGATCGCTACAGCATATGGCCCGACCCATATATGTATTACTGCAGTGTGCAGCCCGATCCATAATATGTATACATATAATATCCTCATCATAAGTTTCTCAACCTCTCTGAGTCATTAGCCTCACAGCCTCTCGGGCATCATAACAGAAATTAGGAAACTCAGCCCAAACACTCCTCACAATAGAAGTAGAATGATAAAACCAGTTTTAAAGATTTAACAGGTAAAACATGAATGAGAATATTCCTTCTAACAAGTAAAGTGAGGAAAATCGGTTTTGAGCACATGATTTTTGCCTCGCTTGAATTACCCCTATAGAATTCATCAAATTAGAATTGTTCTTTTAATTATTTAATTTTGGGGAATTAATTACATGATTTTGTGTTTGTTTGCATTCTTGTGTGCAGTTTTTGATATAATTCATAAAAAATACAAAAAAAATGCATTTGCATTTAGGACCCCATTTTAGTATTTTTTTGGTTTACTAGTTAATTAATATTGCAAAATGAAAGAAAATAACAAAAAAAGTTCTTTTGCATTTTTACTTTTAATTTTTCGATTTTTTATTTAGTTCTCTTTTAAATTACCAGTTGGTTAATTTTTGAAAATTAATTAGTTTAATTTTAGAGTGAAAACAGGTTTTTCCAAATGCCACCAGAATCGCCTCCACCGGCGGCGACTGTCCAAACGCCAACAAATTTTAACCACCGCTTCTCCTTCACCTCCCCTTTCCAAATATGGACTCCCTTTCCTTCAAATACCACCCAATGAGTTCGAATAAGCGAAACCCTAGCCACCGCCTCCCCCGTGCACGGCGGTGCCAACGCCAACCGATCCCAAAATAACACCCAATAGCAGCCAGACCTTCCCCATTCCAAATCCATCGGTCTCCTCCCTTGAATATACGTCGAGCATCTCGAATATCAAATCAAAAAACTCGGCCAAAATCGCACCTCCTCCAAACCATTCCAAATTCACACCGAAGGACTCCCCCATCTTCCTCACAAAAATTCGTGCATAACTTCCTTTAAATTGCATCCAAACGTCTTGAATACCATATCGAAGTTCTGACTAAATCTCGAAGCCTTGCATAAAGATTTTAGGGTTCCATCCGCTGAGTTCAAACCTGACCTTTCTTAGTTTTTCCTAAATTCATTAGTTTACTTTTCGTCCCTTTCTTTTAATTCTTGTTCCGATTCTGATTAGCTATGGTTCAGAGATATACATGTGCCTAAAATAACCGAAAATTAGATGTTTGCCATGTCGAGGATACTTGTTATGTTCTCTTGAACAAATATAGATTTATTTCAATTGATGCCCTGTTTATGGTTTACCAAGTTCATTTGAGTTTGAATTTCTCCTCGTTAGTTTTCCACTGATAACAGGAGTTTGCATGATTGATGCATTTTGTTTCTTAAATTTCTGTTGATTAATCATTGGTAATAGTAGTCTTAACTCTGACTTTTCTAGCTTAAAATAGGTGTAGTTGAATTAACCAATTTAATTTGGGGGGTTTGGTTAAAATCAGAGGGTGTTGTAAAAGCTCATGACTTGGTAACTAACCATGGTCACATTTGACTAAGTTAAGAGGGTTAGTTTTTGTATAACCTAGGTTAGTAATCTCAGGGTAAATTACTGAGCACTGGGAGGGTAGTTTAGGTATTAGAGTTTAGGGAATCTTTAGTAACAATCTTGGAAGCTTCTAGTAGAGGGCTTTGGTTGAAGTTTCAGATTGATAGGTGTTAAGACTTGGGTAGAATGTCAGAAAATGAAGGTTACCTGGGCCAAAATTGAAATTGAAAGAGGAACTAACTAGCTAAAATAGAAAATAAAAGGATTAAGGGTTAAAAAAAGAAGCTGATGTTTGCCCTAGTAACTTGCCTATAACGGCATTGTTACTTGGGGTTCAATTAAGATTTTGGAAAGCATTAAAAACTCCAAAAAAATCTTAAGGCGGCTCAACCTGAATATATTCACTGTTTCATTGAGGTTTCTATGTTCTAAATCAAACCTCTAGCTCACCTGAGGTTTAAAGTGGCCTCAGCTTCTTTGAGCTTTTAGTAGGTGAGGTTTGAGAAAGCTAGAGATCTGAAATTTTAAATTAAAAGGGTTAGAAGTTAGGAATTCGAGAGGAAAGTTTAGGAGAGAGTTTTGAAAAGCCTAAAGGCTCGTGAAATGAACACAATTTAGAAATACAATAAAATTTTATTGTTTGAATTCCTCTAGTTGAGACTCGATTTAAGCATGTCCATTGAACCTTGGTGTTAGAATCAGTTGTGTTACTGTTCAAATGGTTTAATTCCAAAGCACTTTCAAATCAATTGTTGGGTTGATATCTGTTGCTGATTCTACCTGTTGTTTCTTTATATTCCTGTTTTACTTTTGTGTTCAATTTTCAGGTATTTACTTAAACTTCAAATGGCCAAAGGTTATGGAACATATAGATGAAGAATGATTTGAATAAATGGATGTCCAGCACTGATTTCCTCTTGTCTGATTCCCTGTTGACATATGATATTATTTTCTTTTCTCTGTTTAAATTCCTAGATCTAGTAATGTAGTGTAGTGATAGTTAGTATAGACTACTCATTGTAGCATAGTAATAATATTCTAGAGTCTATGCTATCCTTAAACCTGCATGAAATTGTTAGATCCATTGGCTTATTTGAACATCAGAGTACTGTATATTGGACTGTTATTTAGAAACATTCAGCTTTTAGATTCATGTTGATTTGGTAATTGAATGTTTAGTAGTTATTTCTAATTTCTAGTCCATGAAATAAGTTCTATTAAAGTGTATTAATTAAAGTTAAATAGTTGTTAAACTTCAGGAATGAATGTGTTAGTTCATTAGCTTACATATGATTTTAATATGATTGTGCAGTTAGAATTTACAATTAACAATTGTTTGATATAAATGAATTCCAATTTTTCATTTTGTTATAAAACCGACCAGTGTTGCGAGGCCAAATTTAATGTCAGTATTGGTTTGGGCTCACTTTGGGACAAAAAATTCGTGGTCTTCCCAAATAATATTAGGACATCTGAAAAGTCGAGGTGCGCTGTGCCAAACAAAAATCGTAAATTTCGTGGACCTTGTGTAATCATGTCTTTAAAATACTTAGAATAAGGGGTGCGCCATTTAGCCAACTTTCATGGCTTCCCATAAAGATATCAACACGCTAGTCCCTGTAAGCGCGCACTTTAATAAGTTTAGCTTCTTAAACTCAGGTGCGCATTTCATGTGACCCAAATCCAAATACTAAAACGTTTGATAAAATGTGTTTCGTATCCGGGTGCATTTCATGTGACGTGATACAAACATACGTTTTGAACGACATTCAATCTTCCTTAACAAATCAGTTAAAAGAGGTAAATAATTTAAAATTGCACTATAGGATGAACATGTTTTTAAAGTCAGATATTATGCCAATTCTGATAGTTTATGCGACCGTGCTAGAACCACGGATTCCGGAGGTGCCTAACACCTTCCCTCGGGTTAACAAAATTCCTTACTCAAGAATTTCTGGTTTGCAGACTTCCATTGGAAAGTCAAAAATTTCCTCGATTTAGGATTTAAGATAAACCAGTGACTTGGGACACCAAAATCGAAACCTATCCCAAGTGGTGATTCTGAATAAAAATTAAATAAATCATCCCATTTCGAATAATTTCACATAAATTGGAAAAACTCTCTTAAACACTAACCTTTGGGTAGGTGTGTAAAATAGGAGGTGTGACAGCTTTTGCTTCTCTGCTGGGCCCAAACCCAGAACTTCGGTTCAGGGTTTACGAATTCGAGCTTAGAATAGCTATTATATTTGGCTTTATCTGATTTTCCTACATATTTCATGCCTAATGTGCTAAAAGCTTTACCGCTTTGATATTTGGTGGAATGTATATATAAACTGCTGCGAAACTCCTCCTCTCTCTGAGTCTTCCAAATCATGGAGAAGGGTGCACTTCGTGTGACTTCTCTTCTACTTAGAGTCTTATCCCAATTTAGAATGAGGTCCGTATAAGCTGCTAAGCCGATAGAGCTTCTGTATCCCCGGTACACTCCCCCCCCCCCTCGAGTTGTCCACTCGGGTAAGTTAGGTCTAGAACAATAAACCCAGGTTTTAAACCAAGTATAGCAAAACCTCATGCCGTATCCCTAGTAGGAACGTTTGTTTGCATCACGTGCATTTGACTTAAGGGACCCAACACATGTGTTGGGTCCGTCAAGGACAGGTGACCCGAAATAAAAAAAGACCATCCTGATGCATCTTACTTGCTCCTTGTGCATTTGTTTGCTTCGGATCTGCATGTTGAACGGCTTAAGAGATAGTTAAAAGGAAATAACAATAGATAAGGATATTCACCTGTTTTGAAAAATCAATACTCAAAATAGTGTTGAAACTATCCGGATTTATGAAAACATAAAAGCAAAGTATGTTTTTCAAATTTTGGGTTTGACAAATTTGCCCGAACTACGCAAGATTGATTCTCACCGGATGTATACGTAGGCAACCCCCATCGCCAACTTCCTTTTTGCAAAACTAACCAAAAAAATTTTGATTTTAGTCACAAATAAGTTGGGTGATGTCATTCTTGTTTAAAATAAGTTGAATGTCCTCAAAAGGGTGCCGGAAGGCTGTTTCTGCAAGAATAGTCACCTTGATTCATTTCCAACGGTTGGTAGGCAGAGCCTCAAAATCTTCTCTCCCGGAGTGCCAAAAGGCCGTATCTGCAAAGCTAGGATTTTTGTCTTTTAAACTGAAAAATTTTCAAAAAAAGGCATTGTTGTTTCTCTTTTAGGATAAAATAAGTCATTGAATCACCTAAATAAATGTGTAGGATGAACACGAATGAAATTGAACCTTTTATGGTCCTTAATGAGATGACCTTGAAGCTACATATATGGTGGGATGATCTAGGAAAAGGCAGTATGGAAACAGTGACAAGAGTCCTTGGAGGCCTCGTCCGATTATTAAACATCAAGCCAAGGTCGAACATAATTGAAGGGTTAATACCATTATGGGACCCAACTTGCAATGTGTTCCGTTTCTCTGACTTCGAGCTCACACAACATTGGAAGAAATAATGGGTTATGTGTGTATAAATGGAAATCTTACAAGTCGATATCCTCTGTCACTAAGGTCGGTGTCCCCTTACAGATTTCTAGATTTGAGCATTAGTCAGAATGTCCAAGACAGAAATCTAGCCGAAAGGTACTGTACACTTCAGTTTATATATCTTCGATATGGTAACCCTCAAGGTTTTGAAGAACCGAACACCGGTCCAACCCATGCTGAAAACAAAGATAAACGGGAGGCAAGATGGAGTCTATCTTTCATGGTGGCCTTTATAGGTGTTGTGGTCTGCCCACGGAAGGACAATAATATAGAGATAAGTCTAGTGGGAATGATCGATGTGGCAAGCAAAACGGCTAACAACGTTGTGGTTCCTTTAGTCGTGTCGAAAATCTACCGAGCCCTGACCATTTGTCGAGAAGGAGGAAACTTTTTCCAAGGTTGCAATTTGTTACTCCAGTTATGGATGCAAGAACACCTCTGTCGTCGAGTTGGGTACATGAATTAAGATTTGACTGGTCTAAGTTGCATTGAAGAATTTGGAAACTGGGTAGCAGGCATTGAGTTCCCTACAGGTGTGGAAGCGTGGCTTGCACATCTAAGGGCCCTGACTGCTGACAAAGTTGAATGGGCATTTGAATGGCTCCCTATAATTGAAGCAATATATACAACAGCCGAAGTGTCTTACATTTTCTTAATTGGCGTTCAAAGCATCCAACCGTATACTCCCTACATGGTGGTGTGTCAACTAGGAAGATTCCAAACCGTCCACAATGACGAAGATCTGAGCAAGCATGCTATTGAATTGGGGCCAAAAGCTACGTTTCTAGAAGGAAAAATTCACCAAATATTGAATGAATGTAGATTTCTGGGACCCAAGACCATAGTGCGAGACCGAGCCAAAGGTGATGCGGACCCCAAATATATTGAATGGTTCAGCAAGAGATATCAAGTTCCTGAAAGACCCGCGAAAAGACCACATGTCCAACAATTCACTGTTGAGACCCAACCACAATGGGACTGACTGACTAAAGAAAATGAATACAATGCCAAAATAAGTAAATTGGAAAGGCACGTCATGGAGCTTGAATTTGAAAATGGTGTTCAAGCTGCCGCAGATGAAGGAGAACAGAAGAAATTATCCCAAGAAAATGAGGCACTCAAAGCTCAGTTTTGAAAGATTAAAATAGTCGCCGACAACCCAGAAAGAAGTCAGGCCGATGAAAGGCTTATATGTGGTCTAAGAAATAAAGTCCTCGAACACCAAGAAGACTTGGAAAAATCCAAAGCCATTCAGGAAAAGCCACATGAACAGTTGACAAAGAAAGCTAAAGAACGGGCACAGTTTGTGCAACAAATGAAAAGAAACTATGAAGGGACTATCACCAGCCTCAGAAGAAAAGTGATTAATCTTGAGGATGAAGCAGCCAAATGGGCTAAAGATTTTAAGGCTGACAGGGAACATTGTTATAAGTTGATGGCCCAATGGAGAAAGACATGCAGCAATTGAAAAATCAACACTTTCATGACTCCCAAGTGTTGGAAGCCCGAAACTAACAGATAGAGCGATTACTTCAGGAAAAGGGCATGATCAGAACCATCGCTTATTAGATCCCCATAAAATGCCAAGCATGCGAGGATAGGACTCGAACCACCTTATTTGATGCAATGATGATCTTTGTCCGTCAAGTAATGACTGATTTGAAGCAACTACAAGGGGGTCTCCCACATAAGCCCACAGTGAGGCCGAATGATGCCGTGCATGCCCTAGTAATAGAAGCTTTAATGTATTCTTGACTTTTCAAAAATTGAGTCTGTATTTTGTTTCATTTCAAGTCTGTATTTTATTTCAAAGAAACTGATTAATTTAGTATTTTTGTAATAGAAGTTTTATTAATGAAATTTGAAAATCCTCAAAAAGTATTCCTTATTTTTGTATTTGTTTTCAAATAACTACACTTGGTCTGATTCATGCCGGATCGTGATTCGTAGGCAATCTCCACATTATTCGACCGTTTCCTTAAAAAAAAGAGGGAAAATAAGAAAACCAAGAGACAAAAATGTCAAAAGCAAAGGAAAAAGAAATAGAGGGAAAAGAAAAATGAAAAGAGAGTGGAAAATAAAATAAGGAAATAGGAAGGGACCAGAAAGAAGCCGGGATGAAGCATGCAACCGTTGCAAGACATGTATATACTCGTTTAACTGCATAGGTGCATCATACCCTAACGTGCGATCACATGTCTGTTATCTATCTTAAACTAAGAGTTTGCTGCTTGTAGCATCCAGTCCAGGGTTTTTATAAACGGTGGTTGGTTTTAATGGTAACCTGGCTTCACATCCATACTTCACCAGATCCAAAGGAAGCATTAGAATATCTTAAGAAATCATTCCGCTAGCAATTCCCATCACGTACGAGAGCCCAATCTCGGGCATCCGCTGGCATCAGAATCAGCAACTGCCGAGGAAAAGAGGCTATTGCGTCTCCGCATGATGGAGATGTGGGATACCTGGTCAAATGGAAAAGAGCCTCCTAGTGCAATTCCTGGATTTTCGAACCTTTTCCCTAGAATTAGGGGAAATTCTACTGTCCCAATCAGTCATACCAGTATCCCACTATGACACCCAACTATCTCAGCTCATTTTGTGGGAACACCTTCACAGGTTCGCCCCAAGATGGCTATACCCAATGCAGTCCCAAACATATTTACTGTCCCTCCATACTCTGCTACAACATAGCCTGCATTTCCAAGGCCCACTTTTGATCCTTCAACCTTTACATTCCAAACACTCACCCCCAAATGGAGCCTGTTCAGCACCACACCTATTAATATTCTCAGCCGCCTCTATTTGAGCTCACAACAGGACAGGAAAAGACTCCCAAAACTCCGGAACATGAAGAAAAGGCAAAATGGATGAAAAGCCTGGAGCAAAGCCTAAAAAATAAGCAAGGGCTGAGTGGATAGAAAAATGTGTCATATACTGATTTGAGGATGTTCCCTCACGTGCATTTTCCTATGGGATTTAAAACTACGAAGTTTGAAAAGTATGATGGGCATGGCGATTCTATTGCCCACCATAATAAATATTGTAATCAATTGTGTCGAGCTGGAGAAATAGAAGAACTGCTCATGGCTTACTTTGGGAAAAGTTTTTGGGTATCGCCTATGAGTGGCACATGGACCAGGATATTTCTTGATGGCACATCTGGGACAATCTTGCAAGAGACTTTGTCCAACAGTTCCAGTACAATATAGACATTTCTCCAGACCAGAACTCGCTGGTAAATCTAAAGAAGAAGCCTTCCGAAAGTATTCGGGAGTGTGCGATCAAATGACGTGAACAGGTGTGAAGGGTAAAACCTCCAATGGACGAAGTGGAAATTGTCATGTTATTTCTTCAAGCTCAGGAGGCTTATTATTTCCAGAATATGATGTCAGCTATGGGCAAGCCATTCATAAAGGCTATTAAAATTGGTTAAATGGTGGAGAATAGACTAAAACAGGCAGAATTTTGAGCAACCAGCTATTAGAGCAACCTCCCAAGCCATCCAAGGTGGGTCTGGAGGAGTGGCCAAAGGTAAGAAGAGAGAAGAAACATCATGGCACCCTCAGGTGCAAGGAGACATCGCGCTCCTAGACCCATGTTCTCAGAAATATCCCCTCAGCATTATTACCCTCATCAAGACATGGCATATGCTCCTCAACCATATGCGGTCATGAATGCTCAACCTTTTATATGACCGCAAAAACATGCAAATAGACACTAAGCTCCATTTCAAAGAAATAAGGCTTCTCTACATAATCACTATAATCCCCGTCCTCTATAGAGTAATTTTCCTCCTTGTGAGCCACACAGGAGGCAAAGTTTTACTCCAATCTATATCCAAAATTTGTCCATATGGGTCTGCTACAACCAGTTCCTCAAATGATGCAAAACCCGGCATCGCCGCTTACAGATCCAGTGTCGGATATGGCTATCATTCAGGAGTAGAAGGGCATGATACAAATGATTGTTGGACCCTAAAAAGAGTGGTGGAAAAACTTGATAGAGCAAGGAAAAATAGTGTTAAGGGACAAGGATGTCCCAACGTGACGAATAATCCATTTCTAGACCACAACAACGGGTTAGTGATTGGGATGATTTGTGAAGATAAAGAATTTGATCCGACATTAAAGGCCATAATTATCATTGTAGACGTAGAGAGAAATCCAAAAAGCACCCATAAGCAAGATAAAAGGGAAAAGAAGAACAAGGTCACCAAAACAGAACCAGAAAAGAAAGTTGAAACCGGAACAGAGGTAATGCCTCCCAAAGATGGGATTCTCTAGGTCCCACGATGTCGTAAAGAAAAGCAGCAAACTTTGAGCTCTCCAAAGAGGCTTGAACTAAAGAAGGCAACCCAAATGTACATGCTCAAGGGAGCTTATGTGGTGCGGGGGACAACTAATCCACTAAGGCTAACTGAGCCCTTGGTTGTCGGCCGAGCGCCACAAAGGCCCATAACGGACCCTACTGCAGTACCGTGGAATTATCATAAAACAATGGTTACATACAAGGGCAAAAAGATCTTGGGGAGCTTCAAGAAAACAATCTTGTTGAGAAGTACTCCAACATGGAAGAAGTAAACAGTGCCACTAGAAAGCATTTCCCATCTAAGAAACCTGTAAATCGCAGAAGCTTTCTTTTAGAAAATGGAGATGGCGGACTTTGAAGTGGTTGATAAACTGCAAAGTATCCTGAACAAGTTTCCTTGCTGTCATTTGATGAAGTCTCCCGAACACCAGAAGGTTTTAATGAAGACCTTGAATGAAGCCTCTGTGCCTGCTGAAACTTTGTTGGAACAATTAGAAAGAATTGCAGAAAGATTCTTCGCAATCAATCAGATCACATTCAGTAAAGATGATTTGCCTCTGGAAGGGGCCGCCCATAACAAAGCCTTGCATCTAAGTGTCAAATGTGAGGTTACTACGTTAAAGAGTAATGGTGGATGGAGGTTTTGGGGTAGACATTTGCCACTCTCTACACTCCAGCGGATGGAAATTGGGACTGGAAGGATTCACCCAAAAAATGTATGCGTACGAGCCTTTGATGGTATCAAAAGGGATACAATCGGAGAAATCAATCTGATTCTAACCATTGGCCCGGTGGACTTTGATGTAACCTTCCAAGTGCTAGACATGGACACGTCCTATAATTTTCTTTTGGGAAGGCCTTGGATCCAAGCAGCAAGAGCTGTACTCTCTACTCTCCATCAAATAGTGAAATTTAAGAATGAAGATCAGGAGATCGTGGTCCACGAGAAGGATGAACAATCAATCTATGGGGACCCGTCTGTCCCATGTCTTGAAGTCAGGGAAGGCAGCAAGCACATAATTTACCAAGCCTTTGAAGTTGTGTTGGCAGACCAGTATGAAGAAGTATATTCTTGCCCCCAACCTTTTTTATCCATTACATTGATTATAGTAGCCACAAAAATTATCAGACATAGTTTCAAGCCCGGAAAAGACTCGAAAATGATTTGCAAGGAATATCTGAGCCATTAACTCTTCCTACCACTGAGAAGTCGTGTTAGGCTTCCACCCAACGCCGGATGATATAACCTAGGCAAATGATAGAAAGCGTGATGGGTGGGTTCTACCTGAACCACTGCAACATTTGTATGAGACATTTGTAAGGCCAAAGTACAGTGAGGAGGAGGAGGATGAGGCCTTCACAGCTAAAGAAATTGAAGAAATATATGGGGCGATGAGGAAAATACTCTACGAAACCCACATGGTTCAGTTGGGATAGGGCATAAGCAATGTCGAGGTACTGTACATGGGACCAAGGGCTAAGCTCCAAAATTTTGAAGGCTACGCCATTTCCGATCAGGCGGGAGTCCTGGTAGACCTGTCCAGCTACTTTTTTTGCATCCCAAGTTATTCCACGGTGTAACTTGGATGTTTTCTTTAGTTTCGTGTCTTTATTTTTCCAAATTTAAACCATGTTATCTTCAAATTCCAGGAACTGAAATTAATATTTCATCGTCCATTTTTGTTTATCCTTTCTGGTTTTCCTATTTTTCTTTTTCATTTCTTCTTTTCAGTTCTAATAACGCGGATTTAAATAACATGACATGTTTACGAACTTCATGCCTAGATCCAAACATGCTGTCTAATTATGAAATAATGAACCTTGAACAAGAATATGATGAAGAAGAGGCTTTTAGGGAAATAAATCGAGAATTAGAACAATTTGAGAATAAACCTAAGCCAAACTTGAATGATACTTAGTCGGTTAACTTGGGAACCTTTGAAGAAATCCAAGAAACCAAAATAAGTATCCACCCAGAGGAGAAAATCTAGGATGCCATAATCCAACTCCTGCATGAGTTTAAAGATGTGTTTGCCTAGTCGTATGACGATATGCCAGGGCTAAGCGTTGATTTTGTAGTGCATAAATTGCCAAATTATCATGAGTGCCCCCCAATCCAGCAAAAATAGAGAAAATTTAAAACTGATGTCAGTGATAAAATCAAAGAAGAGATCTAGAAGCAATATGGAGCAGTGGTGATCTGAGTGATCCGGTATACCATATGGCTAGCGAATGTAGTTCCAGTGCCAAAGAAAGATGGAAAAACCCCAGTATGCGTGGACTAGAAAGATTTGAACAAAGCAAGCCCCAAAGACAACTTCCCCTTGCCCAATATAAACATCCTTGTTGATAACTGCACCAAACATGAGATACAGTCTTTCTGGACTATTGCGCAGGATAACACTAGGTGTTGATGGATGAAGAGGACACAAAGAAAACAGCCTTCACCACACCTTAGGGAACCTACTGCTACAGGGTCATGTCTTTCAGGCTAAAGAATGCTGAGGCAACCTATATGAGAGCCATGACTACCATCTTCCGTGATATAATGCATCAAGAAATAGAAGTGTGGGATTTGAGGAAGTTCTTCAATTGGCTATTTGAAACTGAACCCAACCAAATGTGTGTTCGGTGTCGTATCAGGCAAACTTCTTGGATTTATAGTTAGATGGAGAGGTATTGAGTTAGTTCCGACTAAGATAAAGTCTATTAAAGATTTACCTCCTCCAAATACCAAAAAAAACGTAATGAACTTGTTGGGAAGATTGAATTATATTAGTCGGTTCATCACTCAGCTGACTTTCACATGTGAGCCCATATTCAAATTGCTAAAGAAAGATGCAGCGGTCAAATGGACAGATGAATTTCAAGAGGCTTTCGATAAGACTAAAGATTACTTGTCCAACCCACTTGTTTTGTTCCATATGAGCTAGGGAGGCCACTGTTTCTGTACCTGACAGTCTTGGAAAGTTCCTTTTGTTACGTCCGCGGGCAACACGACATTACTAGAAAGAAAGAGCAGGCAATATACTACTTGAGCAAGAAGTTTACCAGCTACGAGACCAAGTACACAGTGCTAGAAAGAACCTGCTGGGCTTTAACTTGGGTTGCTCAGAAACTGAGACATTATCTGCAGGCCTACACCACTTACCTCATAACCAGGTTGGATCCATTGAAGTGCATATTTCAAAAACAAATGCCCACTGGGATATTAGCAAAATGCCAGATCCTACTAACCCGAGTTTGACATAGTCTATGTCACTCGTACATCAATGAAGGCCCAGGCATTAGCGGATAATTTAGCTGAAAACCCAGTTGATAAAGAGTACCAACCTCTGAACTCTTATTTCCCAGATGAAGAGGTAAACTTGGTAGAGGCAATATCCAAAGATACCGCTGCTTGGATGGTGTTCTTTGATGGAGCGGTAAACGCAAAAGGTGTGGAATTAGGGTAGTCTTAATTTCACCCACCGGTCCGCACTATCTAGCCACTGCTCACCTTCGCTTCTTCTGCACGAACAATACAAGTGAGTATGTAGCTTGCATCATGGGTATGAACATGGCAGTCGACCAAAATGTTGAAGAGTTGTTGATTATGGGGGGCTCAGATCTAATCATCCGGCAAGCCCAAGGAGAATGGAAAACTCGAGATATCAAACTTATCCCTTACCGCAAACATGTGGAAGATCTCAGCAAGAGGTTCAAGATGATAGAGTTCAGGTACATCCCTCATTATCACAATGAACTAGCTGACGTACTTGCCACTTTGGCCTCGATGTTGCCCAACCCAGGAAATGCCCACATTGATCCCTTGGAAATCCAAATCAGGGAATGGAATGGGTACTGTAATACGGCTAAGGAAACACAAAGCCTCCCGCCATGGTACCATGATATCAAGATGTTTCTAAAAAACAAAAAATATCCTGGGCAAGCCACTAGGGATGAAAAGAGAACCATCAGACGGCAAGGGAGTGGTTTCTTTTTAAGCAGTGAGGTTTTGTACAAAAGGACCCCGGACCTTAATTTGTTAAGATGTGTTGACGTTGAAGAGGCTGGAAGGATCATGCACTAAGTACATACCGGAGTATGCGGACCACACATGAATGGGTATGTGTTAGCAAAGCAAATCATTCGAGCAGGCTATTATTGGATAACCATGGAAAAGAAATACGTTAGCTTTGTCCGAAAATGCCATCAGTGTCAGGTGCACGATGATTTGATTCATGCACCTACCATAGAACTACATCCCATGTCGGTATCCTGGCCATTTGTAGCTTGAAGCATGGACGTCATTGGGCCAATCGAGCCGAAAGCCTCAAATGGGCACAGATTCATGCCGGTTGCCATTGATTACTTCACAAAGTGGGTCGAAGCCATCACTCTTAAATCGGTTACTAAGAAAGATGTGGTTGATTTTGTGAATTCAAATCTTATTTGGTATTTTGGCATTCCCGCAACTATTATCACAGATAATGATGCAAATTTGAACAGTCGATATATAGGAGAGGTATGCGAATGATTCAAGATAACACACATGAACTTTACTCCTTATTGGCCCAATGCTAATGGTGTCGTCGAAGCACCAAATAAAAATATCAAGAAGATCTTGATAAAGATAATTCAGAGCTCCAGGCAATGGCATGAAAAGTTTCCTTTCGCACTACTGGGATATCGCACCACAATGCGGACGTTAGTAGTATAAACCCATACCTCTTAGTCTATGGCACTGAGGCTGTGATGCCCGTATAGGTGGAAATTCCTTCTCTCCGAATAATCGTTGAAGCTAAGATTGATGACGCTGAATGGGTCAAGACTCGTTTGGAACAACTAACCTTAATTGATGAAAAACGAATGGATTCGGTCTGCCACGGGCAGTTGTACCAACAAAGAATGGCCCGTGCTTATAACAAGAAAGTACGCCCCAGGAATTTTGAGGTGGGAAAACTTGTATTAAGGTGCATTATTCCTTACCACCAGGAAGCAAAAGGAAAATTTGCTCCAAATTGGAAAGGCTCGTACATTATCAGAAAGATATTGCCGAAAGGGTCATATTATCTGGGCGACATCGAAGGAGATGATCCCGAAGCAGCCATGAACACAGACACAGTAAAAAGGTATTATGTTTAGGCTCACTATAACAATGATTATGTCCAGTTGGGATGACAAAGGCTTTCATTATTGCTACCCAAACACTACCAATCCTTTTGCAAACACATTTGAACTGGTTACTCTTCCTTGATTACCCTCTTTGGAACCTGAAAGTGTTATTGAAAAAAAAACAAGAGAAAAACAAAAAAACAAAAGAATAACCAAAACTTCCTGAACTGCGTCTGACTTGATTCCAAAATGATACGTAGGATACCTCTTTCTAAGGTTCAGTCACACAAAAAAAAAATCACAATTCCCCAAAAAGAGAAACTGGGGCAGGTGCGTAATGGCTTGGTCATGAGCCCACCAAAATGGTTCTAACATTTTAATTTTGTTTACCTAAAACCTTGTCCATTCCATCCGATCAATTGGCAAAGGCATGGGAATTGAAAAACACCATTATTGGAATCTGATGTAGCCCAAATTGAGAGAAATAAAATGAAAGAGTCTTATTGGTGTAAACCCACGGGCGCCATAAGATGACGGTGAGCGGAGAAATTGAAAATGAGAGAGTCTGTTTAGTGCAAACACGTAAAGAGCACTATCGGACGACGGTGAGAAGAGAAATAAGAGAGGTCGATTGGCCAAAATCCACAAAGGGTGCCGTCGGCCGAAAAGAAAACACCTCCCACCACTGAAAGAGTCCTGACAAGGTTCCCTAGTTTTGAAATACGAGTCAATGAGCTTACGAGAAGTTGGGAAAGTTTTTGTCGTTCCGGCATCTAGTCTAAGCAGCATGTCATGTCCATTTGAAGCCTGCATGCATCCCTAGATAAGTCTTTCTTTTCCTCCAGAAAGTGATGCTTCCGTCTTCATCCTCTTGCTCTCTATTTACTTTTCCTTCGAATTCCTTTTGGTCTAACATCAATTCTGAAATAATTACAATTAAAAGGTGGCAGGACTGGTTTTACAGGGCTCCACCTAGCATGAGTTAAAGAAAGGTACCCAGCCTCAGCAGGTGCATTAAGCCAATCCCGAATGGCCATGATTTTTTATGCTTTCAAAGAAAGATATTGAAAATGAAAGAATTCCCAAAGACAAAGGTCCCAAGATCATAACAAAGTGAAAGGCCGGAGCCCGACATGGGTGAATTGTCAGAAAATCCTATAGGTTGAGGCCCTCGGTTTGAAAGAGAGAATAATCTTCAAAACCAGCAAGTAGCAGAGGTTCTTGATAGAAGTTGGCCGGGATCAAGCAATCAAGACTACAAAACCAACCACCATTTCAAAGTAACAATTGTTCTTTGTTTGAAAATTGAAATAGGTGTGATCCAAGGAACCGTGCAAAAGGCAGGTGGAGCCAAAAGAAAAACGCGCAAGTGCTGAAACAGCTTTGTAGCAAATAATCAACAAGAAAAGGCAAGTTTACTCCAAGTTCTTTCCTGCATCTTAATGAAATAAAAGAGAAAAAAGAGATAACAAAAGAAGAAAATCCTAAAAGAGGACAATTTAGAATTCCCAATACCAACCAAGTTACCTTTTAGCCAACATGAGTGCTCCAATCCTTGATTTGCGCCTTTTCGACATAGGGCCTCCATTTCCTAGTCGTTTTTTACCTATTAGCCAACATTAGAGCTCCAATCCCTGAGTTGCGCCTTTTACACATAGGGCCTCCTTTCTCTAGTCACTTTTTACCTTTTAGCCAACATTAGGGCTTGAATCCCTAAGTTGCGCCTTTTAGATATAGGGCCTCCATTCCCTAGTCGCTATTAGCCAACATTGGGCTCCTATCCTTCAGTTGAGCTTTTTACCTTTTAACCAACATTATGGCTCTATTTCCTAAGTTGCACCTTTTAGACAAAGGGCCTCCATTCCCTAGTCGCCTTTAGCCAACATTAGGGATCATATCCCTAAGTTGAGCTTTTTACCTTTTAGCCAACATAAGGGCTCCAATCCCTGAGTTGCACCTTTTAGGAATAGGGCCTCCATTCCCTAGTCGCCTTTAGCCAATATTAGGAATCCTATCCTTGAATTGTGTTTTTTTACTTTTAGCCAACACTAGGGCTCCAATCCCTGGGTTGCGACTTTTAGACATAGGGCCTCCATTCAATAGTCACTTTTTACCTTTTAGCCAATATTAGGGTTCGAATCCCTGAGTTGCACCTTTTAGACATAGGGCCTCATTCCCTAGTATTTTTTTACCTTTTAGACAACATTAGGGTTCCAATCCTTGAGTTGCATTTTTTAGACATAGGGCCTCCATTCCCTAGTCACATTTAGCCAACATTAGGATTCCAATCCCCGAGTTGATTTTTTATTACCTTTTAACAAACATTATGGCTCCAATCCCTAAGTTGCGCCTTTTAGACATAGGGCCTCCATTCTATAGTCGCCTTTAGCAAACATTAGGGCTCGGCTCTTATCCCTTATTTGAGCTTTTTACCTTTTAGCCAACACTAGGGGTCTAATCCCGGAGTTGCACCTTTAGACATAGGCCCTCCATTTCCTAGTCGCTGTTAGCCAACATTAGGGCTCATATCCTTGAGTTGAGCTTTTTCCCTTTTAGCCAACATTAGGACTTCAATCCCTGAGTTTCGCCTTTTAGACATAGGGCCTCCATTCCCTAGTCGCATTTAGCCAACATTAGGGCTCCTATGAATTGAGATTTTTACCTTTTAGCCAACATTAAGGCTCCAATCCTTGAGTTGTGCCTGTTTGACATAGGCCTCCATTCCCTAGTCGCCTTTTGCCAATATTAGGACTCCAATCCCTGATTTCTCTTTTTTACTTCTTAGCCAACATTAGATTCCAATCCATGGGTTGCGCCCTTTATATATAGGGCCTCCACTCTCTAGTCACTTTTTACCTTTTAGCCAATATTAGGGTTCCAATCCATGAGTTGCGCCTTTTAGACATATGGCCTCCATTCCCTAGTCGCTTTTTACCTTTTAGCCAACATTAGGGCTCCAACCTTGAGTTCTGCCTCTTAGACACAGAGCCTCCTTTCCCTAGTCATTTTTAGCCAACATTAGGACTTTAATCCCTGATTTGAGTTTTTTACCTTTTAGACAACATTAGTGGTCCAATCCCTAAGTTACGCCTTTTACGCATAGGGCCTCCATTCTCTAGTCGCCTTTTGCCAACATTTGGGCTCCTATCCCTCAGTTGAGCTTTTTTCCTTTTTGCCAACATTAGGGTTCTAATCCCTGAGTTGCAGCTTTTAGACATAGGGCCTCCATTCCCTAGTCGACTTTAGGCAACATTAGGGCTCCTATCGTTGAGTTGAGCTTTTTACCTTTTAGCCAAAATTAGGACTCCAATCCCAGAGTTGCGCCTTTTAAACACAAGGCCTCCATTCCCTTGTCGCCTTTAGCCAATATTAGGACTACAATCCTTGAGTTGCGCTTTTTACTTTATAGCCAACATAAGGGCTCCAATCCCTGGGTTGCGCCTTTTAGACATAGGGCCTCTATTCTCTAGTATCTTTTTTAAATTTTAGCCAATATTAGGGTTCCAATCCCTTAGTTTCCCCTTTTATACATAGGGCCTCCATTCCCTAGTTGTTTTTACCTTTTAGCCAACATTAGGGCTCAAACCTTGAGTTGCGCTTTATAGAGATAGGGCCTCAATTCCCTAGTCGCCATTAGCCAACATTAGGACTCTGATCCCTAAGTTGAGTTTTTTTACCTTTTAGCCAACATTAGGGCTCCAATCCTAAAGTTCCGCCTTTTAGACATAGGGCCTCCATTCTCTAGTCGCCTTTAGCGAACATTAGGGCTCATATCCCGCAGTTGAGCTCTTTACCTTTTAGTCAGGATTAGCGCTCTAATCCCTAAGTTACACCTTTTAGACATAGGGCCTCCATTTCTTAGTCGACTTTAGCCAACATTAGGGCTCTTGTCATTGAGTTGAGCTTTTTACCTTTTAGCCAACATTAGGACTCCAATCCATGAGTTGCGCCTTTTAGATATAGGGCCTCCATTTTCCCTAGTCGCTTTTAGCCAATATTAGGACTTTAATCCTTAAGTTGCGCTTTTTACATTTTAGCCAACATTAGGGCTCCAATCCCTGGGTTGCACCTTTTTGACATAAGGCCTCAATTCCCTAGTTACTTTTTACCTTTTAGCTAAAAATAAGGCTCTAATCCCTGAGTTGCGCCTTTTAGACATAGGGCCTCCATTCTCTAATCGCTTTTTACCTTTTATCCAACATTAGGGCTCCAACCCTTTCATTGCGCTTTTTAGACATAGGGCCTACATTCCCTATAGGCCTTTAGCCAACATTAGGACTCCAATCCCTGAGTTGAGATTCTTTACCTTTTAACCAACATTAGGGCTCCAATCCCTGAGTTGCGCCTTTTTAGAAATAGGCCCTCCATTCCCTAGTCGCTTTTTACCTTTTAGTGAACATTAGTGCTCCAATCCCTAAGTTGCGCCTATTAGACATAGAACCTCCATTCCTTAGTCGCTTTTTACCTTTTAGCCAAAAATTTGGGCTCCAATCCCTGAGTTGCACCTTTTAGACATAGTGCCTTTATTATCTAGTCGCTTTTTACCTTTTAGCCAACATTAGAGATCCAATCCCTAAGTTCTTCCTTTTAGACATAAGGTCTCCATTAGCCAACAGTAGGGCTCCAATCTATGAGTTGAGCATTTTACCATTTAGCCAACATTAGGGCTCCAATCCCTGCATTGCGCCTTTTAGACATAGGGCCTTCATTCTCTAGTCGACTTTAGCCAACAATAGGGATCCAATCTCTGAGTTGAGCTTTTTACCTTTTAGCCAACATTAGGGCTCCAATCCCTGAGTTGTGCCTTTTAGACATAGGGTCTCCATTCCCTATTCACCTTTAGCCAATATTAGGGCTCCAATCCCTAAGCTGCGCCTTTTAGGCATAGGGCCTCCATTCCCTAGTAGCTTTCAGCAAATATTAGGGCTCAAATCACTAAGTGGAGATTTTTACCTTTTAACCAACATTAGGGATCCAATCCCTGAGTTGCACGTTCTAGACATAGGGCCTTCATCCCCTAGTCGCCGTTAGCCAACATTAGGGCTCCTATCCCTATGTTGCGCCTTTTAAACAAAAGGGCCTCCATCCCCTAGTCACCTTTTGCTAGAATTAGGGCTCGAATCCATGAGTTGAGTTTTTTTTCCTTTTTAGCCAACATTAGGGCCACAAATGCTTGAGTTGCGCCTTTTAGACATAGGGCCTCCATTCCCTAGTCGCCTTTTGCAACCATTAGGGCTTCAATCCTTCAGTTGCGCCTTTCAGACATTGGGCTTCCGTTTCCTAGTTACCTTTTGCCAACGTTAGGGCTCAAATCCCTGAGTTGACATTTTAGCAATAGGGCTCCACCCCCAATTTGTTTTATCATCGAAAAATACAATTCTTAAAAAAAAACGAAAGAGTGAATTAGTTCAAACGTTTATCATAGATAACTCACAACATTTTCCTAGTGAAAACTGGGGCAAAACATTTTGTTCGTTTGTTGTCTGAGTAGGTTTGACTTCGAGGCACAAGGTTTGAGACGACCAAAAGAGTGAGTCCAAAATGCTGAAGCGGACAAGGTTACGAAATTCTCAAAAATTGATCGAAGTTACAAGCTTCGCCTGTCCCGCTCTAATCCAATGCGGAAGAAAGAACCAACACATACAACTTACGACCATCAAGATTCAAATCGGAGTCCACAGAAAAAGCAACTAAGACTCAAGATCAATCTTCAAGAGATTTATACATAGGAATCTTGTAATCATAGTTGTTAGGCATAGCTAGCTTAGCTTGATTTTTCTTTTGGTGTAATAAGGAGGTCAGCGAGCAGTAGCAGCAGTAACATCGGTGAAATCATAGCTCGTGCTAGTCCCAGCTACCAAAACTTCCAAAACTACACTGGCCCGATTCCTTTATAGCCAAGGATATGTAGGCAACCTCTGAAGCAAGGTTTAGTCAGATGTTTCCAAATTGCTTCTCATGGAATGCCTAGCTGGCAAAAATCCTTCATAATTGCTCATTTATCTTCGCCCAAAGACCCTTCGTGTATCCGAGCAAAGAGGGCAGCTGTAAGCACATGATTTTTGTCTCGCTTGAATTACTCCTATAGAATTCATAAAATTAGGCTTTTTTATTTTAATTAGTTAATTTTAGGGAATTTATTGCATGATTTTTTGTTTGTTTGCATTCTTGTGTGCATTTTTTTATATAGTTCATAAAAAATAAAAAATAAAATGTATTTGCATTTAGAACCCCATTTTAATGTTTTTCTTGGTTAACTAATTAATTAACATTGCAAAATGAAAGAAAATAACAAAAATAGTTCTTTTGCATTTTTAATTTTAATTTTTGATTTTTTCTTTAGTTTTCTTTTAAATTAAGAGTTAATTAATTTTTGAAAATTAATTAGTTTAATTTTAGAGTTAAAACAGGTCTTCTTATTTATAATTTAGTATTTATCAAAAAAAATAGGAAAAGGAGAGAAAATGAAAGAAAAACCAAAAGAAAATAATGGTCTTAATAAAATACACGGTTTTTGGGCCAATTTAGTCACAAACCCATCTCAAACCAACCAAATTTGGCCAAACCTTGTCCAAACCCAAACCCCCAATCCGGCCCAGCCCCTAAACCATCAAAACGATGTCGTTTAGGAGCTTTTAATCAGGACAGTCGAGGTTAATCTAATCTAACCGTCCTGAAGCCCCCATATCCTAATATATAACTTTTTGAACCAACCCCCCCCCCCAATCTCACTGTCTCTAACACCTCAGAGACAAAAACCTAATGCCACCACCCTCCACCGCAAACCAACAGCGGCGACTGTCCAAACGCTAACAAAATTTCACCACCGCTTCTCTTTCACCTCCCATTTTAAAATCTGACCTTCACTTCTTTCAAATACCACCCAAAGTGTTCGAATAACCGAAGCCCTAGCCACCGCCTCTGCCATGCACGGCGGCGCCAACGCCAACTGGTCCCAAAATAACACCCTATAGCCACTAGACCTTCCCCATTCCAAATCAGTCGTCTCCTTCCTCGAATATACGTCGAGCATCTCAAATATCAAATAAAAACAACTCGGCCAAAATCGCACCTCCTCCAAACCATTCCCGATTCACACCGAAGGACTCCCACATCTTCCTCACAAAAATCTGTGCATAACTTCTATCAAATTGCATCCAAACGGCTCGAATACCACATCGAAGTTCTGACTAAATCTTGAAGCCTTGCATAAAGATTTTAGGGTTCCATGCTGAGTTCAAACCTGACCTTTCTTAGTTTTTCCTAAATTCATTAGTTTAATTTTCATCCCTTTATTTTAATTCTTGTTCCGAGTCTGATTAGCTAAGGTTCATAGATATACATGTGCCTAAAATAACAAAAAAATAGATTTTTTCCATGTCGAGTATACTTGTTAAGTTCTCTTGAACTAATTTAGATTTATTCCAATTGATGCCCCATTTATGGTTTACCAAATTCATTTGAATTTTAATTTCTTCTTCTTAGTTTTCCACTGATAACAGGAGTTTGCATGATTGATGCATTTTGTTTCTAAAATTTCTGTTGATTAATCATTGGTAATAGTAGTCTTAACTCTGACTTTTATAGCTTAAAATATGTGTAACTGAATTAAGCATTTTAATTCGGGGGGTTTGGTTAAAATCAGAGGGTGTTTTAAAAGTCATGACTTGGTAATTAACCATGGTCACATTTGACTAAGTTAAGAGGGTTAGGTTTAGTTTAACCTAGGTTGGTAATGTCAGGGTAACTAAGTGAGCACTAGGAGGTAGTTTAGGTATTAGAGTTCGGGGAATCTTTAGTAACAATCTTGGAAGCTTCTAGTATTGGGTTTTAGTTGAAGTTTCAGATTGACAAGTGTTAAGACTTGGGTAGAAAGTCCGAAATTCAAGGTTACCTAGGCCAAAATTGAAACTGAAAGAGGGACTAACTAGCTAAAAAATAGAAAGTTATAGGATTAAGGGTTAAAAAACAAAAGCTGAAGTTTGCCCTAGTAAATTGCCAATAAAGGCATTGTTACTGGGGGTTCAATTCAGAATTTGGCTGAACCTGAAAATACTCACTGTTTCATTGAGGTTTCTAAGTTCTAAATCAAACCTCTAGCTCACCTGAGGTTGAAAATGGCCTAAGCTTCTTTGTGCTTTTAGTAGTTAAGGTTTGAGAAAGCTAGAGATCTGAAATTTTAAATTAAAAGGTATAGAAGCTAGGAATTCGAGAGGAAAGTTTGGGAGAGAGTTTTGAAGAGCCTAAAGGCTGCTGAAATCAACGCAAAAATGTTTTAGAAATCCAGTAAAAGTTGTTGTTTGAATTCCTCTAGTTGAGACTCAATTTAAGCATGTCCATTGAAGCCTGGTGTTAGAATCAGCTGTGTTACTATTCAAATGGTTTAATTCCAAAACATTTTCAAATCACTTAGCTGGGTTGATATCTGTTGCTGATTATACTTGTTGTTTGCTGATACTCTTACTTTACTTTTGTCTTCAATTTCAAGGTATTTACTTAAACTTCAAATGGCCAAAGGTTGTGAAACATAAAGATGAAGAATGATTTGAATAAATGGTTGTCCAAAGCTGATTTCCTCTTGTTTGATTCCCTGTTAACATCTGATATTATTTTATTTTCTCTGTTTAAATTCCTAGATCCATTAGTGTAGTGTATTGATAGTTAGCCTAGTCTATTCATTGTAGCATAGTAATAATATTGTAGAGTCTATGCTATCCTTAAACCTGCATGAACTTGTTAGATTCATTAGCTTATTCGAACATCAAAGGATTGTATATTGGACTGTTATTTGGAAACATTCAACTTTTAGATTCATGTTGATTTTGTAATTGAAATTTAAGTAGTTATTTCTAAGTTCCAGTCTATGCATAAGTTCCATAAAGTGTATTAATTGAAGTTAAATAATTCTTAAATTTCAGGAATTAGTGTGTTAGTTCATCAGCTTACATGTCATTTGAATATGATTGTGCAGTTAGAATTTAAAATTAGAAGGTTTTTGATATAAATAAATTCCAATTTTTCATTTTTTTATAAAACGGATCAGTGTTGCAAGGCCCAATTTAAAGTTAGCATTGGTTTGGGCTCACTTTGGGACCAAAAAATGGACAAATCGAATGCATAAACTTGAGGCCTCTGTTGGGCCAATTACAAGCTCAAATATTGAGCTCCACTTGAGGTAGTGGATCCAAATAAATCTTCAGCAGTGGCAATGGTCCCTATTTGAAATTTAGGCCTGATTTGATGGGCTCGAACTTGCCTTTCTTATTAAATACTATTTGTCGGGCCAAGTCATTCTTGTTAGGACAATCAGCATCCCTACAAACAAGCAATTAGAACATCAAAAATAGTATAATACTAATTATTTAGCCCTTTAACAAGGATAGCAGTCGAACCATAGTAGACAAAAATGATTCATGGACTTCTTAAATATTATTAGGACATCTGAAAGTCGAGGTGTGCCGCGCCAAACAAAAATCAAAAATTGCGTGGTCCTTGTGTAATCTTGTCTTTAAAATACTTAGAATATGGGATGAGACATTTAGCTAACATTTATGGCCTCCCACAAAGATATCAACACGCTAGTCGCTTTAAGCGCACACTTTAATAAATTTACCTTCATAAATTTGGGTGCGCATTTTATGTGACCCAAATCCAAATCCTAAAATGTTGGATAAAATGTGTTTCAGATCCGGGTGCATTTCATGTGACGTGATCCAAAAACACGTTTTGAACGACGTTCAATCTTCCTTACAAAATCAGTTAAAAACGGTAAATAATTTAAAATTACCCTATAGGATGAACATGTTTTTAAAATTAGATATTATGCATTATGATAGTTTAAGCGACCATGCTAGAAACACGGAATCCGGGGATGCTAAACACCTTCCCACAGGTTAACAGAATTCCTTACTCAACAATTTCTAGTTCCCAGAGTTCATTTGGAAAGTTGAAAATTTCCTCGATTTGGGATTTGAGATAAATCGGTAACTTTGGACACCAAAAGTCAAAACTATCCCAAGTGGCAACTCTGAATAAAAATTAAATAAATAATTCCATTTCGAATAATGTCACTTAAATTAAAAAAACTCTCTTCCACACTATCCTTCGGGGTAGGTGTGTAAAATAGGAGGTGTCACAACAGTTGATATGCCCTTAAGGGTTTTTACAAATCGGCACAAGGCCCCAAACTAGGCATAAAGCCCATAATATAGTATAAGGATCTGAAATCTGGAATAATATAACTTTTCTAAATAAAATACGTGGCTTAATAGTAGCTACTGGACAGACCAAGTCTCAATCCCCTAGCGGCTCACGCCCATACGCTTGTCACCTAGCATATGCATCACCGCACTTATCAAATCAAATCAAATACTGGGGTTTGTACCCTTAGTTCCAAAATTACAATGGTTACTTACCTCAAATCGGTGAAAATACTACTCCGCGACGCCTTTGCCTCTCGAATCAGCCTCCACTCGCTTTGAATCTAGTCGAAATCAGAACGAATACGTCACAATAAGCTAAGGCAACAAAGCCCAAGCGAAATCATTCGAAAAATACCAAAAAACTCGAATTAACAATATCCGAGCCCTGGGCCCACTTCTTGAAACTCAAAACATTTACATCAATGGGTTCCTTATCTCCCCACGAGTTCATACATAGAAAAATTTCTCAAATTCGACCCCAATTGGTCTTTCAAATCCCCAAATAAAAATTCCAAAATTTCAAGCCCTAGTTCCTTCTTTTTAGCTTAAGTTCCATGATTTTCTAGGTAAATTTCACAATAGAATCGAGTATTAAACCCAAAAATCTTACCTCAAGTCGTTTCTCTTTGAACATTCAACCTCCTTCAACAAGCTCTCAAAATGCTCAACAATGGGTGAAAATAGACCCAAAATCGCGGAAGAAATGAAGTTATAACATTCTTCCCAGTTCTGCGTTTCCGTCATTGCGATCGCAGCGATTTCCTCGCGGTCGCGAAGAACACATGTTCAAGTTCCCCAAAATAACTCTACGCGATCGTGTAACACACATCGCGATCGCGATGGTCCCCACAAACTTTCCTTTCGCGAACGCGAAGAACAACCATGACCTCAGACCAGTTGATCAAAATAACCGTACGCGATAACGACTACACGCACGTGAACATGAACCAGAACCCTCTCACTCTACGTGATCACAGGACCCACTTTGCTAATGCAAAGAGAATATAGACATTGCCTTAAATTCCTACTCCGTGATCGCGAAGGGCTAAAAGCTGCAAAGATAAACCTACAATTTTTCTGCAAATTTTCCAACTCTAAAATGTCCAAGTGACTACCTGAAACTCTCCCGAGACCTTAACCGAAAGAACCAATACATCCCAAGACCTTATTGAAACTTGTTCCTATCATCAAAACACCTCAAACAACACCAAATCCCTCAAACACATCGGATTCAAGCCTTAGGTTTCTAAAATCTTCCGAAATACGCTTTCGGTCAACATCGAATCAAACCTCGTTCGAATGACCTGATATTTTGTACACACATCCCGAATGACATAAAAAAGCTACTGCAGCTCTCAGAATTCCATTCCGGCCGTCGGATCAAAATCCCACCTACCAACCAAAAATCTCCCAAATATCAACTTTGCCAATTTAATCCTAATTTTACTTCGGACCTCCAAAACCCATTCCGATCACGCCTCTAAGTCGTAAATCACCTCCCAAAGCTAATCGAACCATCGGAACTCTCATTCGAGCCCTCTAGCATATAACTCAATATCCGATTGACTTTTCCAACTTAAACCATCTTAAAAGAGACTAAGCGTCTTATTTCTTGCTAAATTTTATCCGAACCCGAGCTAATCAACCCAAACACACAAAACACGGATTACGAACCATAAAGAAGCAGAAATAGGAAAATAAAACGGTAACTCATAAGATGATTGGCCGGATTGTCACATCTTATTATAATCTATATGATGTTAATAGCTACATGTTGATGCCCCAGTACCAAAAAGCTTAGTGGAAGAGCATAATCATGCAGACAAACATCCACCCCAGATAGAGATTCATAGCAGTGTTGGCTGCACATAAAATATTAGCTACTGTGGAAAGACTAAGTAAAATTGATATACAAATGCCACAGGATTGTGCCTTCTGCAAAGCTGCTACAGAAACACTGCACCATCTCTTCTTTGAATGCCCAGTCACAAATTGAGCATGGGCAAGGTTATTACAGAAACATACTCAATTGAGCCTTCTGCAAAGCTGCTACAGAAACCCTGCACCATCTCTTCTTTGAATGCCCAGTCACAAATTGAGTATAGGCAAGGTTATTACTATGGCTAGACATGAAAAGAAGCATAAAGGTATGGAAAGAAGAACTCAATTGGGCAAGCCGTATGGCTAGAAAAAAGACAGGAAAAACAACAATAACCAGTTACATGTTTTCGATATTGGTATATAGTGTATGAAGGGAGAGAAATATGATAAGGTTTCAGCAAGGTATCTTTGAGGAGCAAAGATTTTGCAGAGAAATAGTCCTACATGTACACACGAGGCAAAGGACAACCAAAATGGCAACAGATACTACGGAGTCTTGATAGATTTGCTTGATGTTCATGTAATTATCTGTATAATTGGTTTGTAATTAGAAGGTCAGTTGTAGTTTTCCTAGTTGGTTAGATAGCAATGCAATTGTAACTAGGATTAGCATAGTTGACTATTGATTGTAGTTGGTCAGCAGTTAAAAAACATAGCTGCATAACTTGTCTTTAAATAGAATAATCCTTGGGGTCATTTAGCATGTGAGATAAGGTGGATAAAGTGGTGTAGAAATTGAGATTGAATTTTTTACATATTTGATTATAGGAATTAGCTAATCCCGGAATAATTTTATACTATATCTTGAATTATTTATCCCATCTTATAGATGGCACTAGTTATCCTAGGATAAAATTCAAAAATGATCATGCTATTCCTGCTAAACCCTTCCTTTTTACTATTATTGAACTGATGAAATTGTTTGGATCTTCATCCATGTAGTCCTATTAATTTGAATTGAACTCCATTAATAATGATAGCACAACGAATGAATAGAGAATATGATATAGATTATAAAATTTATGTGGTCAATTTTGGAACCGTCCTAGAACATTTATTTTAGAGAATCAAATATATCTAAGTCACTAAAATAACCAAGGTTAGAATGAAAACAAATTATTTATTCAAAGTTTATTTAGTTTCAAACCACTCTGAAAGGTAGTATACAATGGAGTTTTTTCAATTAACGGACAATCAAAATGGGATTATTTGTTTATTGAAAATTTAAAGTGGCCACTTGGGATAATTCATGGTGTCCCAAGTCACCGGTTCAAATCCCGAGTCGAGGAAAGATTGACTTTGTATTACAGTCTGCGAACCAGAAATCCGAGTAAGGAATTCTGTTAACCCGGGAGAAGGTGTTAGGCATTCCCGAGTTTCGTGGTTCTACCACGGTCACTCAACTATTATATTTGGCTTAATTGTCTTATTTTAAAATATGTTTAAACCTATGTGAATTTTTAACTTAAAACCCACTTTTATTCATTTAAAGAAGATTTAACGTCGTTTAAAATGTGTCTTTAGATTACGTCACATGAAATGCACCCGTAATCTGAAACACATTTTATTCAACATTATAAGGATTTGGATTTGGGTCACATGAAATACACACCTGAGTTTAGGAAAGTAATATTATTAAGGTATCCGGTTAAAGCAACTATGCATTTTAGCTTTGCGAGGGCCATGAAATTTTGCAAAATTGCATGCCTGGAATTCTAAGGTTGAGCTTAAAATTAATAAAAGCAAGGGCCATGCAATTGTCATTTTTGTTCGGTCTGATGTACCTCAAATTATTCTACTTAAAAGTCTCAAATAAACTAACTCATGAGGGCCATAATTTTTTTGTTAAGCATGGAATACATCAACTATTGATAAGGGCCTAATTAATTGAAATGCCAACTGCAATTAAAAAAAATCTCTAAATGGTTTACAAGAGAGGGTTAATTATTTAAAGAAAATGTGTTTAGTCCAGCCACTAAATAAACTAATTTGGGCCCAAGCGTGAGCCCAACAACATGATATTGCCGCCCCAGCTAATAATTCCTAAAGCTAATCGTACTGGCCCAACTGTTCAGGCCAACAATTTCAATTCGAATGGACTCATGCTCCACAACCCACAGAGCAGCCCAAATCATATGTTCAGGCATCCATATGCACATTAAAGGACAATGGGCTTGTTTGAAGCCCAAACGAACAAATGAAGAATTGCCACAATACAACACTGCACCTTTAGAGCTATAGGACCAGATGCTACATCCCAATTTACGAATCAACACACATAAACAATTATTATTAAAAAAAAAAATTTAAAATATTCCAGAAAATTGAAATTAAAATTAATTATCCTTAAGCATGATCAAAGTGTATCCTAATGTCAAACCAGGGTTAGAGTAGAGATATAATCCAATAATAATTCATTCACATCACCCTGTTACTTAAAATTCAATATTATTCCCAACTTTTAAACAAAAGAGCATGCATGATTTCAGTAATAGCTGGAACACCTACTAACATAGATTCCAATTGAAAGTTTTGCACTTTAACCTATACTTGCTATGTTAGTAAGCATAAATAAAAAAAAATACCAAAGCAAATACTAACTTCAAATTTGACTAAAACAAGTATAAGCATGCATGAATCAATCAAACCCTTTAACACCACAGTTCCGAAGATCCAAGTTCAAAACATGCTACACCAAGTAGCAGTACTTAAACCATAATCAAAATGAGGCAAAGATGCGCACCAATTGAGTTCAATTAGCCCAGCGGACATTAAGATGATTTTGCAAACCAACTTCAAACTATCTGAAAATCCCTGCTTTTTAACAACCTAGTGCTTATCTTATCTTATAGATCTTTCCTCCTAACAGAAATGATTCTCTCACATCATGAAATCTGTAAACTGACCTTTGCTCAACCAGTTATTATGACCCCTGCCCTCTCCTTTGAAACCCCTTTAAGTTTCTAAACTTAAAATTGACCACTTTATAGATTCATGAAGCGTGACAAACAGGACTACCCAAATGCAAAGGCTTCAATCAGATCAAAAGGCAAAATTCTTTAAAAAAACTCAAAAAATTTTAACAATTGAAAACAAACTGACCAAACACAACAAGCTTTCACAGGATTACTAAATCAATACATAAACACAAGAAAAATCTACAAAACTTATCGCAATTAAGTAAACATAATTTAACAAAATTTAGACCAACAATTCAATCATGAACTTAACAAAGAAGCAAAAGATAAAAGTAGCAAAACACATAGGTACCTGAGAGCATAATCCAGGGTGAACCTCGACGGATAGAAACCAAAGGCTAAAAACATCTCGAGATAAACAGAACTTGAGGATAATCAGTTGTTCCTTGATAAGAACAACCAATTAGCCTCTACTTCCGGTTAAATGGAAGTTTGGTCATAAAATCGACATGAGCAAAGGCTATAGATATACGAACTTGAGTTTTAAATTGTTTGGTGAAGGTTAGGTTAAGGTCTGATTTTTTATTCAAAATTCGAGTCTACCTAGGGGGATTCGAAGGGCATGGGTTAGGGATTTAGGAAGAGGAAGTGATAAGGGTTCCAGGGTGTATTTTTGGGGAAGTTTGGCGGTGGCGCCGCCACCGGAGAAATTGTGGAAGTGCTAGGGTACATGGATTCGAACAATAATTTGAGGGGCTTTGATGAGTTTTGAGGGAAACGCGGTGGAGACCTGAGATGAGGAGGCGGAGGAGGAGTGGTGGTGTTATTTTCATGGCGATTGAACGCCGGCCACCACCGTAGGCAATTCCCGATAGGCGGTAGGTGGTGGCTCAGGGCGGGGTGATGGAGACGGTCCTCGGGGCTCTAAGATATGGGATAGGGGCATTTGGACAGTTATAAACCAAGATGACTTCACTTCTAAGCCGTTGGATTGATTAACCTGGACAAATCAGATTGATCCTACATGAAACGGGGTTGTTTGGTCTCGAAATGAGACGGGTCGAGGAAGCTGGGCTGGGCACTTATATGGGTAATAGGTGGAACTGGTTTGGGATGACTTTGGGCTTCAGGGAATTGGAGGTGATTTGGGATGGGTGTTTTTTAACTAACGATTGGCCCAAACCATTGATCTTTACATCCATTTTCTTTTAATTTTCTCTTTCTTTTTCTCCTTTTTTTCATTTTCAGATTTTGTTAAAAACAAAGTTAAAAACCTAATTTAACTCTAAAACAAAATTAATAACTAATTGTATTCTCCAAAATTAACTAAGTCCTAAATTAAAAGAAAACTATAAAATTAAAAAGTCAAAAATGCAAACTAAACTATTTTAGCTATTTTCTTTCATATTTTACCACAATTGATTAACTAATAAAATAGGACCCTAAATGCAAATGCACATGTATTTTGTATTTTTTATAAATTAAATAAAAATGCACAGACAAATGCAAACAATTAACAAAAAATGCCACAAAATTACAAATAATAAAAAGAAATTATTTTGTTTAGAAATTATGGGACTAATTCATAAGGGCAAAAAGCACGTGCCCTTTTGAATACGAGCGAGTTTTGCCCGACTGAATACACCGTGGGAAGCATTTTTTAAAGATTTGATTGTACCCTGCTTCTGAGGTTGCCTACATATCCTTGGCTAAAAAGGAATCAGGTCAGTATAGTTCAGGAATGTTTGGCAGCTGGAACTACCATGAAGGTGTGACTTCACTATTGTTGTTGTTGCGGCTACTATTTACTGAACCCCTGGTTACACCATGTCAAAGCAAAAAAAACTAGAGTAATCTATGATCTATGAATTAAAAAACCTATCTATATCTTCTAACTTGATCTTGTGATCCTTATTGTCTCGCTGACTTGTATTCTCCCGGAGAAATTCCTTTGTTGCTGACTTGAGTTGCAATCGGAGATGTTTTCCGTTGAAACTTGAACTGCCTTCCCTTCTTCTCCAAGTGGGCGCCTGATTGCCGAACTTAAATGACTTCTCCCTATTCTCAGGTGGGTTGCTGATTGCCAAAAATTTGCTCTGTATCCCCTATTCTCCAGGTGGGCGCCTGATTGCCAAAAACTTGAACTGAATCCCCTTGTTCTCCAAGTGGGCACTTGATTACCATAAACTTGAGTTGTATTCCCTTGTTCTCCAGGTGCGCACTTGATTGCCAAAAACTTGAACTGAATCCCCTTGTTCTCCAAGTGGGCGCTTTATTGCCGAAAAGTTGAACTATATTCCCTTGTTCTCCAGGTGGGCGCCTGATTTCCAAAAACTTGAATTATATTCCCTTGTTCTCCAAGTCGGCGCCTAAGTGCCCAAAACTTGAATTGTATTCCATTGTTCTCCAGGTGGGCTCCTGATTACCAAAAACTTAAACTGTATTCCCTTGTTCTCCAGGCGGGCTACTGACTGCTAACAACTTGAACTGTATTCTCTTGTTCTCCAAGAGGGCGTCTGGCTGCCAAAAACTTGAACTGTGTTCCTTTGTTCTCCTGGTGGGCTACTGATTGCTAAAAACTTGAGTTGTATTCCCTTGTTCTCCTGGTGGGTTTCTGACTGCAAATAACTTAAATTGTATTCCCTTATTCTCTAGGTGGGCTCCTGATTACCACAATTTGAATTGTATTCCCTGTTCTCCAGGTGGGTGCCTGATTAGAAAACTTGAATTATATTCTTTTATTCTCCAAGTCGGTTCCTGATTACCAAAACTTAAATTGTATTCCCTTATTCTCCAGGTGGGTGCCTAAGTACCAAAACTAGAACTGTATTCCCTTTTTCTCAGGTGGATGCATGACTACCAAAACTTGAACTGTATTCCCTCGTTCTGCAGGTGGGCTCCTGATTGCCAAATACAAAAGGAGGTGTGACAGCTCTAGCGATTCTACTGGGGAATAAGATCCCAGAATCTCTGGTTCAGGGCTCAGAATTCCAGCTTAGATGAGTTGTTATATTTTGATTTAATTATTATCTGATTTAATTATTATCTGGTTTACTTAACAAGATTGAGCCTAATATGCTGAAGGTTACTTTTACCACTTTGATATTTTCTGAATTGTATACTGCTACGAAACCCTTCTTCTCTCTGAGTCTTGTAAATTTGAAAGAGTGTGGACTTCGAGTGAATTCTTTTCTGTTAGAGTTATATCCCAAGTTTGAGAACAAGGTTCGGAGAAGTTTCAAAGCCGGCGAAGCTTCTGTATTCCCGGTATGCTGCCCCTGGCTCTAGTGTCCTCTCGGGTACGCTAGGTCTAGGACAATAAACCTAGGTTGTAAACCTAGAATAACTCAGCCTCATGCCGGATCTCTAGTAGGAACATTTGTTTGCATCATGTGCATTTTCCTTAGGGGACTTAACACAAGGGTTGGGTCCATCTAGGACAGGTTTACCCAAAATCAAAGACCATCCTGATGCATATTTACATACTATTTGTGCATTTATTTGCTTCAGGTTTGCATGCTGCCGACTTTTGAATAATATGAGAAAGTTAGAAAAATAAAATAGCAGCATAAGGGTTATGTGAGTTAATCACCTTGAAGAAAAAAACCAATGTCCAAATGGTGCTGAAATTCTGCCGAATATTTGAAAAAAATGAAAAATTAGGAAAAACAAAGAAGAAAAAGGTTTTGTTTTCCCTTATTCCCTTTTTTCTGACAAGGTGTCGGTTAAGAAAACGTCTAAAGGTTTCCATTTGAGTAGGACTAAGACAGAATATGTAGAATGTAAGTTTAGTGACGTGATGGAGGAAGCGGATATGGAAGTCAGGCTTGACTCACAGGTCATCCTCAAGAGAGAAAGTTTAAAGTACTTAGGGTCAATTATCTAGACCAGCCATGTTGTATGAAGCTAAGTGTTGGCCAGATAAGAATTCACATATCTAGAGAAGAAAGTAGCTCAAATCAGGATGTTAAGATGGATTTAGGGGTATACTAGGCTGGATAAGATTCAGAATAAAGATATTTGGGAGAGGGTGGGCATGGCTCCCGTGGACGATAAGATGCGGGAAAAGCAGCTTTGATGGTTCGGACACGTGTGGAGTAGAAGCCTAGATGCACCAGTTAGGAGGTGTGAGTGGTTGACTTTGGCAGGTACGAGAAGAGGTAGAGGATGGTCTAAGAAGTACTGGGGCGAGGTGATCAGGCAGGACATGGAGCAGCTTCAGATTTTTGAGGATATGGTTTTTGATAGGAACATGTGGAGGTCAAGCATTAAGGTGGTAGGCTAGGGGGTAGTCGAGAGTTCTTCCCTCTTTGTACTGGGTAGTCTAATAGATTTTCTTTTAGGTTTGTTAGTGGTCTTTGTTTTATTCACATTGTTGTTTTGCATAGTTTTGTGTTATTGTCCTTCACTTATTTGCTGTAGTAATTTTCTTTCTGGTATCTTTTATTGTTACATGTATTTTATCCTATTTCCTTTTGATAGTATTGCCTCTCTTGTTGAGCTAAGAGTCTCCCAGAAATAACCTCTCTACCTTTTTTATGGTAGGGGTAAGGTCTACGTACACTCTACTCTCCCCACACCCCACTAGTGGATTTTACTGGTATGTTTTTTTTGTTGTTGTTAGTTTCAAACCAACACAAGTTTGGGATTATACATGATGTATTACATTTTGATCTAACGAACCAAACAAAGTAACGATATTAAACCACTGTTTGGCCATAGATTTTGGCTTTCTTTTTAATTTTTTTTTATATATTATTTGTTTATGTAATATGATCATGCTTTTCTTAAAAAAGTTTTAAGTTCCCAAAAACATGTTTAGTGCAGTTTTTGGGTGAGAATTTTTCTTCCACTGAAAAAACTTCAATTTTCTTCAAATAAAATGTTTTTACAAACACAACTTCAACTTTCAAAATTTATTTTTTGAAACAACTTCAAAATATATGTACTTTTTTGAAGTTTCAACCAAATCTATGTCCAAACTGTTGGGATGAAATAAGCAATACCAAATTGCACGACTGGCCAAATAGTGAAAATAACCCAAGTCTAGATCTTCCCAATCTACTTGAACCAAGAGAAGATAAATAATTTAAAGCAAAACATTATAAGGGTGTCAAGTATATCAACCACCAGTTGTATTACAACGTAAAATAATCAGACACATGAAACACCAGTATTTACGTGGAAAACCTTCTCAATGACAAGAGCAAAGATCATGACACCAAAGGCCCTTAAAGCTCCAATAAATCAATCAACGATTGTTATAAAAATTATGTATGTTGGCCCAAAGCAAGTGTCAAACAAAGAGCAACAATAAAATAAGATTGCACCAAAACAATTGAAGAAAGGAGAGAATTTACCCAAAAAATAAGCCATTGTTTACACCTTCAAAATTGAGGTTACAGTCTCTGAAATTTAATCTCCACCATTGAACTCAAAGAACCAAATGTTGAGAAATCCCAGTTCAAATTTGATTATGATCGAATCGTTGATGAGTCGAAAAATGTTAATTAAAGCGGACTGCTTGAGCAAAAAAAATCTGGAGCAAAAGAACACACTTTTCTCTCTCACAAGACTTCAAAAATGGGTGCCCCCTCATGTTTTTTCTTTTGTTATGTTTGCAACCTAAAATATATCATATTTATATATCTTGATATTAGTGGTGTAGGTCTAAAAGTATTTTATTTATCAACATAGGACGGGGAAAATCCCAAAAACCTAACAATTTTCCCCCTTAGGACTATGTGAGGAGACCGCCATCTCAATGATCATGCAAACTCTTCAAACTTCCCTCTTGGAAGAGCTTTAGTCAATATATCCGAACCATTATCATCTATGTGAATCTTTTCAAGTTCAAGTGACTTAGAGTCTAACACATCTCTAATCCGATGATATCTCACAACAATATGTTTAGACCTACCATGGAATGTAGAATTCTTGTCAAATAGAATTGTACTTTGACTGTCTCAATAAAGCATATACCTCTCTTGAGAAAATACAAGTTCCCCCAAAAATCTCTTCATATAAAGCAACTTTTTACAAGCCTTAACGATAATAATAAGCTCAACTTCTATAGTAGATAGAGCATCAAATTTTTGCAATCTAGATTGCAAAGACACAACCCCCTGCAAAAGTAACTAGTACCCTGAATTAGGCTTAGGTCGGACCTTAGCAGTCTCTGATCTCCAACGTGTGGTATACTCGCGGAATGTTTCTGTGGGTTTCTTCTTTAAATTTCGAATGTAAAACACATCCAATGTGTTTTCCATATTGAACCGGAATCTGTCAATGAATTCGGACGCCACACATACCTAGTTCGGCCACTTTTTTGGGTATTGGCTAATGTACCAGGACAAAGCATCTCCTCTAAATCTCCTCATGAAGAGCTTCATGCGGATCTTCTCATCTTTTCCTTCTCCAACCAGCTTTTTGTCGAAGTATGTCCTCAAGTGAACCCTAGGATCCCCTGTACCATCAAACATTTCGATTTTTGGAGGTTTGTACCCATCGAGCAGTTCAACGTTGGGCTATATGAACAGATCTTCATAGTTTAGCCCCTCAATTCCCTTACTTCCTTCAATGCCTTGAATTCAGGTGGTCAACTTCTTAAGCTCTTCGGCCAGATTTCTGACGAACAAGTCGTTATCATCGGACTCGTGTATGCTTGAAATGGGCTGGGTGGAGTGTGGCATGGTCTCCACGTAGATGGGGGTGTTGCGCCAGGTGTGGCCGTGATAATTTGTGGAGTTCAATGGTTTCGAGATGAGTAGTGGAGTATTGTTGGGAGTGTGGCAAGTATGGCAGCGATAGTGATGAGCGGGATGGTTTTGTTGCTTTGTGATGTTTTGTAGAGGTACAAAATTATGAGTAGTTGGGAAAGTAACTTCTGTAGTGGCAAGGGAAAATGACAGACTTACCAAATTTCTGACTTGATCCAGTTCTTCCTGAAATCTCGATAGCTTTTGTTCGAGTTGGGACGTGCTTTCTTTGGAAACTTGAGTACCCTGAGTGATCTCTGCATGTTCAACTAAGCTTTCCTCTCTCAATTCTTCCATCTTTCCCTTGTTCATATTTTTTATAGGACTAGGAGGATGAGTGGGTGGATGGCCCTTCGATCTTGTGGAATATGATGACGATTAAAGAGTGCACGAATTAACCTTTGGGGGAGGGGAATAAACAAAAAATAAAAACAAAAAGGTAATAAGTTAGTGAGGATTATAAGAAAAGATGTTGCGACGTTTCAAGTTAGTGAGGATTATAAGAAAAGATGTTGCGGCGTTTAAACAAATAGCACAAGAATACGATTCCAGAGTGCACGAACTAACCTTTGGGGGAGGGGAATAAATAAAAAATAAAAACAAAAAGGTAATAAGTTAGTGAGGATTATAAGAAAAGATCTTGCGACGTTTCAAGTTAGTGAGGATTATAAGAAAAGATGTTGCGACGTCTAAACAAATAGCACAAGAATATAAATTGTGTCCTAATTTGGGAGCCTCGTTGTACCCTAGGTATGCCTAGGGAAAAGTTGACTTGGAGAACTTATAATGTTAAATGCCTCATTTTATTGATAAAAATAAGACGAATCCCAAAACGACACTAAAATAGCAGAAGATAAAAATGTTACTAATGGACATTGGCCTTAATACATTTAAGTAGAAGAAAAGGAATCCTAACTACTTTGTCCTAGAAGGACCTTCCCCAGACTCGACATCTTTAGCTCCTTCAAACAGCTTCACCAGCTCGCGAAGTCCTAGTAGTAAGTCGGCTCTGGCTAGGTGTCCACCTTCATTTCCCTCAACATTCTGGAAGTCATCGATCCTCTTGATGAACTTTCTTTCTAGCTCCATCAAACCCCGTTCCAAGTACCGCAGTCGCTTGTTGGCGCTGACAGCCATGTCTTTCCATTCTTCAATCATCTTTCAGTTTTCTTCTTGAATTTCACGGTGCTCTTTTGCGCAATTGGTTGTATTTGACCTGTGCTTCTGCCTTTTTATCGATGATCCTGTGACCTCGAGTAAACCCAGATTAACCCAGACCATTATGATTGTCTTCTAAATAGCTGGGATAGTATGGAGTATAACCAGCATGGTACATGTCTGGCTCAATAGTGTCCCTTCCCATTACAATTTTGCAGTACCATATATGCTGAGCTTTGAATTTGTGAGGGCTATCATCATCTTGAAACTCGGTCCAGAAGTGACTTATCTTGTCAACCCTTGGTACAACCTGCTTCCTGCCAGCCTGTCTCATAACTCGAAGAGGGACATAAGGATAAGTTCCTCTCAAACCAATAAGTATTAGAAACGGTGCATCCCGAGATCGAGAAATAAACTCTTCAGTAGGGAATCATTCGAACATCCATTGTACTTGGTCCTCTTTCAAATCTTCAAACAGTTCTACCATCCTTTGGCATCTTCCGGCTGAGCAAACATATTGGGCATGTAGTTCATCATCTTTGGATGTTGAAAGTATATATTATTTTCCAAGTCCCTATGTTGAATCTCCTATCTATATTCACCCTTTTGGAGGTGCTCCATGAGCCAGAGTTGGAGTAGCAAGTTACAACCCTCGAAGTGTTTGGCTCCCTGTTGACATTTCTCCAAGGTATATTTCTGTAATGATCATGAGCACTATGCTAAATGGTTGCCCACCAATTCCCTCCAGTAATGTTTTTGGTAACCATGGCTAGCCTGGTATAGATCCTTGCTTTCTTTTTCGGAAACACTATCATCCCCAAGAAACAGAATATGAAGACAAATACCCTTCGATGAACATGCCCCAATGATGTAAGGGTGAATCGTCAGGATAAGTACAGTAAGATTTGTTGTGACCGTACCTCTCATACATGTAATCAAAGAGAATATATGACTCCTTCAAACAGGTTAGGTCTGGATTCTTCTTGAGACCCATCATCTTGAGAAAACCTCTACCCTTGCGATTTTTTGGCACTAGTAGACCAAGAGTTTCCCACGGTATACTGGCCAATCCTCCTATTTCCTCTAGCAGGGGTATCATCTCAATCTCCCTTAAGCGAAACACCGACCCATCGTAAACCCAGAACAGGGTAGCAGCTTCAATAATTTTGTTGTTGGGTTAGATTTCCAGAAGGGAAAGTAAATTTCTAAAGTATTTTCGGATAAGAGACTGATCGCTAAAATGAAGATCTTCCCACCAGTTTAGCAATTTCGGATGGATGTTGGTGACCATGCCGAATCTGGGGACTTTGTGCCTCATTTTCTATCCGACTCGACTATTAAATGCCAATAACTGACATAAAAGCATTTAGTTCTCCAAGTAAATGTATAGAACGTGGTAGTGTCCGTTTTGGGTTTCAAGGAAACCCAGTGGACTTTGGACAACGCATCTTAAAAGGTCATTATGCGGACAACGTAACTGACTTGACTAGGTTTTGACAGTGATACATGCACAATTAAACAAAGTAGGGTTTCTATGGGGTATTAGACTGGTACCCTTAAGCGGAAAACTCAAGAGGGAAAGGAAAGAAACCATCGACTACACCATTGATCGACTGGTTTTACCGCAAGTATACAAATATGCCTTTGCCATATTTAGGGGGTGATAATATCGGAAGGGCGCAACTACTCATTATAGGTGTTTCTATGGTATTTATTTGGCACGAGTGGAATATTATGTTGAATATGCAGTAACAATAATCAAACAAGTCACATATTTGCACATTCATAAAGTAATAATTACAACAGTTTCTCATAATTTACAAAAGTATTAAAGGAAAGCGATAAAAGAAAGCATTAAGAGAAATAAAGGAAAGAGACAAAGAGCCAAGTTAGCTTCGAAGTAGAAGAGGAAAATAAATACTTAAAGTCATTAATGATACATATAAAGAAGCATAAAGTCACAAATAGCATGAAATGGTAAAATCTTAAAAACAACATCCCCAGCAAAGTCGACATGATGTCGATGCCCCCTTTTTCTCTCGAAAGCGGGTTTATGACATTTGGTTAGAAAACTCTTTTCCTTTAGGGAATTGGGTTCGAATTGAAGATTTGCCACCTAATGATTAAATGCATTCGGACACTAAGAAGAACTTTGATTTAGAAAAAAACGGAGAATGGGTAAGGGCTTGAAATTATCTCGAGGGAAAGGTGCTAGGCACCCCTCAGGATCCACGAGTATTGTTTCCGGCTATGCAATTATTGTGACTTTAAGTTCAAGTGACAAGAAAACAAGCAAGGATTAAAAATACAGGGTAGTTTTCACATAATGGTTGGGAGCAATGAAGTTAAGAAGTTGAAGTCCGGGAAGAAAGTAGTTTTGAAGTTTTGGAAATAAACAAGAAAAGAGAAGGGGGTCGTAGGTTTATAAATAATATAGATCACTCCACAAAACACCTGATAACCTTTTATAATTGTGGTGTTATCGTGTGGTCATCATATCCATATCTACCCTTTCCCACCCCATTACGTTATTAAAGCACGTAATAGTCTCGTTACTTATTGCATGCTACTACCCGTCCCAATCTTATAAGTCTCAGAGGTATTTGAACTACTAACCTATAGGGAAGGGGTATGAGGCTTTATTGTTTCAAAGGACAAAATTCTAAGGAGACAATAAAAAATATATAATATTGCAATTAGGGGGATAAACATATAAACAAAGAAAGGCTCAGATACCTCCACAGATAATGCAAACAAGCTGCATGACTAAAACAAATTAAGGTCTTAGATTTTAATTCACATTCTAAAGCATGGTATCTAATTGATAATAACAAAGGGGCAGATCTATTTCATAACTTAAGAGAGGAATTCCTAATCAGTTTTGCCTACTGATTTTAAACCTGTGGATAGTAAGGCAGTGCACATAAAAAAGACATTTATAGTTTTAATGACCTTGATTACCTAAGGCTTTCCTAGGCATGGGAGAACTCTCAGTAGTTATCCATATTTATTAAAAACTGTTTGAATTGTTTTGCCTAAGCATGTTGTACCTAGGTGCGTACCAAATACATAATTACTACCAATTTTTTATGGGGAAACAATTTTCGACCTTTTTCCATTCATCAGTACTTAACCTAGATGTAGAATGAGTATCCAATATGCTTATGCAGAATGACTTGTACGCAGAATTCCTAGAGAGGATTTTCTAAATGCATAAAGTTGTAAATTCTAAACATGCTTTCAGAATATGTGGCGAGTATGAGAATGACCTGCTTATTATCGCATGGTTATCCTAAGTAGGATTTCTAATTGTACCACAAAATTATAGAAATATCAAACCCGATTTACATGAATAGCAGGTTTTAATCCTTGAGAATGATTTTTAAGTGACAAACGACAATACAAAATAAGATGCTAAAGCGGTAAATATGGACATAAAGAGCAGGATACCAGATGTGTGATATGCTTGCATACAAAGGTCCTAAGCATGAATCCTAGTACACATATAGGGAATGTAGACCTAGGAGCATGGTATCTACCCTTTAATAAACTTCAACATTCATATTGCCCTTCCTTTTTTACTATCCAGCCCCAAAATTGTTTACAAATACTATTATAGATCATTGGGCACAAATTACATAATTAAAATAAGAAATAAGAAGTTATAATGTAGGGAGCCTACTTATAGGCCCAGGATCTCAAAAATGCCTCAATGCCATTGGTTCACATCCTTTCACATGATCCAGGCGTGTCAAAGTTCTCTAAGGATCTCAAATAATCCCACGCAGTGCTCACACCCAATGTCATAACCAAATTTGAGTAAATGCACTGTGGAAGGGCCAGCCTTAGAGTGTCAGAGTTTGGAGGGAGCTCACAGGGTCCCAAAGCACTCACACACTAAAGTGACAGAACCTAGACTTTTAAGAGTATGTGGAAGTGCTTGAGATAGTTTTAAAGGAATTTAGTTCAGGAAAACAGTTTGAAAATGATCCATCTAGAATCAGTTCTTGAAAGAGAACAATTGAAGAGTTTAATAGCACACACAGTTCAGGTAAGCAAACACAAACATGGGAAAGGGGAAATGGGGACAGCTAGTTCACATGTAAGAGCATATTTGCACATAGGTAGACATCAGAGAAAGCATTCAAGACATAAACAGTCACAACACATTTCATCACAAAGTATTCATGACATGAGTTTATTAGTATTAGATTGAGGGATGCCAAACAGGTTGATACATCAGGTTCAGGGAAGGGGTTTAGGATTACTTGGTAGCTATGAGGGTTATGAATACATACTGATAATGTACTGTGGTTAGGGAGTAAGGCAGATTTGTAGTAAATAACTAGGGGAAGATGTAGACATGCTGAAATGAGGTAAAGGTAATCATATCCATGACCTAGCAAAGAGGCATGCTAATTGCGAGGTAAACAACATAACCATAAGTAGAAGCATAAAAGAAATAAGAGAAAGTGCAATACGAATAAAAACATGTTGTTTTGGATGCTGTAAAGCAAATAGAAGATATACAAGTCAATAGTGAGAGAATAGAACAATAGTGTGCAGGGAAGTCGAGCAATAGGACTGTAGTGTGCAGAGCAAGAGAGCAGCAATGTATAGAGCTATAGAACTTTAGTGTTACAAGTTACTCAGTCTTGGCTTTCAGCCGACTGAGTTAGCCAGTAGTGAATAAGAGAAGCAAGAGAGAATGTGTAGGAAAATAAGAGAGAGCAATGAGTATGCCTGCCTTTGTTTGTGTCTATGCTAAAGCATTTATTGTTTTGAAAACAAGTAGACAATAAGATAATAAGTACTAAACATAATTGTAGAAACAGTACCAATTGGAATCAGTCACAGGACCAGATTCCTTTTAGTTAGGGAGTCATGATTCAAATGGGTACAAGTTATGTCAGATAAGGAAAGAATCATGTAGACTACTGAATTGGCCATAATAGGAGTAGTAAAGCATGCAACATGTAATAAAGGCCAAATATTTAATATTTTAAGTAAGGAAAATATATATTGAATATTTGAAAATATGTTTATACGTGGTAAAAACATAAATTGATTATGAAAATTAGTCAAAGAATCACAGATGAGACTGAAATCACAAGGAATTAGTTCTAATTAAGGAAAGCATCTCACAAATAAGGAAGTGATTCAAAATCATTGGAAAGCTTCTAAGAAAAACATATACAAATTCACGGATTCGAAGATATGCACAAAATCCACAGAATATTTGGTAAACAATGAATAATCTGACCGATTAAACACAATAGGCACAAAAATCAGAGAACCCTAAGCAAGAAATCATATAAATAGTAGAAGGTTGAAAACACTAACAAAAAATTGAAAGATAGAACTATGAAAACATATAGATAGTTTCACAAGAGGCGAGCACACATAAACACATAATCAAAGATGGGCTCGAAAAGTAGGTCTTTTCAGCATAATAACACAGACAACAAGGAATATAAGAGAATTGCTCTCAGTAGAAATCACCAAGAATTAGAAGAAAAAAATCATTTTAAAAAGGGGTCAAGAAACCCTAACTTCAGAGTGAGGAGGTCGTTTATTAAAAAAAAGATCTATTCGGGAAAAAATATTAAAATAGGGTTAGATCTGTGACAGATCTAAAAAGAGCAAACTAGGGTTTCCATAGAAAGCCCAAAAATGAGAAGAGGCTTAGATATCACTGATGTTTGCCCGAAAATATGCAAGGACCTTACTCGAATGGCCATAGGAGGCCGGAAAACATGGCATGACATCGAACATGGGAGTGCATTGCCTAAGGGTAACTTGAAATCCTCCATCGGTGACACGGACATGAAAGGCGGAGTCCTACGGTCGAGAAGAGGTAAAACTCCATAGTTTTCGGCAAAAGAGGTGGACGGAGAAGGAGATAGAGCTCAACAGGCGGGAAGGCTCTAGAGAGAGTCTCAAAGAGAGAGAGAGAGAGACGGTTGAGTTACGAATGAGAGAGCAATAAACGGATGGGGATAGTCGTTAGGTGTTATTAATGGTATGTTTTAATTTGGGCCGTTGATTTAAATTAATCAACATCTCAGATTAAAAGAAGGTTGGGCAGGGTATAGTTTGAGGATTGGGCTGGGTGTTAATTGAAATTGAATTATTGGGGTGGTCAATTTTTCCAAAATTGATATAAAATAGGGCTAAATTTTAAATAGATGCTTTTCCCTTTTTAGTTATAAAAAATAGTAAAATAATTTTTGAAAATAAATTAAAGGTACTAAATTAATTAATAATATATATGTATTGAAAAAAAATACTAGAACCAATTTCATAGTTATAAAATACTATTAAATCTCAAGATAGGCTAAAATTACAATTGTATGCATTTTAGCTTTAAAAATACTAAATATATTTGTAGAAATATGTAAAAATTACCTTAGCTATATTTTGATATAAATATGAGAATAAAATAACTAAATCAACAAAATAATAATTTTGGAATAATTATTGATTTTATACTGTTAAAATAGGGTAATAAATTGGTTTCAAATCTGAAAAAAACAATATTGGAAAAAATAGTAAAATACTTGGACATGCATATATATATGCGTGTATATATTATTTTTAATATATTTTACATATAAAAATATATGGAAAAAATTGGATATCAACAGATAGATTTTGTTCTTTAAGAGGATTACTTGATATTATTTGCATTAATAATAAATTTTAGGACCTATGTGCAATCAGGTTAACTTGTATGTCTAATAATTTATTTCTCACTTCTTCATTAAATATGCCTCCGTTTTCCCTCTTTTTATTTTCTTTTCGCATCAGTTGTGACGTTCAAAGATGGAAATCCAATCATCGCATTTGATCAACTGATGCCTTTTCCTTTTTCTATGCTCAAGTGTCAGAATTTTCAGAATCCCTCTTTTTAAGGCCGAAGTCTCTTTTTAATCCTCATTGTCTCTATCACCTAGAAAACCCTTCTCAAAAGCTCTGCCCAAAGAAAAATTTTTCAATGGCTAAACACCCCAAAAATCCCTCTGCCTCCACAAGAAAAAGTACCCGCTCTAGAGTAAAACCCTCTTCCATGCCCCCCAAACAAGTAGATATAGGATCCGTCGATTATGAAGGTTTCTCTTCCTCGCAGGGCGATTTATCTAATCACTCTCGAATCGTAGGAGAAAAATCTTTAAGAAAACGACCTATGGTAGATCCCCCTATCTCCTCAACACCAAAGAAATCCAAGATAGATCTTTCTATTTCCCTAGAGCCTGACCTGAATTTTTGGGATTCTTCAAATATGGAGTTTTTTATCGCCTTGAAAAACAAGCCCATTGTTCATTGAAGCGTAGCCGACCTTGAAGACATGGAAGCCTAAAATTTCAAGGTAAAAGATCTTTTTGTTTATCATGGGTAGTCAAAATTCCTCTATATTCCTTTGCCTAAAGTCTATGAACCCCTGGTAAGGATGTATTATGCTAGTCTTCGCTCTAGTAAACCTGAAAAGTTTGAATTTTTAGTGTTAGGTAAGCGCATTTTTCTTGATTATGCCATGTTTGATTCACTCTTTTATTGTAAGTCATGCATTTCTAAAATACATGGCCCAATGATTTTAACATTTCCTTTGAACAAGCTAAGCAGTGTATTGCTTAGTGTTCCTCTGAATCCCCCCCCCCCCCCCTCCCAACTAGTTAGGCCCTAGTGATGTTAGTTTTGAAACTCGAGTCCTGGCTTATATTGTGGCAACTTCTCTGCTTCCTCGCACTGGTTCCTTCTCTACCTTCTCTCAAAGAGACATCTTTCCGGTCTATTGTCTTGTCACCAAACTCAAATTCAAGCTATCCTCCTAGGTCATCAGTTTTATGATTGAATATGCAGAAAGTACCACTAGTCTACCCCATGGAATACCATTACTCACATTCTGGAAGCTCGTCAAATTTCCCTATCTCCATATCCTTTAATCATTGTTTCAAAGTCTTACAATTCGAGAGCCTTTTCAAGTATGGGGTATGGGAGTGTGAAAGAGTCATGAGTTAAGAAGCAAGAAGGAGAAGTCAAGCATGCTCCAATAGATTTCAAACCCAAACCTTTTGTTTCTCATCCTAGCCCTAGTGATCCTAACCTTGCTAGAAAGATTCATGTCATTGACATTCAACTCTCTGCAATTAAAAGTATCTCCACAACTACTCAGTCCCCTGTCGGTGACATTCATGCCATCTCCAAAGAAATAGGGTCTGATGTATCCAACATAAGAGTTGTTGTTCTTAGAGTAATGCAGAATGTTGTTAAGGCATTTAAGGAGATTCATGAAATGTTCGATGGAATGAGCATTTTAGCCAATGCCGGCTTTGACCAACTGAATGAGGCAATCTGCAATACTCTCACCTACTCTCTATGTCATTAATGTAGATGTTTCATTTTGTTTTGCTTCGCTATTTTTGTACTGTTTGATCAGTCATTGGACAATATTTTTTGTTTTGTTCTGGTTGTTTATTTTTTGCTATATCTCTGCTGCATATAATGCTATAAATCCTAGTTTAGTTTGTGGTTTGATCTATCTATTCCCCCTTTACTGATGCCAAAATGGAGAGAGGGATATATGTATGTATTTGCAGGATATACATCTGTCTTTGCACATGCACACAAGTTAAGTTGACTAAAGGGAAAGTGCACGTTAACATCCTGGCACTATTTAAGGGGGTGTCATAGATCCTCTGTAGCAGGAGTCGGCTACAAAAGCATCAACAATTATAACTATAGGCAAGTCAATTGCTCTCATTGAGGGGGGTATACAAGGAAGTCAACTATTGTTTATTCATATATATTATTTTGTCATCATCAAAAAGGGGGAGAGGATTAGATCTGATTTAATTATGCAAATAATATATATGTTTTATGTGTAGGAACTTATGGATAGTATTTAAAGATTGAAGGAATCAATGAGAGAAGATCGGGGAATCAATGGTTAGCTATGAGATAGAAGTAATCAATTAGAGAAATTAAGGAAAGCAATCCAAGATTAGAAATGATCAAGGAACTAATGGATAGCTACGAGATTGAAGGAATCAAGGGAAGCGGTAAGAGAATTAGAGAAAACAATTAAAGCCACGATGGAATAAATCAAGCTTAGACGGAATAAATCAATCCTAGACTTAAGCAATCAAATAAATCAAGCTCATCCAAATATGGAAGGAGCGAGATATTGGGAAGACGAATCATTCAAGTCTCTCGTCAACATAGTGTTACTGTATGACCTTATTCTTGGAAAGAATCAATTTCTTTCCAAGGATCAAATCTCTTGTGTTGGCAAATCTCTCCAAAAACCATGCCTCTCTCAATGTATTTAAACTTGTATTTGTACCCTAGAGCCACATACTTTGATCGAACCAAATATCCTCTCTTTATTCTACTACAAACAAATATTGTAGCTCTACTGTGTAACAAGTTAGAGAAGAAAGAGAGAATAACACTGGTGAGGCATTGTACCAAAATACACGAGCGATATAGGAACTAAGCTATTGGTGTAGGTCACACCATTCTCTATATTCTCGAAGAAACTCATTCACTCAAAATGAACTTCCTTGCAATCCAAGGGGAATGGACTATGATTCACATTAAATCCGGACTAGTATAAAAACTCTGGTGCCTTTAATTCCTCCATTTAATTTTTGTATCTTAAATTCTATCTTTACTATTATCAAGTTCTTATATCTACTCGAGTACTCGTAAAACTAGTCAAACAATAGTTATTAAGTTTCAAAATAGACAATTCACCCCCCCCCCCCCCCCCACCCCTTCCCTTCTTGTACTTTCAGAACAACCAGAATGGATGACATCTTAACCATTGGAGAAATATTTCATCAAAATATAACTCACTTTTTTCTAATTAAAGCCCTTGACAACCATCTAGCCTTGTACCGTAGAACTGGGTTACTATCTTTATATTTCACCCTGAAAATCCACCTGTTTTTCGAAGCCTTTTTGTCTTTAGGTATCTAAACCAAATCAAAGGTATGATTATCATGCAAGTATTTCATCTCATCCTTCATAGCATCAAACTATTTTTATTCACTATCCATGACCTCTTCAATACTTTTAGGCTCTCTCTCGTCAGTCAAGGGTTCATATTCATAGGAGGATAACAAGATGAATGTACTTTCTCTCTAGTAGATGTTGTAAGAGAACTCTTTGGAGCATCAATAGTAATTGGTTTCTGGTCAACCATATCATCTTACGCTGGAGCATCAACAACATTGACGGTCATTATGAACAAGATCACCATTTCATGATCAACTTGAGTATCATCAATTTGAAGATTTTCTTCAGGTGGAGTAGTCACATGAACTAGATCAACATCAACTAAGCTTATCACTTCTTTGATGATCAACCTTCTTAGCTTTTTTAAAATCTTCAATTGTCAGGTTTTAAAGAACACAACATCACGGCTTCTAATAAGTTTCTTTTCAACTGGATCATAGAAACGATAGCCAAATTCATCTTGACTATAACTATGAAGATACGCAGCCTAGTGGTAACATCCAGGTGTGACCTCTCATCCTTAGTAATGTGCGTAAAGGACTTACAAATGAAGAATCTCAAGTGATCATTCTTACCAAAGCAAACTCTATCAGGGACATCGCTATCTAAAGCAGTAGTAGAAGATAAATTGATAGCACAAGCAGCAGTATTGTCACGCCTCATTTTTACACCCGAAGGTGGAATAAGGGAGTTTTTTTCAATTAAAGTGACATTAATTGAAATGAAATTATTTTATTCAATTCAAAGTCGCCACTTGCGATATTTATTATGGTATCCCAAGTCATCGATTTATTATAAATCCCAAATCAAGGAGAAATTTAACTTTGTTTAAAAGTATGCAAAATCAAAAATTCTAGGCAAGGAGTTCTGTTAACCGAGAGAAGGTGTTAGGCATTTCGGATTCCGTGGTTCAAGTACAATCGCTTAACTATTAATAATTGGCCTAATTATCTAATTTATTATATGTTTTAAACCTATTGTATATTTTTAACTTTATTACCGCTTTTAATTATTTTAAGCGCTTTAGAATTTATGAAATTATTTCTTGAGCACGTTAAGATTGCCGTACACTTGCCATTTTGGAACATACCGCAAACCACGCTACATGAAATGCACCCGCTATTCGCGACATGTTTATTTTATTATTATTCGAAATTGTTATGATTGGGTCACATAAAATGCACACCCGAATTAGGGATTAGATATCATCCATGCCACGGGAATCATACCTATAGCCGTGATGATTTATTTACTTAACGCGCCTAAAACAAGCTACGAATGTTCATAACTATTTCCCTAAAGTTGAGATTGTTTGTCACGAGCATACCATATATGAGCTTAAAAACAAATAGTTGATTAGTAATAAACTTATCAACATGAATAAGCTAAATGGTCAAGAGTTAATCTCAATCAAACAAATAACGCCCAATTCTCATTTAGAGGCATAGAAAGGGTAGTCAAGTGGCTCATTGCAAATAACAAAACATGGCCATTACTCCAAATTACAATAAAAACAAGAGGCATTGTAGTACTTCTGTATGGTCGAACTACACAATGAGCTCTTTTTTTTAAACTAATAAACTTAATAACTTGGAATATTCACATGAATACTTTACGCACAAGCACACTTAAAAATACTAGGCATTAAATTAGATACAAATTCCAATGACATTTGATGCACTACTACTTTGTAGGCATTGAACACACATATTTTTTGCATGTAATTTGAATATTCTTCGTAAATTAACATACAGTTTTACCAATTATCTCAAATTAAAACTTAACATTATTCAAACATAAACAAAAGGCAAGATTTGAAAATTAAAAGATAAAATAAAATGGACAGAGTTAGAACGGAACTGTGACGACCCAACCCCGATCGTGAAGGCGCCCAACACATTGCTAGGCAAGCCTGAACAACTATCGACCACAACCCATCTTCTTATAAAAAACAAAATGTACTAGATAACACAGTTTAAATACCAATTTAGCATAATAAAAATCTGCGACAGTAAGTTAGATATGCGGAAGTCAAAAGATAATACCACTATATAGCCCATTGATCCAGTGTCACAAGTCAAGAGCCTCTAATACATATCTTAACAACCTAATACATAGATAGCATAAGAACGCAGAAAATAATAAGGAAGTAGGAGAAATCGGGTCCACGAATGCGATGCGGCTACCTCGACTACTCTGGTAAATGCAGATCAACAGGAAAAGACTCTCACTCAGCCTCTAGAACACCTGAATCTGCACGCAAGGTGCATGGAGTTATGTGAGTGCTCCGACCCAGTGAGTAATAAGTATGAATAATGGATGAGCATAAGAAATCAAGGAAAACAGAGAGTAATCTATGATGCGACAGCTAAAACAAATAATATGAAAGCAATAAACCAATGAAAAGAGAAATATGACAATTTTACAACAGATAAGCAGCTAAGTGACAGGCAGTTAAAGAAAGTCAACACATATAACAGCACCATAAAGTTCTCGTTGTTGTGTGCAACCGAATCTGTATATCGTTGTAGCGTGGAGCCCGATCTATATATCTCGTCGACTATGCTCACTGGGGTTTGCAGACTCCAGGAAGGGCCCCTTATAACCCAAGCACAATATCAAGCACTCTTGCGGTATCAAGTCTAGGCTCTCGCCCTTGTATCAACATTCGTATAACACTGTTGCAGTGCGCAACCCGATCCCATAGTATCCTCACATCTGGCCCTCAGCCATACTCAGTGCGGTAATTACATATGCCCCTCGGGCATCAGTAAAGCAGTAGTTCTCAGCCCAAAACATCATTTCATATATCATTTTAGTTTCGAAATCGAGTAAAAGTGATTCAGTTGTAAAATAGTGGAAAAAACGGTACGACTGAGTTCAAGTAGTAAGTCAAAACAGTGAGGAGATAGTGATAGAAATCCTTGGAAGGTTCAACTAGTTGGCACGAAGCCCAAATATGACAATCAATCCAAATCCCGGTGATAACAATTAAGTGACAGTCAAATACAGGGTAAAATTGTCAATCGGGACAGACCAAGTCACTATCACCAATAGTAAATGACCCCACACTCATCCTCAAGCGCGTGTCTCACCTCATTATAGCACTACGATGTGCAAATCCGGGGTTTCAAACCCTCAGGACGTCATTTACATTCATTACTCACCTCAAACCAGCTAAAACTCTAGCTCGCTACACTTTTTCACCTCGAATCATCCTCCACGCGCGTCGAATCTATCCTAAACAAGAACGAATACGTCACTATATGCTAAGGGAACAAAGCCCAAGCGAAAACAATCAAAAAATATCAACAATCCTGAAATTAGCAAAACCCGAGCCTCGGGCCCACTTTTTGAAACTCAGAAATTTTTACATCAAGGGGTTCCTTATCACTCCATGAGTCTATTCACATAAAGAACACCGAAATCGGAGTCCAAACGACCTCTCAGATCCTAAATTAAAATCTCAAAATTTCAAGCCCTAGTTCTTGCATTTTCGTTCAGTTTTTCATGAATTTTTAGCTAGATTTCACTATAGAATCACGTTTTAGGTTCAAAAATCTTGCCTCCAATCGCTTCTCCTTGATTCCCTCTTGAATCTCTCTTGAAAAGCTCTCAAAATACTCAGCTATGGATGAAAAATGTCTCAAAATCGCGGCAGAAATATTTTATAAACTTTCCGCCCAGTTCTGATATTCTTTTTTCACGAACGCGGTCAAACCCTCGTGTTTGTGATGCACAAATTAGACTTGACCAGATTTCCTTCTACGCGATTGCGACCAAGGGCTCGCGAACGCGATGCTTTAGACTACTCAACCTACATGAAGGCGAGTGGCCCGCACGTGAACGCGAAGCACTAATCCCCAGTCTTCTGTGAACGCGAGGCCTCATACGCGAACGCAAAAGACAAACTCAGACCACTCTGAAAACCTTCTATGCGATCGCGATTGGCCCACACGATCGTAAAGACCAATTTTGTCTGCAACAGCTGAACAATTTCTGCATTAATCCAACACCAAAACTAGCCCCGATTGGCCACCTGAAACTCACTCGAGGCCCCCGGAACCTCAACCGAAAGCCCCAACACATTCTAAAACCTTATTCAAACTTGTTCCAATCATCAAAATGTCTCAAATAACACCAAAACCATCAATTCAAATCTAATTCAAGCCTAAGTTTTTTAAAAACATCCGAAACAAGCTTTTGATAAAAAAACTCAACCAAACCACGTCCGAATAACCTGAAATTTGCACACATTCCAAATGACATAACCAAGCTACAGAAACTCTCGAAATCCCATTCCAATCCTTGGATGAAATTCTCACCTAACAACCGAAAATCGCCAAAATACTAACTTTGCCAGTTCAAGCCTAATTCTATATTGGACCTCCAAAACCAATTATAATCACGCGCCTAAGTCAAAAATAATCTCCCAAAGCTAAGCAAACCGTCAGAATGCACATGCGAGACCTCGAACACATAAGTCAACATCTGGTTGACTTTTCCAACTTAAACCTTCTTAGAAGAGACTAAGTATCTCATTTCTTACCAAAACCACTCTAAACGTAAACTATTCAACTTGACCACATAAAATTCTTATATGTATAAATATCGCTCCGTATAGTTGTGCGAGGAAAATATTTATAAGTAGGATTATAATTTTTTCTATAATGCACAAATGAAGGGTCAGAAGGAAAACTATAGGGTAAGCACATAACCATTAACATTTTTGCCAATTCTTTCCGATCATTTTTGGATCATAATATAAAATACTATTGGTAACACTGTTGATTCCCAGTTAGAATTTATTTGAACTGATACTATGGCCAGCTTGACTAGGACTAGATACATTTTTCCCCTCGGCCAAAGCTTTCAGACGTTCATATCTGACTCTATCTTTAGGGTGTTTTTTTAATATCTCTAGTCGAAGTCTCCCCCCCCCCCTCGATCAAAAATATTTAAAAGTTAACTCCATACCACAAGTTTTTGTCACGACCCATTTTAAAAAAAAAATTTGGGACTAGCACCTGATCACTAAACATAACCCAGCGAACCATATGCACTTATCAAATCTGTTATAACTTCAAACTTTATATGCAATAAGGTAATACTATAACCAAATACTTATAATTAAATTTAAATACCTAAAATAAGTCAACTCCAAAACTTTGTTTGTAGTAAACAATAAAATACTGTTATGTTTTTTTTATCAAAAATATCTGAATCTTAACCCACCAACTGTATCTGTGAAGCCTCTATGTTACACTGACATAATGCTCAGGACATGAGATTTCTTGGCTGGTTCTCTGGGTAAATAAAGAAATAGCTTAATAAATATAATTCTACGGGATACTCCACGAACAAAAGCGGAGCTCACCCATAGCACTAGAAGGGAGGGGAGTCCAAAACTATAACACGCTCACCTGCAAAATCGGTTCCTACATTATACCGCAGACCAACGTATGTTCTCTAAAGAGAACGTCAATACTATCCATTATACTCAATGAGTCTCAACGGTAGGAGGATGAAACTTTATTATAATACACATTACGAGAAAAGAATCTAAATTCATAGAAAACATAAAGCCTCTAAGAACTATTCTAATATAATTGTAAAATAGTAGTTTACGAATCTTCTAAAAGAAATTCTTTTCTTTTACTTAAAAAATTACTTCTATTTATACTTTGGGAGTTACAACTATCATGACTTGTTTCTGTCTTAGTTACTGTGTGATTAGCACAGGTTCAATCCCAACCTGATTGAATAAGCACAATCCACGAGGTGCCGCTCGCTTTATGGTTTTCAGTGCTCATGTATCATACTGTAGCTTAGCAAACTAAATTCTCAATAACGAGATCTTCGGCTCGTGTGCTCCGTACTCTGGCACAAGTATTTTCGGTAAATCAACGTCTTGTTCAAGACCCTCGGCCTGGACGATGACCCCTTCTCAGAATAAAGGATACTCCGAAAAAAATCTTTTCTTTCTAAAACTTCTTCTTGTGACTTTTCAAGTTTATATTTTTTATTTTTGGAACATCATATACACCGCTCATGTTGATATCCTTAAATGTAAAGCATGACATAAGAATGAAATAAACATCTAAAAATATTTCTAAAGATTGTTGCTTCTTCATATAATTTCAACATGAAACTAAAATACAAGAATAACACAAAAATCTAAAAATATGCACATATATCATAATAAATTAAACTTTTGCTAGAACAATTCTAAGTTAATAGATTGCCACTCGCTCCAATTATGTAAATATAAACTCTTTTAAGCAATTCATCTAATGCCTTGTATGCGTGGTTTTGTTAGTTAAACCACTTTTAAAGGGTTATATCAACTCACCTCAAAGCTCCTCGGACCAATACATAGACCCTAGTCCAATGTATACCCGTCAAACAATTGATTCTATAACAACTAATGCATTTTAATTAATTTTAAAGTTTCATACCTAACCATGGGATTTAGTATTGATACAGAGGAAGAAGGGAATTAACTATATAATTCTTATAGAATCATTGAAAATAGGAAATTTTATATACATGAGTCAAGAATTTGTGATTTATAAAGAACCCTAAAAAAATTTTCGTTGACTGCATGAGCCTCTGCCTCTGTTTCGTAACCTTTGTGCTTGCTGCGTGAAAGAAACAGTGTTCTGTTTCTCTATTTACAATAAGGCTTTTTAGCCTTCACATGAATGAGCATAAGTCTGTTCGTGTAAGGCTTTTAAGCTTGAGCCCTTTTTTATATACATCCAATATAGCAAACCTTATTACCATTATTGTGCCTTGTTTGATTATTACCCTCATATCTCATGTTTTTGTAACATAATATATACCACACAGAATAATGGCTGATTTTCCATCCTAAATTAACGATAGATAATTAAGGGTAAAAACGATTCTTAATAAAGTGTAGCCTAAAATAATGTCTATCATTATGGCTTCTAATTAATATTTGATTTTCTACCAAATAAATGCTAAATCATGTAAGGTAACATATTAAATGCTCCTAATCTCTCCTGATGATTAATGATTAGCCGCTCTTAATAAGGAAAAAGTAATCATGGTACAATGGCCATGATTATTAATGGAAAATCATGTACATTTGCCAGCTTTTATGGATCTGAATTTTCTCAACAATATCTCATGACATCTAGCAATAAACTTACACTAATAACTATTCTGGATGCTTGCATTAGTTCATCAGTTTGCCACGAAATTCAAGAGGACTGCTTACATTTTGGTTTACTTGTTACTTCAACAATGAATTTTGTGAGAATCAACTAAAACGAATGGGATATTATTTATTATTGATTATTTAGTCACTCCACTTTATTATAAAATGTAGTCAGTACTACTAACTTATATCCAATAGAGGTTGCTCTTTGTCTATCCCATAGAGGTTACCAATAGAGGTTACTAACAAAACTTACATCCAATTTAAATTTAAAATGTAGTCAAATGTAGGTAAATGTAGTTAAGGTTATATGAAGTGTTTCCAGTGAGTTTTTAAAATGTAGTCAAATGTAGGTAAATGTAGTTAAGGTTATATGCAGTGTTTCCAGTGTGTTTTTAAAATATAGTCAAATTTTTGTAGTTATATGAACTTTGTAGTTAATTGTAGTTACTTGTAGTTAATCGTAGTCAGTTGAAAAATATGTCTGAATAACGTATTTTTTTGTATCTACTGGATGGTATGAGTTGCTGAAAACTACAAATGGCATTTCTATGCAACGTCAATTCATTATTCTTCATTGTTCAAGACAAGAAGTTTAATCCGAAAACATAACAGCGCAAAATGTACTGCAACAGTACATGTAGCATTGGACTTCCAACAATTTGTAGTTATGCAATTGTAGTTATATGTAGTATAGATGTACCAAATAAATGCTAATTCAGTTAAGGTAAAAATCCCTTCAATTAATCATACTTTCTTAAATGAGAACCTACTGTCAAGCTTGGAAATAACGTCAAGCTTGGAAGGGATTTTTGAGTGTTTGATTTACATAATATATATATATATATATATATATATATATATATGTGTGTGTGTGTGTGTGTGTGTGTGTGTGTATGTGTGTGTGTGTGAAAGTAAACAAAATCGTGAAATTATGATTTGGCAATCCTATTCAACTAACCCAATAAAGGAAGAAGCTTTTAAAATGTAGTCAAATGTAGTTAAGGTTATATGAACTGTTTCCAGTGTGTTTTTAAAATGTAGTCAAATGTAGGTAAATGTAGTTAAGGTTATATGAGGTGTTTCCAGTGACTTTTTAAAATGTAGTCAAATGTAGGTAAATGTAGTTAAGGTTATACGACGTGTTTCCAGTGAGTTTTTAAAATGTAGTCAAATATAGGTAAATGTAGTTAAGGTTATATGCAGTGTTTCCGGTGTGTTTTTAAAATGTAATCAAATTTTTGTGGTTATATGAACTTTGTAGTTAATTGTAGTTACTTGTAGGTACATATAGACGATTACAAGGCTCGTGCACTTGACAAGTTTACAACTTCTTCAAGCAAGAATGCGGTACTTTCCAGTGTGAGGAAGGACTAATGAACAAGACAAGATTACAAACAACACTTTTAAACAAAGAACTGATAATCTGAAAAATAGAATGAACAAAACAAGATTACAACCGACACTTTAAACCAAGAACAATAATAAAAAATAGATCAAAAGAATGAAATAATCTCAAAAGAAAAATCTGAAAATTGAACGAACTCGGATTTGAAATACTAGAGGTTGGATGGACTGTTGTGAGTGTTGTTGCTCATTCATAGACGAGCTGGCACTCGGACAGCAGCAGTGGTCGTCGTCCATGGTTGTGACTATGGAGTTTCGCCACTGCTCGCCAGGTTGACGACGGACAGCAACTGGAGGGGAACCGGCGTGGGGGGGGGGGGGGCTCGTCTGGTTCATTGAACAACTGGAGGCAGGGTTGACAATTTTAGCTGGTCGTGGAGGTTGACGATAGCCGGAGAAGGTAGTGATCGTTTGGCTATGGAGCTGGCGACTGGTTCAAGGGTGGCTGGAGAAGACGACGAAGCACCAACGATGAAGGGTGAAATGAAACCTTAAGATGTGGCCTGCTATTACTGAAAGACTGATGATTATGTTAATTTAGAGGCTTTAGTTATCGAACTGAAAGACATGAGCCTCTTTCCATTGTAAACCACAATCAGTTGCTTACTGAAAGACTGATGATTATGTAAAATATATGAAAAGATCTTGTTCCACAAATCAAGCTTCTAATTGTTCCACAAATCAAGCCACTAATTAATAGTTGATCTTAAACCTTAAAGATAAATTTTGGTATATAAATTGAAAGGTGGTATAATTAAATGTAATAAACACTAACCTTAAACATGAGTGGTTATAAGGTTTGCTATATGGGATGTATATGTAAAAATTCTTTTTTTATAATCTAATTAGTTCAAGGCTCTAAGCCTTTTGAAAGCTTTTTCTTTTTTTGGTAGACTTAACTAATAATTAATGATACCACTATTAATAATTAATAATATTAAAATTATTAATATATTATTAATATTTCTTTAATTGTATATCTAATTATTTAAGTGTACATATATGTGTGTGTATGTTTCACTATAGGCAAAACAATAATAATAATAATAATAATAATAATAATAATAATAATAATAAATTAAATTCTATAATTAGCATGTCTCGAAACTTTCATAAATTTCAGGAGTGTTACAATATTCCCTCCTTAAAAACATTCATCCTCGAATGTTGCTAGGGTCTTATTCTTAAGCTAAAAATCATTCCTTAGGTCCTTGAACCTCTTACAATGCTTGATAAGGAGCCATACCAATGCTGGCCTAATACAATGCTCGTAAGGAGCCATAACAATGCTAGCCTAATAGCTATTATTGTAAGCAAATTCCTTAAGTGACACGTGATCATCCCAATCACCTCCAAAATTAATAACACATGCACACAACATATCTTCGATAGTCTGAATGGTCCTTTCTACTTGACCATCGGTCTGTGGATGGAAAGCGGCACTCAAATAGACCTTGGTACCTAATCTTTTCTGATATGCTTGCTAAAAATGCGTTGTGAACTGAGGGCTTCTATCAGATATGATGAAACTGGAGTACCGTGCAATTGGACCATTTCTTTGATGTACAACTGCGCATACTCTTCTGTAGAATCTGTCGTCTTTACTGGTAGCACGGACTTTGTCAGTCGGTCGACAATAATCCAAATTAAATCATCCTTACAGTATGTGCGAGGTAGACCTACTATGAAATCCATCGTAGTCATCTCCAACTTCCACTGTGGTCTTTCTATATCTTGAGCTAGGCCACCAGGCCTATAATGCTCGTCTTTGACTTGCTGGTAATTCAAACATTTAGCCACATGTCTTGCTACTTGCTTCTTCATGCCTTTCCACCAATACAACTCTTTCAGGTCCAAATACATTTTGGTAGCACTTGGGTGGATAAAGTTCCTCGAACTATGTGCTTCTTCCATTATGGCCTTTCCAAGACAATCTACATCAGGCACACATAACCGATTATTCAACTTCAAAACCATGTCATTTCATAGAGTGAAAGTAGTGATTTCTTTGTTTCTAACTCCTTCTTTTAGCCTCACTATGTACGGATCTCCATCTTGCTTAGCCTTAATATGCACAACAAGAGAGGATTGCGCTAACTCATAAGCAGTTATACCTCTTTCTTCGGTCTCATCCAGTCTAATTCCATCATTTGCCAATTTTTGAATTTCGAGACCCAAAGTTTGCCTTTGCACTAAGAGATGGTCCAAGACACCCATTGACTTCCTACTAATAGCTCGTTTGGCCAAGCTGCGAAAATCAGCTTATTTTGATAACTGCTTTTTTTGAAAAGTACTTTTGGCGAGAAGCAGTTTGTTTTTGGCTAATTAGTTTGAAAAGTACTTATGAGCAGCAATTAGTATTGGCTAAGCTTTAAAAATCTGTTTCTAAGTGTATTTTTCTCAAAAGTGCTTCTAAGAAAAGTGCTTTTGGAGAGAAGCTTCATTTTTCTGCTTCTCCAAAACTGCTTTTGCTTCTCCTCAAAAGCACTTATTTTCCTTCCAAAAGCTTGGCCAGACATCTCAATTTTTGGCCAAAAGTGCTTTTGACAACCAAAAAAAGTACTTTTAGCCAAAAAGAAGCTTGGCCAAACTGGCTATAAGTGCATCTACTGTTATATTAGCTTTGCCCAGGTGATAAAGGATATTGATGTCATAATCTTTCAATACCTCGAGCCACCTTCTCTGTCTCAAATTTATTCTTTTTTCTTGAAAACGTACCGTAGACTTTTGTGATCTGGAAACACTTCAGAATGCTCGCTATAAAGGTAGCGGCGCATGTAGACACGTGGATTTTAATGCTCCCAAACATTTTACACATATTCAACGTAAATATATAGAGTAGGTTTAATATCACGATTTTAAATAGTTTTGACTCTTTTACTTTATTTTATCACAAAAATAAAAATTAAAAAAAAAAATTTTATTTAGCTAATTAATATTTTAAGTAGTTACTTTTAATTTATCTACTTTACATAAAATTCAAAAATTGTTCCATTTTTTTTAGGAATATTATTTTAATTTTCGCAATGATAATCTAATTCCATTTTTATCTTTTAGTATGATATTTGAAAAATGCCAAAAAATAGGTTCTTATTTTAATATTTATTTTACTTAAATAGGATTAATCGGTAAATGAGGTTGTATTTTAGTCTTGTTCATAGAGAACGAATAAAATTTAGGCTCAAACAACCTATTTTTAGGCCTAATTTTCGGATCTAGCCTATAATAACCAAGCCCAATACCCCTAAAATCCTAGTCCTAGACATAAAAAAAAACCCTAGAACCTAAAGGAATGAGGAGCCGTGTTTGGGGGGATGACACCCGTCAAATTTGAGCCTTCACCTTCAAAAATGAAAAGAACCTTAGGAGCCTTCTTCGTTATCTTGAAAACCAAAAACCCTAATCTCCATAACCCATCAGCCATACAACACCGCCCTCGCTTTCCAAGACAGCAGTCATCGCTGCTCCCTTCAACCTCACTCATCACAACAGCTTGTTGGAAAAACAAGCACTGCCATTTTCTGATTGGAAAAACATAAAAAACCATTGTAAACTTCTTCACCAAACACACACACAAGCGACCCCTAACTCTAGCAACCCCTCGTTAGAATATGCACAATACCCAGATGCAAATATCCACCTCCTCAACCAAAGAAAATGCACAATACCCAGATGCAAATATCCACCTCCTCAACCAAAGAATGCAACTGAAATAGCCACGAAATTCTCCACCACCACCAGCCTGTTTCAGCCACGATAGGTTTTCACTTCAGCTCTGAAAACGAGCAACCAAAATTCCATTTCGTTGGATTTATTGTCAATTTTCCATTGCTTAGCATTTTCAAGCTGTCAAACAATCATATTTCAGATTTGTTCAAGGTCGATTTATCCCTTTCTCCTATTATTTTGCTGTAGTTCCATGTTTCTATTGTGTTGATCTTTTAATTAAGCGTTCATTGTTGTTTGTGATGTCTTAGTAGTGTTTGTGTACGTTTTCTTTGGTCTGATAATATAATGTTTGGGTTTTACTTCATGAATTTGTATTCGGATGCATTTTAATGGTTGAAATGAGTTCCTTTGTATCCATGTCATATTGCTTTCATTGAAAATAAGTGTCCCATTGTTCAAAATCAAATTTTGACGAAGAAACGTTAAGTTAACTTGATGAAGTAGCTTGATTGCCCTTATCGTTGTTTTGAATGTGGGGAATGGACATCCAGAATGAAAATCAAACTTACCATTTTACTTTGCCTCCTCGTACTATTAGGAGCATGTTTAGGCCTACCACACTTGGGTAGGCAAACTATTAGGCACGTTTTGAATTTATTATCTTGATTATGTACACGTTCGTATGATATGATAACGGTTTCTAAGATAAATCTGTAGTCTGATTTAGTCATGTAGCTTAATCACCACAACTGCGGGTATGGTTCCCATGGCGTGATTGTGACAATTAATTTCAAATTAGTTTTAAATATGAACATCCGTAGTTAAATACTTTTCCTTTAATAAAATTGAGGTGCGCCATCCAATCACCTAGTTTATGGCCCTCACATCGATATCTTAACTATTGCAGAAAATGCCTTGAACTTTCGTAGTTTGCTTTAGGCGCATTAATTAAATAAATTGTCATAGTTGCGGGTACGGTTCTCATGACGTAGTTGTGATGCTTAATTTCTAAAATCCGAGGTTATCGGTATATTGCCCCCTAGATCGAGTTGTTCGCTCAGGTAAGCCATGTCTAGAACAATACATTCAGGTTTAAACCTAGAATAACACAGCCTCATGCCGAATCCCTAGTAGGACCGTTTTTTTGCATCATATGCATTTGACTTTGGGGACTCAACATAGGAGTTGGGCTCGTTTAGGACAGGTGTACCCCAATATAAAAGGCCATCCTGATACATTCAACGTGCTATATATTATATTCTTTAGTGGTAAAAGAGGTCATTTGGCGGACCAATGCTGGTTGACGGAAAATGAGAAAGAAATGAGTGTCAAGTGTAAAATAAAGCTAGTAGTGCCTGGTTATAATTTTCTTTCATTCCTTTTGAAGAAAAGACTAAAAACAATGAAAATGGAAAAATCCCAAAAGATTTTGCATTTCTCATTATTTTTTTCGAAAAGAAAAATCAAAAAAGTGGAAAAAGAAATTCAAAAAGAGTTTACATGTTTCATCATTTTTCAAAATAAAAGACAAAAAATACATTTTCTCTAAATTAGTTATTTTTTTAATTCTCGCCCGTATCCAATCTGTCCGAACTACTGAACCTGATTCTCGCCTCTCGGGGTGGGATATATAGGCAACCCACATAGGGTTCGGTCTTCCTAGCGAGTCTTAGGTTCTTGGCTTCGCGGGGTCTTGGCCAAATCTTGCATTTTTAGCCGCTTTTAGCGACATATGTTAATTTTAGAAAAATAGTCACAATCATGTCACGCATGTGTCCAACAGGAAGAATTATATTTTCACATAGCGTTCTTGGTCTTTAACTTTATTTGATTTTAATATTCTCATACAAGTGCGGACTTACCGAAATTTGAGCATGACAGACACCCTAGGGCCATCCAGTCAAGACCGCTCATTAAGGAGTTTGCTTAAGGAGGTTTTTTTTAGGTATTGTGTTATCAGTTTGTTATTCTATTTTATGTCATCTTTTACCTTCTAGTTTTGTACAGTAATGTCGAGTCTTTTAGGTGATGTTAGAGTTTATCATAGTCTAGTTAAGTTTGCCGATTCTTTTGTTTGTATATTTCCATTTTGTATTTGGAAAATCTGTTGTAAATCAAAAATACAAAAGCAAAAAAGAAAGAAATTTTGCATTTTTATATTTCCATTAGAAGTGTTCTTTGGAATATAGAAATTAAAAAATCTTCCTTGAGGTGGTTTTCCTAAGGAAATTAATAGTTAGAGCTCAAAATAAAATAAAAATTATTGTTTATATTTGTTTTAGTATATTAAGATTAAAAATTTTAAAAAAGAGAGAATTTTCTTTTAATATCTCTCTAGAAGTTTTCTGTAAGATATTAACTCCGAAAATCCAAAAAGATTTTCTTTTGGGGTTCTTATTTGGAAAATTAATGAAAAATAAATTAAACAAAAATATTCTTTTTATTTTCACTAGAACATTAGGATATTGTACATAAAAGAAAAAAATATATACTTTATCTCTTGTTTATCTTAGAGTTTCTCCTTTAGGTAATCAAAAACTGAAATCCAAAAATATTTTTTTTATCTTCTTCATTTTTCGGTTCGAAATCTCTCTTCGGGATATTAAATGAAAAATCAAAAGATTTTTCTTTGGTTCATTCTTTAGATTTCCTTCCTAAATAAAGAATCAAAAAATATTTTTTTAGGGGTTTTCATTAATAATTTCTCATAGAGTATTGTTTCAAAAAAAGGAAAAAAAAGAAAGAAAAGGTATATGCTCGTCTAAGCTTGAACTTAGAAAAGATTATAGAACATTAAGTCTATAAAATAAACAAAAAGATATTAGCTTCTTTTGTTTCTTTTTTTTCATTAGAGTAGTCATTAAAGTAATAAACAAAAAAGGTAAAAACAAAAAAGAAAAAAAAAAGAGAAAAGAAAGAATATTAGTTTGTTTACTTTATTCTCGATATTTTTGAACTACGCAAAGATCTAATTCATGCAAGAATATGATACGTAGGCAACCTACATAGGGTTCGACCTATTCATTTTCTTTTTTTTTTTAAAAAAGTTAAAAATCAAAAAAAAAGAGAAAAGGAAAAAAGAGGATGAAGTTATGGGATGTGATAAATTAGAGGAAAGAAAACAGTGGTAATTAGAACAAAAAAAGAGGAAGGAAAATGAGCAAGCCAAGAAGTGCTAGAAAAGAAAGAAAAGAGAAAATTAAAATGAACAAAATCGTGATGATGCCAAGTGACCTTGTGACTCTCGAAGTCATTCTAGAACCATTAGTTGTTGCTAGTGCATTGCACACAATGTGATATTTGCAGCTGTTAAATTCCCTAACGCTAACGTGATGACCTCATTTTGTTCCTTTTTGTTATCTCTATTGAGCAGATGGGTGGTTGGTTTGTGGTTCATAAGATAACTCATCCATACAACACAAGGTCAAAGAGCAAGGTAGTCATGATTAGCAAAGAGTTGGACACAAGGATTATTGATCCGTCTAAGCAAATTTTTGAATCAGAATCTGAGTTGAAAGAAGAGGTCTTAAGGGTAAGGACATATGGCTGAAATATACCAAGCCTGGATAAGTAGGCGTCCTCAACCATCAGTTCCCACTAACTTCATTAAAAGTATTGTCACCATTCCATCACTGTCACAAATCCAGCTTCCTACTACTGTTGATGTTTACCTGCAACCTTTTCACACTCCACCCGCCAAAACCACCTCATATTCCGCTCCTTTGACCACTCATGCTTTTGTAGCTCCTCCACCAGCTACTTCTCTTCGATTCTCTAATGAGACTGTGGTCAAAGTCCTTGATGCCCAACTCTATGCTCCAAAATCAACTTTCAAGTTCTCAAATACATACTCTCACGCAGCCTTCAAAGACAGATGAGCAAGATGAGATATCCAGGAAGGTAAAATATTAGAGCGATCTTTAAAAAACATGGAAAGGATAGGGAGCCAGATGAGCGTGTCTTACAAAGACCTGTGCTTATTTCCGGACATATAACTGCCTGATGGGTTTAAGATGCCAAAGTTTGATTTGTATGACGGCCATAGAGATCTTGTGGACCATTTGATAGGCTACTGCAGTAAGATGAGAGGCGCTGTTCGGAAAGACATTATTGATGGCGTATTTCAGTCAGGGTTTAAGTGGGGCAGTTTTGGAGTGGTAAACCCGCAAAGATGCTAGTAGGTGGTACATGTGGGACGATATGGCTCAGGCCTTTGCTAGACACTTTCAGTACAATATAGAAATTATCCCGGATCATATGTCCCTTACCAAGATGGAAAAGAAGCCTAATGAAAGCTTTAGGGAATACATGCTTAGATGGAGAGAACAAGCAGCCAGAGTCAATCCCCTGATGGGAGAAAACGAGATGGACGAGTACTTTCTTCAAGCTTAGGAGCCAACTTACTTTGGGCATTTGATCTCGGCTACGGGTAGGCCTTTTAATGAAGTGGTAAAATGGGAGAAATGGTAGAAGATGGTATGAAGTCGAGCAAGATCATGAGCTATTCTGCCTTAAAGGCCACAACACAAGCAATTTAGAACGACACAGAAAGTTTGCTGGGTCAGAAGGAACATGATGATGTTGCCATGGTTGTCTCAAGATGGGTCTACTTCACCAATATACTTAGTCTCAACCTTAACCCCAAACCTATCCCCGAACTCCACATAATCCACATCAAATTTATCCTCCGAACAATGTCCACTCATCTGTCCAACCACCAGGTCACTTCTTATGGTGAGCTCCAGTATCACATAATGCATTCTTGCCTTCACAACATTTTCAAGCACCCAAAAACCTAGAAAATAGGAAAAGGAAGGGAAACAACAAAGGAAAAGAAATCGTTTCACGCTCATGAGGGTGTCATAAACAATCTAATTTGAAAAGTTAAAGCCTTTTGGCCTGATTGAGCCGCTCCTCGGCTATACTCCAAACCCAAGTGAAAAAGGTTTTGATCCTACTATACGAAGCATATACCACTCTAATGTCCAAGTCATAGCATTGAGGATTGATGTGCTTTGAAAGGAAAATAGAAATTCAAGAAGGGGTAATTGTGATAAAAGACAGGGAAGGGAGCATGAGAATCCTCTTGGGAACTTGCTGTCTGAAATTAATGATATTGAAGTGGTTAATGGTCTAGGATATATTGATGTGGAATCTAGTGGCTAAGATGTCGTTCTTGGTAATTGGAAAGACGCTCCATCTCTTGGAAATCCGGGGAGGAGTCTTTGTTGTTTATTTTGTTGTCCGGGTTATTTTAAGGGTTATAATTCGGATATTGTCTTAGGACTCAAACCCTTTAATCCTTTTATTTTTTCCTAGTTTATTTAGTTGTAGTAGCTCATTTAGTGTTGTATGGTTTTGTTCTATGGGTTGTATCCCCAACTTATTTTAGTTGTTCAAACCCTTTCACCATCTGTCTAATGCAATTTCCTGTTTACTGTTATATTAAATTAGTGTTTGTTTAGTTCTCTTTTCCTTTTATAGTTCTTTTCCTGCTGACTCTAGTGACATGATGTGCACATGTAATTCTCAGTCTGGTTTTAAAGTTAGTTTAGTCATGAAGCAATGAAACAATTTTAAAGATGATAGGGACATTTGAGGGAAATAAGTAATGGCATTTTGAGAACACTTAAAGCCTAAATTGTCTGAAACTGGGGCAGATAGAATACAAAGAAGATACTTTGAAAGATTGTACACAGTTCTAGGCAATGGCATGAAAATTTGCCTTCTGCTTTACTGGGTTACCGCATTACTGATCGCACTTCAGTAGGTGCAACTCCTTATTTGTTGGTATATGGTACTTAGCAGTGATACCCGCAGAAGTTGAAATTCCATCCCCTTCGAATTGTTGTTGAAACAAAAATTGATGATGATGAGTGGGCCAAAACCCGTTTTGCGAAATTAAGTCTGATTGATGAAAAAATACTGGCGGCAATGTGCCATGGTAATTGTTGCCACGACCCAAACCCCACACCGGTCGTGATGGCGCCTCTCGTGAAGACGAGGCCAGCCAACTAACCCAACTCGTCTTTTTCAAAAATATTTTTAAACATAAGTAAACAACTTAATGATGAATTAATAATATAACTAGAGAAAATACAACCCTAATCGATGTGTCACAAGTCACGAGCATCTATTAAAATGTAAATCCAATATAAGGTCTAAAATATACAAAACTAGAATAATGAATAAAAGAGAGAAAAATGGTGTTGTGAACGCCGGTAGTCACCTCCTTAACTCATATAACTTTGCCTCTGATTGGCCCAAACTCGCTACTGGTGAATAGATACCTGCATCTGCATACGAGGTGCAGGGAGTAAAGTAAGTACTCTAACTCAGTGAGTAATAAAGGAAAATAACAACTGAGCGGTAAGAAAACACGTATGGCAAATTGTCATGCTATATAGAAGCAGTGTAAACCTTTATTTTTTAAAAAACAGTGAAGTTATGAAACTCTTAAGCAAAACACCTTAGCTCAGTTTAAAACCTCTTTTTAAAAATGACCCTTTTCAGCGGTTACGCGAACGAATGCAAAACAAAGAGTGCAGATAAGCATTGAATTTCCGCCCCACGGGCATAACACTCAACTATCAAGGAATGCTAGAGCATTAGGTCTATGTTGCAAGAAGTAGCACAACGCAACAGATAATTGCAGACAAATAAGGTAATGCAAATATATCAAATAGTACCGGTACCACTGCGGCGTGCAGCCCGCTCCATGTATCGCTGCGGCATATAGACCGATCCGTTTATTATCGACGGCGCTTACTGGGGGTGTGCAGACTCTGGGAGGGGCTCCTTATGGCCCAAGTGCAATAATAAGCCATCTCGTGGCATCAACTAGGACCTCGGCCCCAAATCCATATCAATACAATACCGCTGCGGCGCGCAGCCCGATCCCATACTCAGTCCAAGATCACATAAGCCCCTCGAGCACATTAATATATAAATATTCAACCCATACTTCAATACAATATATTATTTAAGTATTAAGTTTGAGAAAAATGGTTGAGTTTAATATATAGCATTAAATACTAGGACTGAGTTTAATAATATATAAGAATGATAAGAAACCAGTAATAGCAATCCCTAAAGGATTCAATCAATTGGAACGAAGCCCAACTATAGAAATCAGCTCCAATTATAATGATAATAAGTAAATTTCAGTTAAATACGTAGTATATATATCTACAGGAATCGACCAAGTCACATTCTCCAACGGTGCTCTACCCCACGCTTGCTATCCAGTGTGCAAGTCACCTCAATACAGCACTACGACGTGCAGATACGAGGTTTCAAACCCTCAAAATATCATATACAATCATTACTCATCTCAAGCCGGCCAAAATCCTAGCTCGCTATGCCCTTGCCTCTCAAATCGACCTCCTCGCGCGTCGAATCTTATCAAAACCACAACGAATACGTCACAATATGCCAATGGAACAATACCCAATCGAAAAAAATCAAAAAATAGCAAAAATCTCGATATTAGCAAAAACCCGAGCCCTGGGCCAACTTCTCGAGCTCCATAAAAGTTTACATCAATGGATTCCTTATCTCTCCACGAGTCTAACCATACAAAAATTATCCAATTCTGACACCATTTGGTCATTTAAATCACCATTTTACATTTTTAAAAGATTCCATAATTTTCTTCCAAAATTCCATCCCGAATCACAAATTAAATGATGAATTCAGTGATAGATTCATGTACTCTAGCCAAATTTGAATTAGAATCACTTACCCCGATGAATTACTTGAAAAACCTTCGAAAATCGCCAAAATTTGAGCTCTCTAGCTATCAAATAAAACCCAAAACATCATATTTATAGAGTAACCGCCAGATTTCCACCTCCGCGGGCCGCACAAAATCGACCGCGTCCGCGCAAAAACCAGAGCAATCCGCACAAAAATGACCGCGGCCGCACCAGTGTTCTCTGCAATGACAGGATTTTGTATTTGGGACATAACATTCGCTAAAGATGTCCAAATGTTATGAGCTTTTGAAGTCAGATCAGTGACCCAGCTCGTTTAGCGCAGACACGGTCCGCGGAACCTCCTAATACGGCCAGTGCAAATACGACCACGGACCGCGGTCATGGGTTTAGGGGTTCGACCCTCCAGGCCTTCAACAGCTATATTTTAGCCTAAAGACACCCCGGAACCCATCCGAGAATCACCCGAGACCCTCGGGACCTCAACAAAGCATACCAACATAATCCATAACATCATTAAAACCTGTTCCAATCATCAAAACATCTCAACAACATCAAATTACTCAAAACTCATTGAATTCAAGCCTAAGTTCTTCAAAAGCTTCCGAAATACTCATTCGATCAAAAACCCAACCAAATCACCTCCGAAAAACCTGAAATGTTTCACACACATCCCGAATCACATGACAAAGCTACAACAACTCTTAGAATTCTATTCCGATCCTCGGATCAAAATCTCACCTATCAACCGGAATTCGCCAAAAGACCTCCAAAATCAATTCCGATCACGCTGCTGGATCACAAATTATCCCCCGAAGTTAACTGAACCATCAAAAATCATATCCGAGCCCTCTAACCAGTAAGTCAGCATCCGAGCTAAGCCTTCGTTAAAAAGACTAAGTGTCTCATTTTCTTCTCAAATCAATCCAAGCCAACTCGATCACACAAGACACTGATAATGAAGCATAAAGAAGCAGGAAGTGGGGGAAACCGAGCGATAACTCATGAGACGACGGGTTAGGTCGTCACATCCTCCCCAACTTAAACAAATAATCATCCTCGAGCGTACCCAAAGTTGTCATAGAAGCCAACCAATAGCTGAATAACTTTACCATGAATATACCCGGGGGTGATCCCCCATCACCCTATCTCACATAGGTCTGATTACACATTGTCACATCAAGTTCATAATCCAGTCTAGCCCATAAACATTAGAACCACATTTCCATTTCTGAAATCATACACAAGTCCAGAACCTCCCATCAATATTCAGAACAAGTCCGAACCAACTATTATAACCCATGCTTGCAACCTCAGGTGCAATTACCTGATATTCCACATGACTCAAAAACATGCAGCGATAACACCCATTAACAGCAGTTGCACACAAGGCCTGAATACCGGTAGAAAACCTCTTAACCACTAAATTTTCTTTCCAATACTTTTACATATACTGCAACTGATAACTAAAACACGCAGTAAGCCATCACCATTTCTCAGATCAACCATTCTTGAAACCACTTCTCATAACGCAAATACTACATCGAATTTCTGAGTCAAAAATCGATATTATCCCTCTAATATATTGAAATCGAATATGCTCGTACTCATTAAAGATCCCAAGAATCTCATCTAATCAACATACAACTCTGGTGACAATACTCATTAATACAGGAACTAAGCCACAACTTGCACAATACGCAGATAGATAAGAAACATTCCGAACATACTCTGTTCATGAAAATGACTCGAATGAAAGAGTTGTACTTCAAGCTCTCCAGTCCCACCACAACACAAGACAGAGAACCCGTCTCCCATCATAGAGATAGAACACGCGAATCTAACTCGCAATATCATACATCCGCATAACTTCGCCCCAAAACCTCATCCAATATGAACCGCTTAGGCAATAAGCCACCCTGTACATAATCAAAAATTCCATATGATGCCACAAAGTGCCGATAGGATACCAATTAAAACGTGGTACAAAAAGGAAGGCGGACACTGGAAGGAACTGCCTAACTCACGCACTGATACATGCTCTCCTCAGTAAAAAAAATAGGAAGCAAGGCTTATGAAAATAGCATATAGGAAACTATGCTCAATATCACACTGTTGCGGCGCGCAACCCGATCCAAATAACACACCAATGGTGGTGTGCCACCTGATCCACATATAACACTCACCTAAAGAGGTGTACATCGAGTTAAATTGCTCATTAATATAAAACACAGAATTTCGGTCACAAGCACGCTAAGTGCATAATACCGTCCCTGAGGGGACATATAACGCTATAAGCTACAAAAACTCAAGCTCAACTGGGTGCGATATACAATCTGAATCTCGAGAGCCATTTTGCTCATAAACATCATTACTCACACGGTGCATTGTATCATTCATAAAATATCTGACAACGAAATAACACCCTGACTCCTCCTCCATAATGAGTGCATCACTTAAAAGAACCTGTTTGGCCTGACATAGATCCCATATTCACATTTTAATCCATCCATCAACCTCAAGAAAATTTTGATTTGCACTAAACTAGGTTAATTACCTTTCAAAGGTCCCAAACAACTCATCTTCCCTTCGTAACACATAAGAACATCCATCATAGTTGGAGAAATCATCCGTAGTCCACAACTCAATAGACTGAGTGACCTCCGGGCATATTTTCTCAATTAAACGCTCTTATCACAACCTTCATACTTGGTTCAAGTCTTCAATCAATCAAGTGACTAACTGCCGTACTTATATAATCTTCCTGTAGGACACCCTCCCACAACCTACCATTACGAATAACTGGGTCGTACCTCCAAACCACCGACCGCACTAAGGCTGAAAAGCAATCAAGAATCATTAACAAGAGTGCAAAACCTTTTCGTAAAACACCGTTCTCAGATGAAACTGAAGACAATATCGATTTACCTTAATTGTCGAGACTTCTTCCCTGCTCATCCTAGCTCGTAATATCCTTGCCCGTACAAAGTTGTTACCTTTATCTTGACTTCAAATTTCATACTACTCATTGAACCCAACATGCCAACATACGATAAAACACTCTCTTCATCACAACTTTAAAACCATTATTAGATTAACACTTCATCATATAAAACATTCCACTTAACTCACTTCAGGAGACCCATAGCAATACACTAGTGAATTCTCATAAACGTAGAATATGTAAATCTCTAAGTAGTAGTCCAACCCACCATGACCTTTTGCGATCAACCTACATGTAACAAGCCCATACAATGGAATACTCTTGAATAACATTAATTACGACGGACAACAGACCTCACTCGTACCGCCACAAATCACATGCGTAAGTTGATCATGTTAAAGGAATTGATCTCTACCACAAATATGCCAACAGATATATGGCTAACTAACCCCTCTTCTTTTGATTTACCATGATTTCCCTAGGAGTAATAGTAACTGCATTCAACATATAACACCATCCATCTGCACTCATCTCGAGTGACTTCGAATCACGAGACCATGCTGTCTTACATCCCACGAACCATTTTGTACCTTCCAACTGCAACCTCGCAAGTCAAACCATCATAGAACATTTTACGAATTCTGAACCATTACCTGCATAGAAGCCTATAATTGATAGAGAAAAATTACATATCTTGACCTCTCCCAATAGAGACTCAGTTCTAATCACATATACAAATTCAAGATACCCAATTGTCACATGTATAATCTCGAACCCATTAGTACCATTCTCGAGAGTCATTTACTCTGTTTAACTGCACTTAGCCTGATCAAATGAACAGAACCACCAGTGCCTCGTCACAATACAAGCAAGCATCTTCCTACTCTATGCGCCGAGCATTCTTCACCAACAATAGCTTATGACATCCTGTGATTCTCACTCATCTATGAAGCACCATATAACATTTGTCAAAATTTTCCTTCACTCGAGCCATCCTCGGCTCAATTTCTGCGACCAGAACTGATTCGCCAGAATGTCTTAAATCAGAACCAATAGTGCAATCAGCTAATCAATAGCAACCTCCCCAACTTAGCTCGAAACCGTAGATCAAAATGCGCAAAAACTCATAATGCATATACTCTATTATTGCCTTAATACCATAGTGAGATTAAACTCGATCCTTCATAAGCTTGTGGAAACACAAATCATCTAGAATTTTCTTAACTTTTTTGCAAATCTCGCATTCACTCACACAACAGTTAAGCCCACTTTCTAGGCAATCCAATCTATATTTCAACATATTTCCTTCACTTGTAAATGAGATCTTCTAACATACACATAAGGACCACACCACTTTAGAACACTCCACAGGAGATAACCCACCTGTTTTGCCTCAATCTAACATTTCCATATACCTCCCATTATCATACACATTACACACTTACTAAGTCTTCCTAAGTCCAAACTCATACTATAACATAAAATTTACTTCACACCCAACTAGGAGTCTTGAAAAGATTCTTCATATGCCCATAACTTGGTGCTACACATCCAATCACAATGGAGATTAAGCACTTATTAGTTTATCTATCATCCAGAAGACCTCCTTCGTCACTTCCAAGTCACATAAATACATCTCGGAGTACTGACATACTCATCACGTGGCTATCCAGCCGTCATTTCCACTAATAGAGACAATACCGAATGTATAAGTTTGAAACACTAGCTCACACCATCAGCACATCAATGCTCAAGCCATAGGCAAAGATACGACCTCAAGGACTCCAGACTGGCTTAACATAACTTACAGAGATTACATCTCACCCCTTGATTGGGGAATCACAAGCCATCAAGGCACATCTGATACTGGGAGCTCGTTCACGCATACGAATACGTGGAAGGAATTTTAGGAGATACGTTTCAAGCTGAATCAAGGACGCACAATAAGAATTCCAAGAATGTTAAGTTTCTTAAAGGTTCGGCAATCTCTCGAGGATAAATACAGACGTCTCCGTACTGATCCGCGAGACTCTACTAAACTTGCTCATTACTCGTGAGACCTAGTAGCCTGGGCTCTGATACCAACTTGTCACAACCCAAACCCCGTACTCATCGTGATGGCGCCTCTCGTGAAGACGAGGCCCGCCAACTAACCCAACTCGTCTTTTTCAAAAATATTTTTAAGCATAAGTAAACAGCTTAAAGATTACTTGATAATATTAATTAGCGAAAATATATCCAAACATAGCCCTAATCGAGGTGTTACAAGTCTTGATCATCTATTAATGTAAATCCAATACAAGGTCTAAAATATATAGAAGCAGAATAATGAACAAAAGAGAGAAAAATGGTGCTGCGGACGTCGGCATCACCTCCTTAACTCATATAACTGTGCCTATAATCGGCCCAAACTCGCTACTGGGTGAATAGATACCTGCATCTGCACACGAGGTGCAAGGAGTATAGTCAGTACTCCAACTCAGTGAGTAATAAAGGTAAATAACAACTGAGCGGTAAGAAAACACGTATGGAAAATCATCATGCTATATAGAAGCAGTGAAAACCTTTTTTTAAAAACACAATGAAGCTATGAAAATCTTTGGCGAAACACCTTAGCTCAGCTTAAAACCTCTTTTTAAAAATGACCTTTTTCAGCAGTTACGCAAACAAATGCAAAAACAATAGTGTAGATAAGCACAGAATTTCTGCTCGGCGGGCATAACACTCGGTTATCAAGGAATGCCAGAGTATTAGGTCTATATTGCAAGAAGTATCACAACGCAGCAGATAATAGCAAACAAATAAAGTAATGCAAACACATCAAACAGTATCGGTACTGTTGCAACGTGTAGCCCGATCAACATATTGCTGCAGCGTACATCCCGATACGTTTATCGTCGACGGTGCTCACTGGAGGTGTGCATACTCCGGGAGGGGCCCCTTACGGTCCAAGCACAATAATAAGCCATCTCGTGGAATCAACTAGGACCTCGACCTCATATCAATGTCAATACAATACTGCTGTGGCGCGCAGCCCAATCCCATACTCAGTCCAAAATCACATAAGCACCTCAGGCACACTAATATATAAATATTCATCCCAAACTTCATTACAATATATTATTTAAGTTTCAAGTTTGAGAAAAACGGCTGAGTTTGAAACGTACTATTAAATACTAGGGCTGAATTCAATAACACGTAAGAACGGTAAGAAACCACTAATTGAAATCATGATGGATTCAATCAATTGGCACGAAGCCCAAATATAGCAATCAGCTCAAATTACAATGATAATAATTAAATTTCAGTTAAATACGCAGTATATTCATCTACAGGGATGGACCAAGTCACAATCTCCAACAGAGCTCTACCCCACGCTTGTTATCCGGCGTGAAAGTCACCTCAATATAGCACTACGACGTGCAAATACGGGGTTTCTAATTCTCAAAATATCATTTACAATCATTACCCACCTTAATTCGGCCAAAATCCGAGCTTGCTATGCCCTTGACTCTCAAATCAACCTCCTCGCACATCGAATCAAATCAAAACCACAATGAATACATCACAATATACCAATGGTAAATTCCCAAATAAAGTTATGAATTTACAAATTCCATCCTGAATCACAAACTAAATGATGAATTCAATGATAAATTCATGTACTCTAGCCAAATCTGAGGTAGAATAACTTACCCCCATGAATTTCTTGAAAACCCTTCGAAAAATCGCCAAAATCCGAGCTATCTAGGGATAAATATCAAATAAAACCCAAAAACTCATATATATAGGGCAATTCCCAGATTTTCGACTCCACGGGCTGCACAAAATGGACCGCGGCCACACAAAAACCAGCGCGGTCCGCGCAAAAATGACCCCGGTCGTACCGATGTTCTCTGCAATGATAGGCTTTAGTATTTTGGTCATAACATTCACTACAGAAGTCCAAATGTCTATTATAATATTTTTCGGTAAACTAGATTCAAAGAGCTACAACTTTCATTTTTGAATCATCTCAAAATTCTTTGTGTATCAAAAGATATGGACTTCCGAAGTAGGATCAGTGGCTTCGCTCCTTCCGCGCGGGCCGCGGAAGCACGACCGC